>UESW01001747.1:282981-367514 GCA_900491605.1 Calamus simplicifolius | reverse complement strand
GGCTCTGGAGTTCCAGGGAACTACTGATCCTATTCAGGCCGGGGCATGGCTGCAGAGGATCGAGAGAGTATTTGATGTGATGGGATGCTCTGAGGAGCAGAGGCTGAGTATTGCCACCTTTTTACTGGAGGGTAGAGCCCAGAGTTGGTGGAGATCTATTCAGGGCAGGCAGCCCCAGGGAGTGGAGTTGACATGGGAAAATTTTAGAAGAGAATTTCATCAGCAATATTATTCTGAGATTTATAGGGATCAGAAGAGGAGGGATTTCCTTTGTCTGACTCAGGGGAGGATGTCCGTGGCAGATTATGAAGCCACTTTTGTGGAGTTATCTCAGTTTGCTAGGGCCTTGGTGGCTGATGAGAGGGAGAGATGTCGACTATTCCAGGATGGATTGAATCTCCCTATTAAAGCCAAGACCTGTATGCAGACCTACAATAATTACTCTGAGTTGGTGCAGGGAGCACTCAAAGCCGAGGAGATTGAAAAAGAATATATGAGTAGGAGGCAGGATAGAATGAAAAGAAGTGCTCCTAGTTATTCTTCTGCTCCGGGAGGGACTCAGCCATTTAAGAAACCCCAGAGGACTGGACAGTTTTATTCTGGGTTTAGAGCCCCTGGTGATGTGGGCAGAGGATCCGTATCTGTGTCAGCATCTAGCCCAGTTCAAAGAAAGCCTTATGTGGGTGTGCCTCAGGTTGCCTCCAGCAGGGTGTCTGGTGATGTAGGGGAGCAGGGTCGTCCTTCTGGTGGAGGGAGAAATATACCCCCATGTAATGTATGTGGAAAACTTCATTTGGGAGAATGTAGGAGGGGCAATAAGGGATGTTATATTTGTGGTGATCTAGGTCACCTGAAGAGAGATTGCCCTAGGAGAGGGCAGCAGGCTGGTGGGCTTCCTCAGGGGCCAGTAATGCCAAGGGGACAGCCTAGTAGGAGGGTGATGGTAGTGTGTGGCTTCAGCCAGTCAGGTGGGGCCTAATGTTAATCAGCCAGGAGGGTCATCCAGTATTCCGAGAGCCGAGGCCAGAGTGTTTGCCATGACCAGACAGGAGGCTCAGATTGATCCTGATGTGGTGACAGGTATGCTACCCATCGATAATCATGATGCTTATATTTTAATTGATTCTGGATCTACGCATTCATTTATCTCATGTGAGTTTGCTAAGCATCTAGTTAGAGATGTGGGCCAGTTGGGTAGTCAGTTGGTAGTATCTATGCCCGTAGGGAGGCCTTTTATAGCAGACCAAGTGTATAGAGGTTGTGATATTTCTGTGGGGAGTCAGAAATTAGCAGCAGATTTGATTCCTTTGAGGTTGAAAGAGTTTGATGCCATTTTGGGGATGGATTGGCTATCTGTGCATAGAGCCAGAGTAGATTGCTTAAGGAAGGAGGTGATGTTACAAACTTCTGATGATAGAGAAGTCTGTTTTGTTGGTGATAGGAGGGGGTTACCCTCAGGAGTGATTTCAGCTCTGTCAGCCAATAGAATGCTAGCAAAGAGATGTGAAGCCTATTTAGCTTGTGCAGTGAGCCTAGAGGGCAATGGTTTAGAGCTGACGAATATCCCTGTGGTAAGGGATTTTTCAGATGTATTTCCTGAGGAGCTGCCAGGGTTACCTCCTGACAGAGGATTTGATTTCAGTATAGATCTAGCCCCAGATACCAGACCAATAGCCAGGGCACCTTATAGAATGGCTCCAGTTGAATTGAAAGAATTGAAAAGTCAGTTACAAGAATTATTGGATAAAGGGTTTATTAGACCCAGTATATCACCATGGGGTGCACCAGTGTTGTTTGTGAAGAAAAAGGATGGTACCTTGAGGTTGTGTATAGACTATAGACAGTTGAACAAGGTGACCATTAGAAACAATTATCCATTACCAAGGATCGATGATTTGTTTGATCAGCTGCAGGGGGCAGCAGTGTTTTCAAAGATTGATCTGAGATCTGGGTATCATCAATTGAGAATAAAGAATGAGGATATATCTAAGACTGCTTTCAGGACCAGATATGGTCATTATGAGTTCTTGGTAATGCCATTTGGCTTGACAAATGCTCCAGCTGCTTTTATGGGTCTGATGAATCAAGTATTTCAAGAGTATCTAGATAAATTTGTGATAGTATTCATTGATGACATCTTGATTTATTCTAGAAGTAGTGAAGAGCATGAACAGCATCTGAGGACAGTTTTGCAGATATTAAGAGAAAAGCAATTATATGCAAAGTTTAGTAAAAGTGAATTTTGGCTGGATGAGGTAAAGTTCTTGGGACATGTAGTTTCAGCCAAAGGTATTATGGTAGATCCTCAAAAGATTGAAGCTATAGTAAATTGGGTATCACCTACCAATCAGACTGAGGTGAGGAGTTTCTTGGGGTTAGCAGGATATTATAGAAGATTTATAGAAAATTTCTCGATTTTGGCTTCTCCTATGACTAAGCTGCTTAGAAAGAATATCAAGTTTGATTGGTCAAATGAATGCCAGAAGAGTATGGATGAATTGAAAAGGAGATTAACCTCAGCCCCAATCCTAATACTACCTGATAGTGCCAGTGATTATGTGATCTATAGTGATGCCTCATTGAAGGGTTTGGGGTGTGTTTTAATGCAGAATGGGAAAGTAGTGGCTTATATATCTAGACAGTTGAGATCCCATGAAAAGAATTACCCCACCCATGATTTGGAGTTAGCTGCTGTTATATTTGCATTGAAGGTTTGGAGGCACTACTTGTATGGAAGAAGATGCCAGATATTTACTGATCATAAGAGCTTGAAATATATTCTGACCCAGAAGGAATTGAATTTAAGGCAGAGAAGATGGATTGAATTGATTAAAGACTATGATTGCACTATTGAGTATCACCCAGGGAAAGCTAATGTTGTGGCTGATGCCTTGAGTCGAAAGTCTATGGCCACATTGGCTTCTATCAGAACCGTACAGCTACCCTTGATGATTGAGTTAAGGAGGTTAGATGCAGAGCTAGCTGTAGAAGAGTCAGGAGCCTTGTTGGCTACTTTCAGAGTGAGACCCCAAATGCTAGAAGAAATAAGAGAAGCTCAGTTGCTAGATCTACATTTGCTTAAAGCTAGAGATTTAATTCAGAGTGGGTCTCAGTCAGAGTTTTCTGTTAGAGGTGATGGAGTGTTATTATTCAAGGGCAGAGTTTGTGTGCCAGCTGTGGAATCAGTGAAAGATCAGATTTTAAGGGAAGCACATAGCTCAGCTTATTCAATGCATCCAGGTAGTACTAAGATGTATAGAACTATCAAACAGAATTACTGGTGGAATGGTATGAAAAAGGAGATAGCTGAGTATGTATCTAAGTGTTTGGTGTGTCAGCAGATTAAGGCTGAACATCAGTGTCCAGCTGGAAAGCTTCAGCCTCTGTTTGTGCCAGAGTGGAAGTGGGAGCATATAACTATGGATTTCGTTGTAGGACTCCCAAAGACCAGAAGGGGCAATGATGCTATATGGGTGATAGTTGATAGATTGACTAAGTCTGCTCATTTTCTGCCTATTAAGATTGTCTTTACCTTGGATAGATTAGCAGAATTATATGTGCATGAAATTGTGAGTAGGCATGGTGTGCCAGTATCGATAGTATCAGATAGAGATCCAAGGTTCACATCTCAATTTTGGGCAGAATTACAGAAAGCTTTGGGGACTAAATTGAGGTTCAGTACAGCATTTCATCCCCAAACCGATGGTCAGTCAGAAAGAACCATCCAGACACTGGAGGATATGCTGAGAGCTTGTGTCATGGAATTTTCTGGTAGCTGGGATGATCATCTACCTTTGATAGAGTTTGCTTACAATAACAGCTACCATTCTAGCATTGATATGGCACCATATGAGGCCTTGTATGGGAGAAAATGTAGAACTCCAGTGTTGGGATGAGGAGGGAGAGAGAAGGCTGTTAGGCCCTGAGTTAGTGCAGCTTACAGCAGATCAAGTTAAAATTATAAGAGCTAAATTAAAGGCAGCCCAGGATAGACAGAAGAGCTATGCAGATAAAAAGCATAGAGAGGTAAAGTTTGAGGTTGGAGATAGAGTCTTTCTGAAGGTATCTCCTTGGCGAGGTATTATGAGATTTGGAAAGAAAGGCAAGTTGAGTCCCAGGTATATTGGACCCTATGAAATTCTGGAAAGAGTTGGGACACTAGCTTATAGATTGGCTTTACCTCCAGAGTTATCTCAGATTCATAATGTATTTCATGTATCAATGCTTAGGAGGTATGTGCCAGATTCCTCTCATGTGATTCAGTCTGAGACTATAGAGTTACAGGGGGATTTATCATTTGCAACAGAACCAGTGAAGATCTTGAGTAGGGAGATTAAGCAGCTCCGCAGTAAAAGAATTCCGTTAGTTAAGGTGCAATGGTTAAATCATCAAAAAGAGGAGGCTACATGGGAGCGAGAGGATGAGATGAGATTTAAGTACCCCCATCTATTTGAAAATATATCTAGCTAAATTTCGAGGACGAAATTTCTTAAGAGGGGGAGAATTGTAACATCCTGAAAACCTTGTAATCTATGGCATTTTCAGTTAAAATGAAAGTCAGAAAGTTTTCTTGAATATGGGTGTGTTGGCCTTTTGATAAATGTAAAGAGAAGAAATTTTGGAGTAAATAAGTATATTTCTAAATGTTAATGAGTCTGATTTGAGAAATTGAGAGACTTAAGTTTAATGGGTTTAAATCACAAGAAAAATCAAGTTTAGTTTGAGTTTTATCCTAAAATGACGTTTTTAGTGGTTGGAGTCGACTCTAATCAGAGTGGAGTCGACTCCGGCACGTTTTTAAACTTTCGGCACGCTTAGGAGTCGACCCCTGCAGTGCTGGAGTCGACTCCTTTTCAGGAGTCGACCCCTACTTTTCTGGAGTCGACCCCTACTTCTGCTCGAGCCGACTCGCAATCTGTTCGAGCCGACTCCGCGACGGCAGGTTTTTCTGAGTTAAATCTTGAGAAATTCATATTTAATCCGTTTCAAGTCCGATTTGGATGCCGTTTGAACCGTTGGATTTCTAAAATCGAGTTCTTCAAGATGGTAAAGTCTTTTCTTAGAAATGTTACATAAAAGTATAGATTTAAGCGAAAAAGGATGATCTGGGCTATAAATCTATTAAAAAAATGCTATATCAGGGGCAAAATGGGAAAAGGCTCCGATGTCAATTGCAAATTGTGTTAAGGGCAACTTAGGAAAGAAAATATAAGGGCAAAATAGCATGGTTATAAGTGAGCCACGTGTTTTCCAAAAAGTGTGTTAAGAGTGTGTGAGGGTAAAAGGGAGATTTGGCATGCCTTAACCCTTAAGTTTCCTATGACTTGGTCCCCAAGTCATTAGAGAAAAAGGGGAACGTGGGTTCAGCCAGAGAAAAGAAAGAAAGAAAGAAGAGAAGAAAAGAGAGGAAAAAGAAGAAGAAGAAGAAGAAAAAGGAGGAAGAAAGAGAAAGGGAAAGGGAAGCTTGGGGTTTGTGCTCGACTCCAGGTAAGCTATAGCTTCCCTAGATCTTGTATGACTTTAGATTTTCTTAGATTAGTGTATTTTGAGGTAATAGTAGAAGTAATCTTGAGTAGAGAAGGGTGGAAGAAAATAATGAGATATTAGAGGATAGATCATGTATGCATGCATGGTTCATGGGAAAACCTCGTGTGGAGGTAATCCTAATAGCTATTGTATCTGTATGTTGACGTAGGTCAAGAGGGTTATTCCAGGGAGCCGAAATACCAGAGTTGAGTACCAGTTGTACCAGTCGAGGAGTAACCTACTAAGGTGAGTGGATTTCTCATCTAGCAATGAGAGGTTAATTTGAGCTAGTATAATGAGATTTATACCTAGTTATGGTATGTTATGTTTAGCAGAGTATTATGTATGTTTTAAATATGAGAAATGAGAACCTAGTATATGATAATCTGATAAATGAGTTTTGAGCATAAACACATAAGCATGAGTTTCAATGAGGGAATTTTTAATGTATACATGGCATATTTGCATGATAAAGCTTTACAAATGATGTATGAGTCATACTGAGCATCAGGCAGCTAGGGGGCTGATCACCCTTTAGACTGTACTGTAGCATGAGCATTGCACACTACTATCGAGCCGGCACCTCCTTGCGAACAGATCGTACGATGAACCCCAGAATCAGGGGTGAGTGCATGCCTAACCAGCCAGTGGGGCTGGTTGTGAGCAGCCCGTGGGGGCATGAATCATAGCTCAGTGGAGCTGATTACTATATATAGCCCGTGGGGGCAGAGAGAAAACCCGAGGTTCCAGGGTTAAGGAACAAAGCACTTTGCCAGGTGAACCGCACGGGTAAGGGGTGCTATTTGTGCGGGGATCCTGTTGCTAGTCACGCACCCGATGAGAGTACACCTACAGAAGGGCGACTGTAGGGTGGTACCTCAGAGGCATTACACACACAGCCCAGCATCATGAGATCTAAAAGCATATGTTGTGATATAAAAAGGGCCAATGGGCCAAATAGTTATCCCGAGAGGGAGAGCTTACTTGAGATGCCAGTGGGCAAGCAGATCCTGATGGGAGTCTGGGTTGTAGATAAAGAATGCATATCTTCATATTGTAATGCATGAAGTTTTATTTTAATGAGTTATCTTTCAGTGAAGAGTTATTATAGAGTATTCCAGTACTGATATGTTATTTGAAGAATAAGCTACATTTTATTTTATCTGATATCATGTTAAAAATGTACTTTGAGTTGTACAAGTTAAATAGTTTCAGCATACGATTGAAATTAAGAGGTTATGGTTCTCTATTTCTCCATAGTTAGATGGTTATCCAGTCACTGGGACTTAGGTCTCATCCCTCTATGATTTAAATGTTCTTTCAGATCAGTGAGTATTTCTGCCAGGATCACAAGATAACAGGACAGGACCCTTAGCTGGTGAAGCTTGCTTGGATGCAAGAGTGTTTAAATGCTAGCCTTGTATATTGAGAGAGTGTGGTTTGATAATTGTATTTTGTATATGTGTATGTGTACAGTGGGATGTAATGATGTTTTAGACCTTTTTGGATATGAATACGAGACTTATGTTTTGGAGAAGATTATGAGTATGATGTGTGCACTTAGGATTTTAATGTCGAATGTGAATGTGATCTTGTAAACTGCCTGAGGAATGTCATGAAAAAT
Organism: Calamus simplicifolius; assembly: GCA_900491605.1. NCBI lineage: Eukaryota > Viridiplantae > Streptophyta > Magnoliopsida > Arecales > Arecaceae > Calamus > Calamus simplicifolius. Next base: position 360,364 of record UESW01001747.1, on the reverse strand, counting down.
ATTATCTGAGCAGGTTGATGCTTAATGTTGATTGGGTGATTTGTGTATATAATTGAGATGAAAGTGAAAAGTTTTTAACAGGATGTGTTTTCGTGTGTCTGCCACTTATGATAATTAGTTGGGGTTCTCTAGCTCTTTATGGAGCGCTACATAAAGACTAGTAAAACTCTATCCGATTACCACAAGTGTGCAGGTGTGCTGTCGGTGGCCCCAGAGAGGAGGGGGAGCTGACAGGTTCGATCGGCGATGATCTGACGATTGCGATCGATCCAAGCTGTGATCCCGATCGGTGACGATCGATCTCGAACTGTCGCGATCGATCCGATCGGCGACGATCCGACGGTTGCGATCGATCCAAGCCGTGATCCCGATTGACGACGACCGATCCGATGCATGTACCAAAATTAATTTTTTTAAACAATTGCGACGCATTTCATTGCGTCGCAATGTTTTATTTTTAATTTTTTATCTTTTAATTATATTTTATAAAATTTATTTTTAAAAAAAAACACTGCGACGCTTTATTTGCGTCGCTAAATAAAAAATTAATCTAATTTTTAATTTATTGCATCGCTACTGCGTCACTACTTAACATAATTAAATTTTTTTAAAATATTTCGACACAATCATTTCATAATTACTTTTATTTTTTTTATAAAATTTATTTTTTAAAAAATATTGTGACGCAATTCTTGCGTCGCTAAATAAAAAATTATTTTATTAATTTTTTGTTTTATTGCGTCGCTATTTAACATAATCCATTTTTTAAAAACATTGAGACACACTTAATTGCGTCGTAATATTTTTATTTCATAATTACATTTTATAAAAATTAATTTAATTTAAAATAATTGTGATGCAATACTTGCATCGCTAAATTAAATTTTTTTTTAATTTTCTGGTTTATTGCATCGCTATTGCGTCGCTATTTAACATAATTAATTTTTTTAAAAACATTGTGATGCATTTGGTTGCGTCGCAATATTTTTATTTCATAATTATATTTTATAAAATTTAATTTTAAAAATATATAATGCATTATTTGCGTTGCTAAATTAAAAACTATCTGATTTATTGAGTCGCTAATGCGTCGCTAATTGAGTCACAATTTTTTGTTGACACGGAGGCGTCACAATTTGGTTGCAATTTAGCGACGCAAGAATGCGTAGCTAAATTTATGTCGCTATTTTAGTATTTTCTTGTAGTGGATCCTCATAATGGTCAATAACAAACGGGCTATATCTTTACATATGATGGCACTGTTATTTTATGGTGATCTACAAAGCAAACAATTGTGGCTACATCATCTAATCATACCAAAATTTTGGCAATTTACAAAGTAAGCCGAGAATGTGTATGGCTTAGATCGGTACACATTTAGAAGACATATGTATTATCCTCTCAAAAGGAGGTACCAACTATTTTGTATGAGGATAATACAGCCTGCATAACCCAACTAAAAGGAGGGAATATCAAAGGTAGCAGAAGAAAACATATATTCCCAAAGTTCTTTTTTACTCATGAAGAAGAGTGGTGCCATTAATGTTCAACAAGTTCGATCCAGCGATAATCTTGCTAATTTATTTATGAAAGAACTATCTACAAAGAGATTTGAGGAGTTAGTTCAAAAAATTGGACTACGACAACTCAAGGATCTCAAATGATAATTTTAAGAAAAGTATATCAAGAGATGCAATCAAAAGGGGAACAAATTACTGCACTTTTTTTTTCTTAGCTATGGTTTTGTCCTGCTGGGTTTTTCTAGAAAGGTTTTTAATGAGGTAGTTATAGGGAGAAATAACCTCCGAGGCATGCATATTTTAATAATTTGATAACAATTATCAATGCGGAATCTTAAAGATTAAATATTAATCTATGTAACATGCATCAAGATCATATCTTTGCCTTATACTATAGGATCGTTTGATTTAAATTATGCATATAAATAAAATCATCAAGATCATATCTTGATCTTCAAGGTAAGAAGTCATACTTCTTGTCTTGAAGCATGCCTTAAGATCTAGGGATCATATCACTTACCTTAAGGACAATTGGTAAATCCTTTTGTGCTCTGCAGCCGTTCAATCGTCCGGCCTATAGTATCGTCCACGTGAAGTTCCCGAATGATCGGATTTCCAGGAGTGCTAGCTCGCGAAAAAATAACTTTGTTGATCTTGAATCCTTCCACTTGAATCTTCCTCCAAGATCCACCAAACTTTTTCTAACACCAGAATCACACACCAGGATTTTTTGTTCTAACTCTTTAGAATTTCAATCCACAATATTTCGTCGTTTTTTTTATGAAGAATGTCCTCTATTTTATAGGCTCAATTCAGCCTTTAGCTTATTGAATTCTAACACTTAGAATTCTGTCGTACGGTGAAAATCAAAGAGACACAACATTTGGTTAATTCCGACGTTGGTGAAAACATGTGAATTCTAACACTTGGAATTCCAACATTTTGTTAATTCCAACATGTTCGATGAAAACCAAAGAGATATGAATTCTAACACTTAGAATTCCATCGTTGGTTAATTCAAAGAGGTATATGAATTCTAACACTTGGAATTACAATGGAATCGTTTGGAGAAGATTAATGTTATATATTAAATTCTACATAAGAATTTAATCTCTCATGAGATGAGATTTCAGCCATCTTGTTGCCCAGATGTAGCAACCCAAGAGGGGGGTGAATTGGGTTATTAAAATTAATTACTATCATAAATATGTGCTTTAACCCTAATTCAAAATTACTTGGCAGCGGTGTAGTGAAGTACATAGAATAAAATAACACAGAAAATTAGGCAACAACAAACACAAGAGAATTTATAGTGGTTTGGTGCTAAACCCTGCACCTACGTCCACTTCCCAAAATACCATTTGGGAATTTCACTAATCGTATCACAACGATTACAACCTCTAGCCTTCCCTGGCTAGCCCTCTTGTTTTACAAGGCACAAGGTAGCCAAAACCCCTAGCCTTCCCTGGCTAGTCCTCTTGTTAAACGGCACAAGGAAGCCAACCCCTAGCCTTACTAGGCTAGTCCTCTTGTTTAACGGCACAAGAAGGCCAACAAGAACCAAAGGGTTAACATGACCCTTTTACAAAAGATTCAGAGTAAATGATAATAAGCAGCTCCTATAATGAGCAAATATTCAGAGAATACTTTACAAACTTGAAATGCTCAGCAATAAATGAACAATGTTGAGATGGCTTGACTCTTGATTTGCTTGAATGCTTTAAAGAGTCTTGATGACTTTTCAGCAATAAATGATCTTCAATGCATAGCAACTAGCTTTCAACCACTTCGAAAATATGCAATAAAAGCTTTCTTTCTTGGATATCTCTCTTGTATTTCTCTTTTTCAAAATTCATCATATTTTGCTTCTAATCTTAGCTATATATAACGATCCAACAACAAAAAGATCCGTTAGATACAGTTGAAACAAATGGAAATAAAAATGGAAAGAAACGATAACCGTTGATATTATTTCCCTTAAGCATTGAATGCATGAATCCTCATCCATTTAAGGTAGGAAGAACTCTGCCATAATTCAAAAACCAAAAGTTAGTCTAGCTGAAAATAGCAATAAAAATAAAATAGAGAGAGAGAAGCACGCCCAAAAATGGCCAGAAAGACAGCTAACTGGAATTAATTTTAGATGGCTGAGAGTTGAAGACGGTCGGCCATCAAAAGGAGAAGGAGTCCTCAGCTAGCTCGCAAGCTATCTTCCAAGAGATCACATGCCAAAAGCTCAGGAGAGGAGGAGCTAGCTAAAACAATGGTTAGTTAGCTTCCCAGCTAACTAGCAAGCAATTCATGCAGCTCAGGAGAAAAAGTCAAATCCCAATAGTTAGCTACTTAGCTAACTAAACCAACAGACGATTAGCTCACTAGCTAACTAAATTTGAATAGCTTTCGGTCTGCAGGAGAAACAGAAATGTTAGAGAGTGATGAGTTAGCTATTCAGATAACTGAGCAACTGGTAGTTAGCTTCCCAGCTAACTAAACCAAAAGCAATAAAGCAATCGTCCAAAAGAGTTAGCTCATTAGCTAACTGATGTAAAACGGCAGCCATACGCCAGTGAGAAGCTAGCTTCCCAGTTAACTAAACTAGAAGTTAGCTAACTCTCCAGCTAACTCAGTAGTGAATCTAAACGGCTTGAAGGAGTGAAGTTAGCTCTCCAACTAACTGAAATAGAATGTCTCACGGCTTGGAGGAACCTGTGAAAATTAGTTAGCTAAGAAAGAAATTAGTTAGCTAAAAAAGAAACCAGTTAGCTCCAAAATAAAGCAGTCAACTAACAGGAGATGCTAGCTAGCTAAGAGAAGCATCAGCTAGCTCACTAGTTAGCTAGAAAAGAGGGGCGTTCGGCCATGATATGTAACAGGGAATGCTAGTCAACTAAAAGGCAAGCCAGCTAGCTAACAGGGAAGTCAAGTTAGCTAAGCAGCTAACTGATACCCAAAGCACACGGCTGGCAAGAGGCGTTAAAGTCCATAGTTAGCTAAAATAAAATCTAGCTAACTGACAAAGATGCCAAGCTAGCTAACAAGTAGATCTAGCTAGCTAATTAAGAAGCAAGCTAGCTCACCAGCTAGCTCCAAAAAGACAAGGCTCGGCCAGGCAATTGTAACAGGCACCTCAGCTAGCTAAAAGGAACTCCAGCTAGCTAACGAAGGAGCAAGCTAGCTCACCAGCTAGCTCCAAAGAATAAACGTTCGGCCAAGTCACAGAGACAAGTTGGTAGTTAGCTAAATGACGTGCCAGCTAGCTAGGGAAAAGAGCAAGCTAGCTAGATAGCTAACTCCCAAAAAATAAAATAGAACGACCATAGTAAATTTGATAGCATAGAATTTGATAGCAAATAAGTGGCAAGATAAAATGAATATATGCTCATATAAAATTATGCATGAAGATATTTACTTGTAAAGCATCTGAACTTCTCTGCAACAGGCTTGATTAACCATTGCTTAATTGTTTTGTAAACATCAAAATCAATGTAGGGTCAACACATCTCATCATGTGAGATCCTTATGCGAGAAAACTCTTTTCTTACATGGGGTTTGGGTTTGGGTTTTGGTTTAACTGATTTGAATTTATTGGATTGAACCTACATAGATCATGGTCCTAGCCCAAATCAAATTTGGCTAGTCTGAATCTATTTAAATCCAAATCAAGTCTAATTTTAAATCAATATTTGAAATTGATTAGTCCTTCTAATAGACTTAAACCTAATTGAATCTTATTCACTTGTACTTAACCCAACTGAGATAATTCAATCAAACAAATTGATTAATTAAATCATGTACGATTCTCAATCGTTGATCAACAAATAGATCATCCTAGGAAACTTCTATGCGTATGACTCTCTAGGTTCGAACATAAGCCGGTAGCATAGGAACAACTTTCTATACTAATCAATGTGCCCATCTAGCAATGGAACCCGATGTCCGGATAGGTCGAAGAGTTGCCGAGCAAACTCCAAGAACCTTAAGAAATAGTTATCGTATAATTCATCATTTTGACCACAAATGCTAAGGATGGCTTAAGAGCCTGTCAACTCTAAACAGCAAATCCATAAAGTGATTTCAACTTTAGTAATCATATGACCATCACATGAAGTGCCCTGGCCAAGATCTTGCTAAATTGAAACACAAGCATTTCTCCTTTTAACAGGATAGGTCAAATTTCATCTTGATCCACAACTGACTACCACAAGTACTTGACTGCACCCAATAACCTTTCGTAGCTGGATTAAAAAATCCAGATGGTTCGGCACCTAAGTACAATGAGTTGCTTGCAAGTCACCGGTTATGATCTTCAGGTCTAAAGGATACTTATATCCATATCTTCTCGGATTAACTCTTGACAACAGAGTATCCGAAATGAGTCATGTTCGGTGAAATGTACTCCTACACTTTCACCTGTATGTTATGCCAGTGTCTCTGCACTCCTTGGTTAAGAGGACAACCAACAAATATGATATACAACATCCTATAATTGATAGTACTATGGTCCTGTCATAGTATATCATTTGGTCGCGAATGCTTTTGAGGACCTTCAAAGATAAATCCTTCTTTATTGTGAAAGAAGATCCTAAGGGCTTCATTACTATTAGGAGTTTTAAGAAGATGTTCTTGTAATGAATAAGCTACCAAATAACTTTTATTAATATATCAATTTATATGCTATTTACATTAGCATAATCATCAAATGATTGGCTTTAGGATACAATTCCCAACAAGTATCCCCTTTCAATAAAAGACATGAATGATGTACTCTTTCCTTCACAAATAATGTTTCATGGGTTTTACACATCCAAGGGAGTGTTATAATATTACCAATAAAATGGATGTCCATTGGTACTCTAAGAGGAGGTTATGCCAGGTTATATCTACCAATAAAGATGGTGTCTATTGGTATTCCAAGGGGAGGTTATGTCCATGTAAATTCTTATTAATTTTGATGAATGTAATATTTTTTTTATTTGCCTATAAATAGATGGCATGGAGTTGTATTTGAGATACCCGAATGGAATAAGAGAATATATTTCAATACTTTCTTAGTTTTTTTGTTCTATTGTTACTCTTTAATTATATAATAGCTTGAGGTTTAAAATCTCAGCAAGTGCCCCTCCTTCCTTCACCCCCTACTTTTAACTTAATTCAAGATAGTTCAAATATGCGTATAAAAGAGATAGATAACTCATAAATATAAATGACATTGTAAAGTATATATATAACTAGATTGTAAATTCTCGCATTGTACCATCCTCACAGATCTCCACATATTTGATGTTATAGATGAAAACTACTCTTAATGATTCAAGTCCATTAGTAAGAGAATATTTAAATTGAATATCCACATCATAAATCACAACATACATATTTTAAAAATCTAAAACCTAGATATCAAATATTTTAATAATCCATAATCTATGCATCATGTAGATAAAAAAAATTAAGTTCATACTATATTAACATACCAAAATAGGTGTTAATAATTTAAATTGACAATCTATCTTATTTGTATATGCTAAAATATAAAAAAAGAAAATATGTATGTCTATATTGCATGACTTAAATTTAGGTTGGTTTTGTACAGTAGCTCAAACTTAGATATACTTTTGGCAACTGCTTTTCTTGTATTATGTATGAGTTTCTCAAAGATAAATGGCCTTGCAACCATGTTTCATCCAGGAAAGCATGCCTACTCAAACCTCCACCTTTTTTTTTTTTTAAAGGTGTGCTGCGTTGACTCAGTTTGACTGACCCTTTTAGCCTCTGTCCCATATTAATGCTTCTAGGCAACACCTTTCTTAGCTATATTACAAGTTATAACTTACTTTGACCTCACGGACTTGCCTCGCGGACTTTGCCTCATGTTATTACTATACTCTGGCCCAGTGTTTTGAATATTGAACCAGATCGGCCAATCCAACTGATCCAATCAAAAATTGGTCATAAGTTTGGTTCGATTTTAATATTAAATTAATTTTATATGATTCAGTAAAAATTAAAAAAATTTATTGAAGTTTTAAATTGATTTAATTTAATTTTTAGATTTTTTAAATTTTTTATTTGAATTATATTTATATTTTATTATTTATATTATTAAATAAAAAATTAATTATAATATTATTCTATCTGATCAAACTGATCCATCTGAACGAATTAATTGACTTACAATCCAAATGTTAAGTCAGTCCGTTATCCAATCCAATTTTTAGAACATTGCTCTAATCACGGCAAAGCAATCCGAACGACCCACCACAGCGCCAAAAACGTGAAGATATGATCACATGCCCTTTTTTGATTATCATGCATGCTCGTATTTTATCAAAAATGTTCATAATAAAATAATCTAATTTATTACTTTAGAAGTCCCAATCAAGGACTGCATTAAATAAGATTTGATGGTTAATATAATTAATAAATTTAATTAAGACAAAATAATTTATAATTTATTAAAACTATTAAATTAATTTTTAAGATAAAATATATGTATTATTAAATTATATTTATTTGATTTAAATATTATTTTAATTATTATATATTTTAAGTTTTATATTAAATTAACTATCATGTATTTTAAACATCATCAAATTACATTCATGCGAAAGTTTAAACACATTAAATAAAGTTTAATAAATATAAATATATAAATAATTTAGTGTAACATATCAAACTTATTTATTGAACATACTATTATGCAACGTTCACGATATATATTTGAATAATACAAAAGTTTCGATCAAAATTACAGTATATAAATTCTAAAAATATTAAAAATAGTAATTAGGTTATCCTAATTTTACATGCGAAATTTTATATTTTTTTATTTATCGACCCTCATAAATGTTGGCTGGTGCTCAGCTCTCATGTCCTAATTAAGTAGCTGCAGGAGAGAGAAATTTAGCAACCAAAATACCCATTGATTGAATCAGGCAATTGGAGTACACACTAGGAGTAGAACTTTTGATAGGCTGAGCTAGTTGAGAGTAGTTCAGCAGATTTTCTTATATATTTTTAAGCTTCTTTGATTAAAAATATTTTATAGGAGAGGCAAGAATAAAAGATAATGGCAGATAAATTATTTTAGTGAGAACGACAACATATGATATTGATATGAGTTAATCCAATCTGGATCATTAATGTGGCAAAAAGAAGACATGGTAGAGTAGGTGAGGATCCATGAGAGATGGCTAACGGATAACAAAATTTGGCTTGATCAACCTTATGATCGATCCACCTTTTTATTTTGAATATTCAAATATTTCACTGATCTATAGAATTGCATCTTACTTGACATCATTTGGATCGATGTTTAAATTAAAGAATATCTTCATAATTTGTCGTATTGAAAAAAGAGTGCAACTCTAAACATGCTTCCATCAAGATGATTGTTGCAGGTGACTGCTAAGCTATTATACTTTTTTTTTTAATGCAGTGCAAAAGAATAAATTTCGATGTCAACTAATATCATTAATTTATAACATACATGCATATATTAAATTAGCAATGAAAAACCTAAATATGAAATTTGAATGCACTCACAAGAGTTATAGTGCTTTTAAAAATTTAGTTGTCTTTGAAGAATGACTACGAGACTCATTCAGCTGAGAGAAAGGCTGAACATAATTCAATAATTTCCAATGATTCAAAGAAACTTGATCCCATGATGGAAATTTTAGGTTCTATGTATGATGGGTGCGAATTATCGGGATCATGGAACATAGGTTTGAGGTTTTCTTTTACCACAAAATGGAACGGGCCCAAATTTGCTCCGGAAAAAAAAAAAAAAAAACATTTCTCATGCATCAACCGTGGTCTTGGTTATGAATGGGCCGTTGGTCAATCTTCAACACATATGAACAATTAAAATATAATTTAATTTTTTTAAAAAATATGATTCATAATAATAAATAAAAATAAAGTTTCTATAAAATCCAACTAATTTATCGTTAAAATTACTATAAAATAAAATATCCACATTAATACCTGAAATTATTCTAAATTTTTGAAAAAAATAATACTAGTTGACAATTATGATAAAAGCATAATAAATCAAAACCATTTATAAACATTATAGCAAAAAAGTTACAAATTTTCCCCCGACATCAGCGTTTTGAGGTGATCCTGTTTGCCGCGTGCACCCATCAGAGACCTTCAGATTTACAGTGCTCCTACCCAACCTTTGGTTGATATGGCTTGGCGTTTTCCATTCATCCCAGGGTTCGTCTTTTTCTTTGGAAGTTTGCACGGAATTCTTTCTACATGTTTCGTGCTTTCTAGACGTGGCCTGGGGATCCAGCCCACATGTCCATTATGCGGCATGGAGGAGCAGTCGGTGGATCACGCCATCTTCACTTGTCTTAGGGCAAGCCATATTTGGGAGATTGCTGGCGACCGGCCTTGGGATGGTGCCTCCTCTTCTCATTGTCTTTCTTTCTTGACTTGATCAGGCAGGATGTCAGGAGAGGCTACTGTAAGCAGGGTTCGACGAGGGCTTACATTGCTTACCAAATCTGATTATCCCGGAACCGGATTGTCTTTACGCATGAGTTGCCTCGTCGCATAGGGTGGTGAGGGTTGCCTTGTCCTTATCTACCGAGTACATCTCCCAGCATCTGGTTCGTTATTGTGATAGCCCTGGCCTCTGGGGTTCCCATGCTGCCCCGGCAACACACCGTCGTTTGGTCCTTATTTCTGGGTACCCCCTCCTCCAGGGTTTGTCAAAATCAACTTTGATGGGAGTGTTCGTGGTAGATCTGCCGGATCGGGTTATATCATTCGGAAATCTGATGGAGCTTTGCTATCTACTGGTAGATTTAGTCTCCTGGATTCCTCAGTGCCGCTTGCGGAGCTTTATGCTGCTTGGACTGGGGTTTCCTGTGCTATTCGCAGCCTCGGCGCCCATCGCATTATCCTTGAGGGGGATGCCCTCACCATGATTCGGTGGCTTCGTTAGGATCAGGGTAACCATATGCCAACCAATCCTTTGATCTGATATTTGCTCTCTTCTCCAGGAGGTTTATAGCATCCAGATCCGTCATTCCTACAGAGAAGCCAACTTAGCGGCTGATTGGGTTGCTGCTAGGGTGGCCAACCATTCTGGATTCTGGCGATGGCAGCCCGGAGATAGTTGTCCTCCTATCCTTTCCCAACTTTTGTACTCTGATAGATTGGGCTTGAGTCAACCTAGACTGATGATCTCCCGACTGTATCCAAAAAAAAATTTACAAATTTGATAATTTTAAAGAGTATGAAGAAATAGCTCCAATTTTATCATAAGGCAATGGAGCATCAAATCAATAGAAAAAAAAAATCAGGTTGATCATTCGATTTTTGGCTGGCAAATTGCACAACTAGTTCAATTAAAGAACCAGACTGGCCAATCCCGTCAATGACAATGTTAATTAGAGTTTGAAACTGGTTCAGCCGAATCCTTCAAAGTCTAATAGACCTATCCATGTCTTAGTTTTTTTTTGTTACAAATAGGCGATCACAACAATCTAGGTTTAGTCAACCCTAATTTATCAAATACAAAATTTGAGCAAGCACGGACGGGCACAGATCACCCGGTATCCAGCATCATGGCTCTGAATGATGGGACTCGGGCAGCAATCCAGTCAGCCGCTGAATTCGCTTTCCGATAAATGTGCCAAATCTGAACAGTATTAGTCTGGTGAAGCATAGACCGAATGTCACATAACATCGGGTTGGACAGAATAGAAACGCTTAGATCCTGGCGGAACCAATGCACCATAGTGATAGAATCACCCTCAATAATAAGCCTGTGAATACTTAAACTACGTATGGTGTAGGAAATACCAGCCCACGCCGCATGCAGTTCAGCACCGGCACAGAGAGGTCGAGGATGCCAAAACCGCCGGCCGCAACCAAAGCTCCATCAAGCCCACGGATAAGAAAAGCCAAACCCGCCAGACGACCACAAATACTGCCATCAAAATTGACTTTGACAAACCCTAGTGGAGGGGGCTTCTAAGAGATGAAGACCGTACGTCGGTGCGCTGCAAGGGCAGCAGGGGAACCCCAGATGCTAGAGCTATCAGAGTCAAAGGCAGACTGATGAAAAATATACTCATCTGAGAGAGACTGAGCAGTCCTAACAATCCGGTGAGAAGGATCAGAAACATCAGAGAAAATTTGACGATTCGGGATAACCAAAGCTGATAAGCAATATAGGCAGCCAAGGAGCTGGAACGATCAAAGTTTCATCTGGTGTCCCGACGAATCATCGTAAGGAAGGAGGCGCAGCACTGAGCACTACTCTCACCCCACAGGCTGTAACCCGCAAGCTGCCATACTGATCTCACTCTGGTACAGGAAAATATAGCATGGTCGGCAGTCTCGACCCCAGAACCGCATAACGGGCAGGTAGGAGGGATTGTCATGCCCCTCCTAGAGAGCAGGAACACATAGGAAGACAATCCCAAGCCATCTTCCACATGAATAGGCGAACTCTTGGGTGGATGGGAAGCCTCCAAATCCAGGACCCATCCATTGTGTACCCCGACTGAGATCTGTAATCCTATGATGTCCCGGATGGGTGCATGGGTCAAGCAGGACCTCCTCCATAATCTAATATCCGCAGTGTGATCATGGAAAAGAGGGATAGAGAGAATGCGTTGGGAAAGCTCCGCACCAAATAAAGAGTCAATAAGGGGGCCATTCCAGGCATTGTGATCCTGAATGATAAGGTCAGAGACTCTCATTCCAGTAGGGATGTCAGAACTGACAAAGGTGGGCCATCGAATCAACGGGGACTTAGCCAACCATGTATCCCTAAGGGTATCCATAGAGGTGCCATCACCAATCATACATGACGTACGTCTAAGAACAGCCGGAGCATAACGACAAACCTCTTTCCAGAAGAAAGAGCAGGTACGAATAGACTGAGACTGACTCTGGGAGGACCAATCACCGTATTTGGCACGCATGAACGAACTCCATAAGCATCCAGGATCCAGCAAGAATCTCGATGCGTGCCTAGCAATCAGTGCCTCTTTTCTGACAATAAGGGAATGAATCCCAAGCCCGCCCTCCAATAAGGGCCTGCATACAGAATCCCAAGCTTGCAAGTGAATCTCATGGCCTTCCTGCATAGAGCCCCATAGAAAATCTCTGAACCATCTCTCCATCTTGCTTAAGCAGGACAATGGAATGGAAGCATTAGAAAGGATATAGAGAGGAAGAGCAGTGAGTACAGATCGGATGAGGGTAAGCCTGGCCATCATGGATAACCCAGAGACTTGCCAACCATCCAGACGATCACGAACATGGCGCTCCAGATCGGTAAAATCCGAGCAGTGTGGCCGCCTTCCCGTAATAGGGACCCCCAGATAAGAAAGGTGATCAACCTGAGCATAAATACCCAAAATTTGCATAATAGACTCCCGAATGGAAGTTTTAGTCTTCGGACTGAAAGATATCATGGATTTAGCATTATTAACTTTCTGACCAGAAGCCCTACAGTAAGACTGGATCACTGAAGCAAAAGCAGAAGCATTGCTGGTAGTAGCCCTCCCCATCAATATGCAATCATCAGCAAACAGCAAATGAGATAACGATGGCCCTTGGGGCCCAGCACTGTAAGGATCTAGGAGAGAAGCTTGCTGGGCCTGGTGAAAAGCTCTAGATAAGGCATCCGCAGAAAGAATAAATAAGAATGGGGACAGGGAACATCCCTGCCTAAGACCCACCGCAGAGTGGAAGTAGTCAGTCTGACCACCATTAATAATAATAGAGAAGGACGGTCGATGAACACAAGCCCTGATCCAAGCAATAAAATCTCATGAAACCCAAACTCCTGAAGAGAGCAAAAAAGAAAATCCCAAACACTTATCATAAGCTCTCTCCATGTCCAACTTGACAGCCATCAGACACTGGCGACTAGGGGCTCTATGGAGATCATGCATCACCTCTTAAGCTAATAGGACGTTATCAGAAATACACCGACCGGCCAGAAAGCGTCCTGCTCAAGAGAGATCAGACGAGGAATCACCACCCTGAGCCGAGAGACCAGAAGCCGAGCACACACCTTATATAAGGTCGTACACAGGTTGATAGGCCGAAAGTGGTGCGGCATAGAAGCATCGTGGCGTTTTGGCACCAAAGTAACAAGAGTCCTATTCCACTCCAGAGGAATCGACCTGGTCATAAAAACAAGCTGAATAGCCTGCTCAACATCCTGACACATAATAGCCCAATAATGCCGAAAGAAGAGAGGAGGAAACCCATCCGGACCTAGGGCCTTATCGGGGCCAAGGTTCCAAAGGGCCTGCCGAATCTCCTCTGAAGTAATCGGACTGGTAAGGGCCGCATTCTCAGCCACCGAGACCTTAAAGGGGGATGCCACTGGACACACAGAGGAACTGTCCCCAGAGAGCTCAGTCCACCGAGAACGAAAAAACTGGAAAAGCTGGTCCGAAATGCCCAGAGTGGACTTCTGAACATTCCCCAAATCATCAATAAGCCGCTGAATCTGATTAGCCGCTCGGCGCTTTAAGGTGATCTGATGAAAGAATCTAGTGTTCTGATCACCTTCCTTGATCCACTGTATCCGGAATCTTTGCCTCCAATAGGTCTCTTGCTGACGAAGAAGGGAATGATGGAAGCTAAGACTGGAACGAAAAGTAGCTAAATCAGAGTTCTGAAGATAGCCAAGACGGTCTTCCTTATCCTGAAGAGAAGCAATAACATACTCACCTCCTTAACTCGTCTAAAGATGTCACCAACCTTCTTCCGATTCTATCTGGATAGTCTTCCTTAGTTAACCTCTAACAACCAAAGAGTTTTAAAGAGTACTCTCTCTCTCTCTCTCTCAATATGGCGTGAGCAAGAGGTGCGCCTCTTCCAAAGCTTGCAGAATGCCCAATCAATTCATTAAAAAATGAAACTGATGATGGAAGCCTCAGCAAAAGTTGCCTTCATATATTCTGACATCTCATTCATGTAGCAAATTAGAAAGAAAAAATTCATCTACACATGCAGCAGCGCGCATATTGCTCATGCTGATTGACCATATAAATATGTAACCGCGCATATGATGTACAAAAAAATAAAATTATTCTTGATTATACACGATCGCATATGTGTGCAACCAATCACCGTATGCATAAAAAACTTTTCGTTATTGAAAAATACTTCGTGGCACTTCCATCTATTGGAATACATATATATATATATATATATATATATATATATATATATATATATATATATATATATCTTTGCAAAAACTTCTTTCTATAAATTACTAAAAATTTAATCTAAAATTTAAATGTATAAAGAATTTAAAAATAAAATAAGATGAGAATCGAGTTTGGACCGAGGCGTGTTAGACATTGTCCTAAGGATCAGTTTTTGTCCCTTCGTGCAGGTTGTAGGCAATCTGTCCCTAAGGTATAATGATCTGGCTCGATCCGAACCTTATACTATGAGCACGATCGCATAGAGTTACAATCCAATTAGTTCTTCAGATGCTTAAATAAAAATTAGTAAATAAAAAATAATAAAAATTAAAAATTAAAAGAAATGAGTTGAGAGAGTTCGATCTTTTTCATTAGGACCCAATGGATTTCTCTCTCTCTCTCTCTCTCTGTTGCAAATAGGTGATCGAGCCTCAGTCTTGCCAAGAGGTCATTAGTGGAACACGTTGCGGAAGCTTTTAAACCCATGAACAACCGTTTGCGAAATGAGTCACGCAAGCGTTTGCGGAACGTTCATCACGCGAGTGTTCACGCAACGCTCGCGAGAGCATTGCATCACTCAGAGTCCAACGAACGTTCGTGAGCATTCTACTTGCGGGCATTCTATTTTTTTAACTTTTTTTTTAATAATTTCTCATAAAAAATTAGGGTATTTTATACTGCGCAATAGATGATGTGTCATGTGGACTTGAACCCTACTTAGTATTGATTGTATACATCTGAAGAAACCATAGTGGATTAAACCTTGAACTAAGTTCTTAACTCAGACTTCTACTAATCACACAAAGTATAGATTAATTGGGTTTAAGTGATCAACGCATATTAAAGGCCTTGCACTTAGTACCTTAATTTTTTATGAAAATTCCTTAAGGTTAGCCCAAACCTTTAGTCGCGGCCTAATATGACGATTCTCGTATAGGTGAATCCTCCAAGGGTATTTGTGACTAATATCCTACAGATAACTTACCTCGAATCCATTAAGAGTATGACTCAACCTTATATAGATTTACTTTGTCACTTTATAAGAGCACTCATCATAGGGATGTGATGAAATTTTTTTTAAAAAATATGCTCTAACAAGATCACTCAATCAGTTTTGTTTCTATTATATTGAACCTCATTCATGAGATCTACAATCACAGAAATTAGGTATCCACTGCTGGTGACCAAATAATGGGCTTAAGCCCCATCCCCCTCGATGAATCTAGGACTCCACTCCTAAATAATTCCTTGGTTAATTGATTTGCCAAATTCTTCTTGGATTTGACAAATTCCAAGGAGATAACATTATTTTGGACTAGACCTCAAATAAGAGATTTATATAAAGATACATTTTGAACAGTAATCATAAAGAACAAGCTTTATTCAAACTATTAAGGAATAATAATTGCATAAAAAGCAGATAAATAATCATCACCGATGTAATATTCAAAAGCATCATTTAGTAAAACATGCAAATATAACTGTAAGTACTAATAAATTAAACTAACGAAATACTGTTAGTTCACTTTCTGCCATAACTACACAACCTCATGTAAATGTTCAAGAATATCATTGCTTAGTTATATGAAATTGTAGTCTAAGGATCACTTTGACACCGCTCGCTGGTCATGCTCGATTCGTAGACTTGCATAGAGTGGCCTTGGAGGAAGAGGCCATCCGCGGTGACTTGGTCGCCGATCTTGAGGAAGACGATGTCCCCCACGACGATGTCGAAAATGGAGACGTCCTGCGGCCAGCCGTCTCTGATGACGTTGGCGTGGATGTTGCTGCACTCGTTGTCAAGCTTGTCGAAGTGCTTCATAGAGCGGAAGTTGCTGACGGCGGAGATGATGGCGACCAAGAAGATGGCAAGGAAGATGTTGGCGTCATCATTCCTGTTCGACAAAATAACATGCATGAGAAAACCTCCTTTCGACCTTTCTTTCCCTTTTTCAAGAAAAAAATAAGGGGTCCAAGCCACTCTAACATTCAATACAAAAAAAAAGACTTACTGCATCATCCTTCATGAATTGATCATACATGCATGTCAACGCATGTGTAATGATTCAATGAGCCTTATTACATATCGTACTCACATCACGATCAAACTGCTCGATCAATATGCATTTACTGTACTGAAGAATGATGCAGTAAGTCTTTTCCTTTCCTATTATTTGGTATTAAAAAAAAGTTTTGCTATACTGTCTTTTAATACAGTAAATATGTATTAATTATGCAGATTGATCGACCATGTATGCTAACATGCATGCCATACTCGGCAAGTCTTTTTCGATATCATGTCTGCACTGCTGTAATGCAGAATATTGCTAAATTTAAAAATATAGGGGTGAAACGATAATAGCGGAAGACATGCACCCACTATTCTTTTGAACAAATATTAATGTTAAATTGGCTCAGCAGTCAGCGTCAAAGGGTTTACCCTATGGAAGATTCAAATACAGTAAATCTAAGTCATTATTATTGCAAAAGAAGAATAATTGCTAACATGTAACCAATTAACATTAAGATTCAACAGGTTAGATGAAGCATAGTCAAAGGGTTTACCCTATGGAAGATTCAAATACAGTAAATCTAAGTTACTAAAATAAATTTAAATTCATTATTATTGCAAAAGATATAGTTATATAACTAAAAAAGAATAATTGCTAACATGTAACCAATTAACATTAAGATTCAACAGGTTAGATGAAGCCTGTGTTTGGTATCTGATTAGAATAGAAGTAAAAAATTTTAGAAATAATATTTTTTTGTACACCTTAAAGATGCAAAAGTTTTATAATTAATTATGTTTGAATGAAAGAGATGCAATTGACAACCGTATTTAAATAAAGTTAATATTAAAAATAAGAAATTATTATATTTTATTAATAACATAAATATAAAAAATGAGGTATAGGAGAGTGTGGTAGAATGATATAATATTTTGTTAGCCTAATGCTAGCCTTTATGTTTTGCATTTTTTTTCTTTAATCACGATATTCTATCCTTCTCTAGATTAAGAAACAATTCCCCCATGAAGCAAAAAAAAAAAAAAAAAAAAAACACACACACACACACACACACACAACCCTATACTGAAAAATGACAAAAGTAAATTTTCATCCCTTTAACTTATACAAAGACAACTTGATAAGTTACAATTTTAACCAATTTCAAACTACTTTTTTTTTTTTTTTTGATCAGTTTCACAAATAATTTGCTAAAAAGGTTATGTTTATATGATTTTAAGTTAATTATGACAGTTGTATCTCAAAAATCATAATTATGTAAATCATATTAATTTATAATAAATAAATATTAAAATATTTATTTTATATTATAAAAATAAAAAAATATATATATATATATATATATATATATATATATATATATATATATATATATGCAGCTTGAACCGAGGTGAAGCTGGAGCCGGATATTAAAAGCGTTATTGAAAGCTGCTGCCAGCTTAATTTTTGGTAGCGTTCCAATGACGTAGAATTAATTCCTTGCCAGAAAACCTTTTTCTACATGGTTTGACCGTCACTTGTTTTCTCTTTCAAGAGGCTATTCATCTACCAAAAATTAAAGGACATGCATCCAAATGTATCCACAAATGTAAACAGAAAAAAATAAAAAAGATTGAAGTTTTGTAAAATTTTCAACATTACAAGCCATCTCGGATACAGATGATGCATGATAACCTCACGTCCTTGAGCGTCAATGGATGCTCCGTGAGTTTGATAAGGCAGCTTGACCTTCGCATCAAGATCTGCAAGAAGTCACGGGAATCGGATATTCCGACGGGGACCCTCCGATGCTCAAGTTAGTGATCAGAATCACAGTCGTGAGCCTGATTAAGCCCGAGAGAGAAGAAGAGAGAGAGAGAGAGAGTTGAGAAGATGATCAAACTTTCTCAGTGTCTTAGTGTTAATACCTTGGCTAGGGGTCCCTCTTACCCATTTTATTGATACTCGAAGTTTGTGAGACTTGCTTGGGAAGCTTGAATCTGATGATGAGCCATGACTTTATGGATGGAATATCAGAATTAGTGGGATTTATCCCATCTGAACTGGGTGATTAATACTTTATGGCATATGATGATTTTTTGGGCTCATCTGATTAGGGCCATTAAAGCTTTATGATGGATGGCGACTTTTTATGTCTGTGTTAGAACTAGTGGAGTTTATCTTATTAGATATATAAGTCAAAGGTGGCTGGTAGGCCCGGCCTCGTCAGAAGCGAAGGCTTGCTTGGGAAGCTGAAGCTAAGCCCGAAGATGAAGGAAAATGGGGCCACCTGAGAGCTGGGGCCTCTTAGGAGCTGTGGCGCCTAAGTACTGGGGCCTCCTAGGAGCTGTGGCCGCCTAGGAGTTGGAGCCATCTAGAAGCTAGGGCCGTCTAGGAGCTGTGGCCACCTAGGAGCTGTAGCCGCTTGAGAACTGGGGCCGTCTAGGAGCTGTGGCCGCCTAGGAGTTGTGGCCACCTGAGAACTGGGGCCGCCTAGGAGCTGTGGCCACCTAAGAGCTGGGGCCACCTAGGAGCTGTGGCCGCCTAGGAACTGAGGCCGCCTAGAAGCTGTGGCCGCCTGAGAGCTGGGGCCACTTAGGAGCTATGGCTGCATGAGAGATGGGGCCGCCTAGTAGCTGGGGCCGCCTAGAGTTGGGGCGCTGGCATCCTATCGACTTCCGTCATCAGGTAATTTTGGCCGTTAACTTACACGTGGCTTTTATCAGCCACATCATATGCCCCCCTACTCCTAAGACTTGGCGTTCACATGCGTAGCACTTGCCAAGAGAATGGAGCGCAAAATCTTTCGTTTTTGTTGGGCCTTGCGCACCATAAATTAACGGAGGCGGGTACGTGATCCCAAGGAGGTAAAGTCTCATCATCATTTAAGGAACGACACCAAAAGCGATGTGGTCTACGGAGAGATTGAGGAAAATACCTCTCGATCGATGAAAAAGATGGGGTGCCATTATTGGACTGCTCTTATCCATGTCCTATCATTGGGCGCGGATCACACCCCTCAAGCATCATCGAGACGTTGTATCCTAGGTAGCGAAGAGTTTTTGGATAGTTGAACACTGCCTTCACTTATATGTCTTCACGTGGCTTTGTAGTAGGCGAGACGTTTCAAAATTTTAGTATAAAGATTGCCCCGCCTGTCATTTCAAGCCTTTCATGTCTCCGATACCTTCTCTATGCCTTCTTCACCTTCTGAGTTCCGAGTTCTTGCTTCTATCTCTCTGATCTTCAGGTCAGTCCCTTTCACCTTCTTCATTCCTCTCTCTTCTTCCCATGGATCCTAGTTCTAGTAGAAAAGGAAAGAGTCCATGGACGAATCCTCCAAGGATGAAATCCTTCAGGCACGGTGCCGGGCTCCTGGTGGCATCTCCATTTGCGACTGCCCGGTAATCAGAGCCCAAGCACCACCTAGGGTTTTGCCACCCAGAGTCTCCCCTCCACCACCAAGTCATTTGGCGTCTCCACCGGCTAGCATTTATGAGTCTGCCGATCTAGAGGGGATAGCCTCTACCATGTCTTATCAAGAGATAAGGAACCTTAGGACTCAGTATGGGATACCCAATAGTGTCTGCCTTTCTATCCCTCGTTTTGATGATAAGGTGACCTCCAGCCAGTCTGGTGGGGTTGCCCTATATGAGGAATTTTGTAGGAGTGGGCTTTGTCTTCCTTTCTATCCTTTCTTCCTCAATCTCTTAGATAGGTATGATATTGTTCTGGCGCAGTTAACTTCGAACTCCATTCGGATTATCTGAGCTTTCATTGTGCTTTGCCATTTTCTTAGCATTTCTATCCGAGTCTTCTTGTTCCGGGCTCTGTACAAACTTCAAAGCCCTAACAAAGCCGGGTGGTGGAGCTTTGCCTTCAGGCCCAAAAGAACCCTTAAACTTGACATGCCCTCCAAAATCAAGGGATGAAAGTTTCAATTTTTCTATGCCCATATGGAAGGAGTGAAGATGGGTTGGGGCAGTCCCAACATCAGCCCTAATAAAAACTTGATTATCAATGAAGAAGATTGAGAAATCTTTGACTCGCTGATGTCTTTTGACATTCCTCCCTGCCAAGAGTTATTATCAAAGAGCAACCTCCGCGAGGCCGGCGTAGCGCCGGCATCGCCACCACCAACGCCGGTGAGCGCCATACCTTCCAGTCGCTCTCTTTTTTTTACATTCTGATTTTTGCTCCTTTGTGCAATAATGAAGTTTTCTCTTGACTACTTGATGGTGGGCCTCCGAAAGAGGAGGGAGGCCGCCAGTGACATGGCGAGGGCAGCGCCCAAGAAGCCTCACCGAGAAGAGTAGGGCGAGTCATCTCAGTCCCCCATGGCTTCCTCTGAGGCTGTACCAATGGGGAAGTTGAGAAGAGAGAGTCCCACCGCTGAGGTGCCAGTAACGGGGTCTTCTCCCGTTGAAGTTGAGGCGAGGCCATCGAAGGAGGAGCCCCCAGCCACCGCTGAGAAAAGGGGTGAAGCCGCATCGGAGGCAAGGGTTGGGGTGCCTCTGGTGTTGGAAGTGCAGGATAATGTCCCGTTGGCCACCCAACCGAGTGAAATGAAGAGGAACGCCTCCCCCCAGCTCCCCAAAGAGCCAGCCATCTCGAGTCACAGCGATGTACGAGGTCGGCTGGCGGAGTAGGTATTGAGCCGCCCCATCCTTCCAAACTTTTAGGCCGAGCTCCGCCGCCAACCGATCACGGACGCTCTCGACACTCTCTTCACCGTCGCCCTCTAGGTAAGCTCATCGGCTTTATTTATTCTCTATATTGGATTTGATCTGAGCTCTAACTGATTGGTTCATGCAAATGTCCAATGGCCTATTTGTCCTCTGGGATGCCTGCATTGGAGTCACCAACAATTGCGGACGTGCTCGAGAGGAGTTGATTGCCGCCAAGACTAGGGCTGACAGCTTGGCCAAGGAATTGGTTGAGGTCAGGACTCGAGAGACGAAGGTGGCCAGCGAGCTCTGAGCTACCCGGGAGGAAAGTCGCTTTTCGAAGGCTCAGGTCGAGGAAGCTAAGAGAAAGGTCAGAGTCATCGAAGCCAAATTGGCAAATGCCATGACGAGGCTTAGGCCGATTGAGGAGAGGTTGGAAGACACTCTCCTCAAGTTGGATCACGCCGAAGAGAGGGCTGATAAGGCCGAGTCCGAAGCCCGAACTACCATGGAGAGGCAGGCCATTGCGGAGGCGGATGCTCGAGTTTTCTGGGGAGGATGACTGCCGCCAAGGCCCAAGCCCGAGAGGCTACAGAGAAGTTGGCCGCTGTCAAAGCCCAAGCTCGGGAAGCCATGGAGCACTACAAAGGCTCCATTGATTTTGATGCGGAGTTAAGTGAGGCGGCCATCAATGCCTTCTCCCATGGCTTCGAGAAGTAAGGAGAAGATCTCCTGGATCTTCAAAACAAGCGGCCTTAAACACATTCAGCTTGAGGACGAAAGGAGGATCCGGAGAGTGGCGACGCTGAAGATGGGCTGGGACCGGCTAAGCCCTAGAGTTTATTTTCTTTTCCTTCTTGACACTATTGTAATCCGACTAGAATCGGTCTTTTTGCATGATACTAAAATTGGATCAATGAAAGAAATATTCTGTTCAAGCATAATGGACTTAGCTTTTCATAGCGCTTTAGTCTCTTGGTGATAATGTCTCAGCTTTAGCCTTTGGACTTGACTAAGTATGCCTTCAATCTCTTTGGTATACTTTGAGAGTCAGCAACCTGATGTTCAAACTACCTCAGGGGTTTCTTGGTCAGCCCAGGAGTCGACTCGAGGCCGCTGGAGTTATAGGTATTGAATTGCCTCGAGGGTTTCTCGGCCAGTCCGGGGGTATCCTTATGATCGTGGGGCCGCTGAGAGCCTTTTAAAATTATCTCAGAGGTTTTTCGACTGGCCCGGGACTTGACTCGAGGCTACCAGAGTCATAGGTCTTGAATCGCCTCGAGGGTTTTTTGACCGGCCCGAAGGTGTCCTTATGATCGCGGGGCTGTTGAGAGCCTTTTGAAACTACCTTGGAGGTTTCTCGGCTGGCCTGGGAGTCAACTCGGGGCCACCGAAGTCATAAGTCTTGAACCACCTCGAGGGTTTCTCGATTGGCCCAGGGGTATCCTTATGATCGTGGGGCTACCGAGAGCCTTTTGAAACTATCTCAAGGGTTTCTCGGTCAGCCGAGAGTCAACTCGAGGCCACCAGAGTCATAGGTCTTAAACAGCCTCAGGAATTTCTCGACCGGCCTAGGAGTTGACTCGGGGCCACCGGAGTCATAGGTCTTGAACCGCCTCGGGGTTTCTCGATCAGCCACGAGGTGTCCTTATGATCACGGGGCCACCGAGAGCCTTTTGAAACTATCTCGAAGGTTTCTTGCTAGCCTAGGAGTTGACTCGGGGCGCCAAAGTCATAGGTCTTGAACTACCTCGGGGGTTTCTCGATCGGCCCGGAGGTATTCTTATGATTGTAGGGCCACTGAAAGCCTTTTGAAACTACCTCGGGGGTTTCTCGACCGGCCTGAGAGTCAACTCGAGGCCACCAGAGTCATAGGTCTTGAATCACCTTTGGGGTTTCTCGGCCGGCCCAGGGGTGTCCTTATGATCGCGGGGCCATCGAGAGCTTTTTGAAACTACCTCGAGGGTTTCTCGATTGGCCCAGAAGCCAACTCGGGACTGCAGAGTCATAGGTCTTGAACCATTTTGGGGGTTTTTTGATCGGTCAGGGGGTGTCCTTATGATTGTGAGGCCGCGGAGAGCCTTTTGAAACTACCTCGGGGGTTTCTCAGCTGGCCTGGGAGTTGACTCGGGGCCACCGGAGTCGTAGGTCTTGAACTGCCTCGGGGTTTCTCGGCCAGCCCGAGGGTGTCCTTATGATTGCGGGGCCGTCGAGAGCCTTTGAAAACTACCTGGAGGGTTTCTTGATTGGCCCGAGAGTTGACTCGAGGTGCCAAAATCATAGGTCTTGAACCACCTCAGAGGTTTCTAGGCCGGTCCGGAGTTGACTTGGGGTCGTCGGAGTCATAGGTCTTGAACCGCCTCGGGGGTTTCTCGGCCGGTCTAGGGGTATCCTTATGATCGCGGGGCCACCGAGAGCCTTTTGAAACTATGAAATTTTTTCAGCTGGATAAAAAGATAAAATTTCAAGCTCTTCTTATATTCATCGGCTGAGTGCGCTCACTATTGATAATACCAGCAAAGGTTGTCTGCATTTTAAGTGCGCGAGATTGGCCACCCGTTGAGCTCCTCGATTTGATATGCTCCTTGGAGAAGTGCTTCAATAACTCAATAGGGCCCCTCCTAATTTGGAGATAACTTGCCCCCTCTTCGGTTGGTTTAGATACCTTGGCCCTTCTGAGAATTAAGTCTCCATGGTGAAATGTCCTGAGGCGAATCCGAGTGTTATATATTTTGCTACTCACTGGCGAAAGATAGCCATCTTGAGCCACGCCTGTTCCAGGTCTTATCAATGAGGTCGAGGCTAGCCCTTAGTTGATGAGGATTGTCCTCTTCCTTGTATAACTCCACTCGGGGACTTGGAAGGCCGATCTTCACCGGGATGACCACTTCAGATCCGAAGACGAGACTGAAAGGAGTTTTTCCTATAGGGATCCTTGGAGTCGTAAGATACGCCCACAGTACACTTGGAAGTTCCTTCACCCATCTACCTTTGAACTCATCCAATCAGATTCTGAGTCCTCGAAGGATGATCGATTCATAACTTCTGCTTCTCCATTGATTTGTGGATGCCCGACAGAAGTGAATTGATGGCAATACCCAATTCGGTGCAAAAAGTCTTGAATGCAACATTATCGAATTATCGACCGTTGTCGGTGATGATAGTGTGAGGTAGCCCAAAATGATAGATTTTCAAAAAATGCCCTCACCTTATTCTCGGTGATTTTAGCCAATGCCTCGACTTCAACCCATTTGGTGAAATAATCGATGACAACAAGTAAGAATCTCCATTGACCTGAAGTTGGGGAGAATGGTCCGAGGATATCCATCCCCATTGAGTGAAGGACCACGGGGCAGAAAGTGGACTTAGCTAAAAGGCTGGCTATTGTTGGACATTAGAATATCGCCAGTAGCTGTCACACTTCTGAACTAGTTCAGCAGCATCCTTTTGCATAGTGAACCAATAATATCCCTAGCAGAGAGCCTATGCCAGCAATCTGCCCTTCAGATGGTTCCCACATATGCCTTCATGGATCTCTCTAAGGATATAATCAGCATCTGCAGGACCAACATATTTGAGGATAGGATAAGAGAAGGACTTCTTATATAATTGCCCATTCAGCAGTACGAACTTGGAAGCCCTCCACTTGAGTAGCCTGGCATCTACATGATCAGCGGGGAGAGTACCATCAGTGAGGTAGTGGATGTAGGCTTCTATCCATATTGACTCCTGTATGACTGGTAGAATTTCTTCTGCTGCATCAATACTTAGAATTTCTAGGTGCTCAACATATGTTCTTCCCAAGGTGTTATCTGCCAAAGTGGCTAGTCGCGATAAGGTATCGACTCTGCATTGTTGCTCCTAAAAATATAACTAATAGTGAAATAAGCCAATGAGGAGGTCAGTGACTTGACCTTATTCAGATATCGAGACATAATAGGATCTCGAGCTTTATATTCTCTAGTGAGTTGTTCGAAGATGAGCTGGGAGTCGATGAAGGACCTGAGAGGCATTACCCCGAACTCCTGAGCGAGCTTAATCCCGGCCAATAAGGCCTCATACTCAGCTTGGTTATTTATAGCTTTGAAGAAAAATCGAAGAGCGTACTCTAGCACTACACCCTCTGGATTTGCAAGAATAAGACCAGCACCACTTCCTTGAGAATTGGAGGCACCATCAACATGGAGGATCCAAGTCTCCACCGCGCCCTTGCAGCGTCTGAGCATGTTATTGAGAAATCTTTAGGTTGCCCTTAGTCCAAGTGCATTCCACCAAAAATATGCCAGCAGCTGGGACTTCAGAGAAGATCGAAACTAAAAGAAAAGATCAAATTCTTTCAATTTGATTGCTCATTTAACCAGTCGACCAGAAGTGTGAGGACGAGCCAGGATAGCTCTAAGAGTTTGGTCCATGAGCATCACGATCGGATGGGCTTGAAAATATGACCTAAGACACTGAGCAAAAATGATTAGAGCGAAAATAAATTTTTTGGTTCTAGAGTACCTGACTTCCACATCATATAGCACTTTGCTAGTGTAGTAGACAAATTTTTATGCTCTGTCAGATCGAGGCATACTAGAATAGAGCTAACTGCCTTCGGGGAGGTAGCAAGGTAAAAAAAGAGCCTTTCTCCCTCTTTTGGCTTTGACAGTAATGGCAGTGTGGACAGAAACTCCTTCAGCTCCTCAATGGCTTTCTGGCAACTCTTCGTCCATTCGAAGTCGTTTGCCTTGCGTAGAGGTTTAAGGAAAGGTAGGCATCTTTTAGCTAATCTCAATAGAAGCTGGCTTAGAACGGCCACTCTTTCGATGAGCCATTGTACCTCCTTTTTATTGATTGATTGCCTTATATCAAGAATGGCATGTATCTTCTTTGGGTTTACCTTAATCCCCCGCTGGGTTACTAGAAAGCCCAGGAATTTTTCGGCAGTGACTCCAAATGCGCACTTGCAAGATTGAGCTTATTTGATGGCGCCAGAGGTTATTGAATGTTTCTTCTAAATCAGCAACATGGTTAGTGATGCAGGTGCTCTTGGTTAGCATATCATCCACATACATCTTTATGTTGCACCCAATCTGATCTTTAAAGATCTTATTCATCAATCTCTGGTAAGTGGCCCTTGTGTTTTTCAACCCAAAGGGCATTACCTTATAATAGTAGATGCCTTTTCTCGATGATAAAAGAGGTATTTTTCTCATCCATTAGATGCATCTTTATTTAATTATATGTGGAGAAAGCATCCATAAAGTGAGAAGTTCATGGCCAGATGTGGAGTCCATCAATTGGTCAATTCGCGGTAGCAAAAAGCTGTCCTTAGGACATGCTTTATTAAGATTAGTTAAGTCGATGCAGATTCTCTAGCTTCCGCTCACCTTTCGAACCATGACCATATTGGCTAGCCAATCTGGGTATTGTGCTTTCTGAATATGGCCGGCAGTAAGCAGTTTACTGACCTCTTTATCAATGGTCCTCTGTCGCTTTCACTTCTCTTCTTTTGATGGACAAGCGATACTTCGGGTCATTATTAAGTTTATGAGTAATTACCTTCGAAGGAATGCCGGGCATGTCCAATGCTGACCAGGCAAAAATGTCTGAGTTCGCCTGCAAGAAGGTAAGGAGTCGATTCTTCATCTTTAAGGAAAGAAGCTCGCCAATCTGCACAATCTTCATAGGATCGTCGCCTAGCGGATAGGTTAGTAAGTGCTCAGCTGACTCTCTCCTTCTTTCAGATTCTCTGGGATCGAGCAGCACTGGGGCCGGTAGTATCACCATCTCCTATGGGCTGGGAGCCATATGATAGCATAATTGTATGGGATTTTGCTCCCCGTGCATCTCATCAATTCCTTCACTGGTAGAAAATCTCACAAGCAAGCATTTAGTGGATATCACTGCATCCAAGAGGTTTAGGCTAGGTTGACCAAGTATAGCATTGTAAGCTAGAGGCACTCGGGCCACTAAAATCCTCATTAGCACCGTGCTTTGATACGATGGCGATCCTGTCATGATCGGCAGGGTAATTTACCTTCAACCTTCACTGAATCCCCTGTGAAACCGACCAGGGGCATTGTCAATGATTGGAGAGAGCTTGGAGGTAAATTCATCCAAACAAAAGTATTATAAGTGAGAATATCGACAGAGTTTCCACTATCCACCAAAATTCTTTTTACAGGATGCTTAACGATTGTTATAGAGATGACAACACTATCATCATTCAGATTATTTTCTCCCACTAATTCTCCTTTAGAAAAGGGTATTACATTTTCTATTTCCTCCCCCCTCTGGTCTTTTAAAGGGCGAAGCTATCCCCCAAGAAAGCATGCCTACCATTCTTTCCATCGGAGTGTTATCAACATTGTCCTGGACAGGCGAAGGCCCCATTAGAGCTGGGACGGCCGAAGACCCTCCCTTTGGATAAACTTTCCAAGGTAGCCCCTCTGGATGAGCTCCTCGATAGCCCACTTTAGGTTGCAACAATCTTCAGTATCATGGCTGTAGTCTCTATGAAAATGGCAATAATGACTCTGATTGTGCGTGGCATCCTTCTTTAGTGGGGAGGGCGCCGAAAGTAAGGATCGTTTTGGATCTCCATAATGATATGAGACCTGAGGGTGAGGAGAGGTGTGAAGTTACCTTCTTTAGGGGTAAAGCTTCGGTGCTGATTATTTGGCTGGTGCGGAGGCTCAGGCTTCTTGAGGGGAGGTCTGCTTGGTTTCATGCGGATTAACCTCTTACTATACCTCCCTTTAGTGTCCTTTCGAGTGAAATCAGCTTCGTCGGTATGAATGTATTTATGCGTATGACTTAAAAGCTTAGCATAGGAACTGGAAGGCCTTTTAACTAATGAATAGGTGAAGCGGAAGGGACGAAGTCCCAGCTTCAGGGCTAAATTGGCCATAGCATCGTTGAGATGGTAAACCTCGAGGGCTGCCATCTTAAATTGGGCCACAAAATCCTTCAAAAGTTCTCCTTCCTTTTACTGGACAGAGAACAGGCTACCCGCCATCCGAAGAATCTTTCAACAGGCTTCAAAATGCGCTAAGAAGGTTTTCTCAACTGTCGGAAAGAGTTGATGCTACATGAAAGTAGACAAGAGTACCAGACGCGCGCAACCTTTCGAAGGATAGCAGAGAAAGCAATATATAGGAGGGCATCGGTCGCCCTTTGAACTTGCATGAGGGCTTTATAACTTTTCAGATAGTCAAGGGGATCTATGGTATCATCATAGAGATCTAGCTGGGAAAGATAGAACCTAAGAGAGATAGGCTCCTCCATAATGCAGCGAGTGAGGGTGGACGAGTATCATTGTCCACTCCTGGTTGGTTGTTGAGCCTCTAGATGAGCTCTTCCAACCGCCATATTGTTCCTCCATGCGCCTTTCCATCTGACAATTGATGTTCTCACTCATTGTTTCAGAAGATGAGTAGGGAGATTGGTGGCACTGGTGGTGGTGTGTCCGCCTAGGCTCCTTCCCCCATCGCTGTTTGAAAGAGGGGTTGCTCGAGCGGTGGATAAGAGACTACGACCTTTTGGAGGCTTCATGGTAATGATGCTTGAACGGAGTATGATGGTAGTGATGCTCTTTCGGAGGAGGTCTTGTGTATGTAGATTGCTGACTGGCCAAGGCGGCTATCGCAGGAAGCACGGGAGGCCCAGATTGTTATTGAACAACCGTTTGTCATTGCTTTTGCAACTCATGAACTATCCCCACAAGAGCTTGGACTTGCTGACCAGTTGTTCTTGTGGAGTAGCTAAGATCGATGGCGAAGAAAGAGAAGGAAGGTAGGACTCTGGTTGCTTAGCACGACGAAGGTGCTCCCCAGTATAACTGGTAGAAGCCTTCTGAGTGTACGTCACCACCATTATCGCTCAAGAGAGGATGAGCTTGTAACTCAGAGTTACAGGGCTATCCTTCCTTCAGGGTGATCACGCTCGCCCCCTACCTAGCACGCCAATCTGATGATGCCTGATCACCTTGAGCTGACGTCCTAGAGCGTCAGTAGATGCTCTGTGAGTATTATAAGGCAGCCTAACTTTCGCATCGAGATCTGCAAGAAGACTCGAGAATCGGATATTCCAATGGGGACCCTTCGAAGCTCAAGTTAATGATCAGAATCATAGCCGTGAGCCTAAATAAGCTCTAGAGAGAGAGAGTTGAGAAGATGATCAAACTTTCTCAGTGTCTTAGTGTTCATACCTTGGCTAAGGGTCCCTCTTACCCATTTTATTGATACTCGAAGTTTGGGAGACTTGCTTGGGAAGCTTGAAATCTGATGATGAGCCATAACTTTATGGATGGAATGTCATAATTAGTGAAATTTATCCTATCTGAACTAGGTGATTGGTACTTTATGGCAGATGATGGCTTTTTGGGCTCATCTGATCAGGGTCATTAAAGCTTCATGATGGATGGTGACTTTTTAGGCTTGTGTCAGAACTAGTGAAGTTTATCTTATTAGACATATATGAGTCAAAGGTGGCTAATGGGCCCGTCCTTGCCAGGAGCGAAGGCTTGCTTGGGAAGCTGAAGCTGAGCCCGAAGATGAAGAAAAATGGGGCCGCCTGAGAGCTGTGGCCGTCTGAGAACTGGGGCCATCTAGGAACTGGGGTCGCCTAGGAGCTGTGGCTGCTTGAGAGCTGGGGCCGCCTAGGAGCTATGGCCGCCTTAAAGCTGGGCTTCCTAGGAGCTGTGGCTGCCTAGGAGCTGGAACCGCCTTAGAACTAGGGCCGCCTAAGAGCTATGGCCGCCTAGGAGCTGTAGCTGCCTAGAAGCTGTGGCCACCTGAGAACTGTGGCTGCCTAGGAGCTGTGGCCGCCTGAGAGCTGGGGCCACCTAGGAACTGTGGCCGCCTAGGAGTTGTGGCCACCTAAGAGCTAGGGTTGCCTAGGAGCTGAACCGCCTGAGAACTGGAGCCGCCTAGGAGCTATGACTGCCTAAGAGCTAGGGCCATCTAGGAGCTGTCGTCGCCTAGGAGCTGGGGCTGCCTTAAAACTGGGGCTGCCTAGGAGCTGGGGCCGCCGGTGTCCTATCGACTTTCGTCGTCAATAATTTTGGCCATTAACTTACACATGGCTTTTATTAGCCATATCAGATACCATTCTCTTTGATTCCAAATCCAAGCGAGACCACAGCGCAAACAATGAGGATGTGGAGGAAGAGGTCATTAAGCGCTTCGTACACGAACTGGAAGAAGCCCTTGGGCTTCGGCTTTGGGTATGTATTTGAGCCAAACACCTTCTCTCTTTGCCGAAGATCATCGATGCTGCCCACAAGCCCAGCCTCTCTATCAAAGCCAACTTATCTACAAGCCCCTCAACTCCACCAAGTCGGTGCGAATCATCAAGACTCTTCTCCTTGATGATAGTCGATAACACCTCGGCATCGATGTTGAATACAGGAGAGTGACCGGCGGCATGGACGTTGAGGGCGACGTAGAGGGGCTGCGGAGGATGGCGTTGAGATTTTTCTTGGCAAGGGATTGAATTGCGCGGCATAAGTAGATGGCTGTCATGGCCGTGCACCATCTTTTGTATGGCAATGTGATGCGGTGCTCCAAGGCAAAGAAGAGCACAGCGAACTCCATGATGTTGAGAGAGATTAGAAGGCAGGACTACCAATAGGAAGGATTGGTTACTGTTGGGGGTAAAATCGTCATGCATCATTAATCGTGCATGCAGCTAAGGTCAGCCCTGATTCCCGTTCGATTGAGCGACGCCCGCCAAGGATAGGTCGGTGAATTGAGATGCTCCAGCCCCTCACCGAACCAGGGGTCTCGAGGTGCCGACCTATCCCGTCTCTCGGCCCTAGCCGAGCTATCGGCCTTCGTCTGTCGGCTCCTCCAGCCGACCTACCTCGTCTCTCGGCCCCAGCCGAGCTATCGACCTTCGTCTGACGGCTCCAAAGACCGACGGCCCCAAAGGCCGACACATCCAAGACTGGCACCTCCAAGGCCGGCACCTCCAAAGACCGTCGGCCCCAAAGGCCGACACCTCCAAGACCGGCACCCCCAAGACCGGCACCCCCAAGGCCGGCACCTCAAAGACCGTCGGCCCCAAAGGCCGACAGCTCCAAGACCGACGGCCCCAAAGGCCGACACCTCCAAGGCTGGCACCTCGAAGACCGTCGGCCCCAAAGGTCGACACCTCCAAGACCGGCACCTCCAAGGCCGCACCTCGAAGACCGTCGGCCCCAAAGGCCGACACCTCCAAGACCGGCACCCCCAAGGCCGGCACCTCCAAGACCGGCACCTCGAAGACCGTCGGCCCCAAAGGCCGACAGCTCCAAGGCCGGCACCTCCAAGACTGACGGCCCCAAAGGCCGACGGCTCCAAGACCGACGGCCCCAAAGGCCGACACCTCTCAGCCGGCCCCGCATCCTCCCAGCCGGACCCGGCACTCAACTCAGCCGGCCCCGGCGTGTCCAAGCCAGGCGGCCCCGGCACCTCCAAGCCGGCCACGGCATCCTCCAAGTCGGCCCACGGCAACCTCCCAGCCGGCCCCGCTTGATCCAAGTCGGCCCCGGCACTCTTCTCAACCGGCCCCAGCGTGTCCAAGCCAGGCGGCCCCAGAACTTCTCAGTCGGCCCCGGCATCCTCCCAGCCGGCCCCGGCAACCTCTCAGCCGGCCGGCACTCCTCCCAGGCGGCCCCAGAACTTCTCAGTCGGCCCCGGCATCCTCCCAGCCGGCCCGGCACTCTCATCCCAGTCGGCCCCGGCACTCTTCTAAGTCGGCCCCAGCACTCCTCCCAGCCGGCCCCGTCATCTCATCCCAGCCGGCACCGCCTGATCCAAGTCGGCCCCCAGCACCTCCCAGCCGGCCCCGGCACCTTCCGACCCAGCCGGCCCCGGCGCCTCCCAGGCGCCCCCGGCATCTTCCAGCCGGCCTCGCCTGATCCAAGTTGGCCCCTTGTGCCTCGGCACCTACCTCCACCGGGCCTCCGCCAGCCATGATGACTGAACCACAGTGTTCAAAACACTTCTGCGGAATCTGGTGCGGGAGAGTTCAAATTCACTATAACAGAATAAGATTCCAAACAAGGAATCATACCAAGATGTGGCCTATGACCTACAATAATGGCCTAGGGACCACGTAGCCACTGAGTCTCCAGCCATCGGCCAGCTCTCCCCGCCTCCCAGCCGTCGATCCTCTAACTAATCATATACGGATCCTACCGGCCCTGTAACAACCTGATTCGAATCCGTTTCGAATCCCAACAACTTTCGAACCCTTCAAAGACGCTCAAGATCCAAGTGACTGCTTATAAATATTACCACCCTCAAGCCTCTCAGGTACGGGCATTCTCGGACACTATTCCCCTTCTTCTCTATCTCTCTGCACGCTTGCTCACTCTACTGCTCTTAGCTCTCTTTTCCGCCATTGTCGCTCTGCCCAAAGCTCTCTGGAGGAACTCTTCAGCAAGAGCCTTCTCCTCTCATCTTGTTGCCCGTCGGTCCCTTACTGACTTGAGCGCCGGAGGGTCTTCCGCGGAGGGCCACCCCCAGCGCCCCCCGCGTGTAGGCTTCCTTGCAGGTTCGCCCAGGAGGGAGCTCGATCAGGAGACCAGACGCGCTCGAGTCAGAGAGCGGATTTCAGCGACAACAGATTGGCGCTAGAAGGAGGGGCCTCAAGTCCCTAAAAACTTGTAACTCAGGAGACAAGGTTCTTGGTCTGTGAGAGAAATCCTCCCATGGCCAACCGAAAGAAGGCAGTGTCTGATGTCCGAGATCAGGCCGCTTCTCAAAGGCCTGATCCAGTGAACAATGTCGCGCCTCCACCACCGCCTGTTGAAACCCCTTCGCCGTCGGCGGCCCAGGTGTCCCAGGACCAGTTCGCTCTGCTAGTCCAGCAGGTGCAGGCTCTGGCCACCCTGATCCAGGGGCGCCCAGAGGTCCCCCATCCGGCCGCCCCTATCCCTCGCTCCCTAGAGGAGGAGGCGGCCCCCATGCATCCGGCGATCTCTTCTTTCGGTCCGCACGGAGTCGCGGACCCTCCTCGCCGTCCCAAGGAAGCCGAAGTGGCTCCCCAGCAAGCCCGCGACAAAAACTTCCCCAGGCCTCGGCAAGCTCGATCCCTCTCTCCGGTATATTCTCTCCATGACTCCACTCCATCTCAGTGTGTTCCTCCTCCGTCCCCTCTGCTCTCTTCGACGAAGAAATCCCCAACAACTCCAGGAAATGCGACAAGAGCTGGATGCCGCAAAGGAAGCCCAGCCGCCCCAGCCTAAGGCGGAGCCGGGTGTCCCCTTCTCTAAGGGGATCATGGAGGAAGTTATTCCCTCCCATGTGAAGCTACCCGCCATCGAGCCCTATCATGGCTCCTGTGATCGGATAACCATCTCAGTAGCTTCAGATTGATAATGATGTTCCACGGAGCATCGGACGCGGTTCTCTACCGCGCTTTCCCTTCTACCCTTCGGGGATCTGCCCGGACTTGGTTCAACACTTTAAAACCAAGATCCGTCGATTCTTTCGATGAACTAAGCCATCTTTTCATTAGCCGGTTCGTCAGCAGCCGCCGCCTGCGATGGAGGTCCGACTCCCTCTCTGAGGTTAAGCAGAAAGAGGGGGAGTCCTTAAGAAGTTATCTTGGCCATTTTAATAAGGCCATGCTGGAGTGGATCACCTCAATCATGAGGTGGCTATGTCCGCCTTAGTCGGAGGAGTTTCAAAGGAGAGCGACTTTTACCTAGCAATGAGGTCAACTATCCCTCGACCCTCTTTGACATGATGGCCCTGGCCAACAAATATGCCAGGGTCGAGGAGTCACGGAGAGCCGCCTGAGCCGAGCCAGCAAGAAAGAAAGAGCCCGGGCGCCCTGACAGGCACCAACCTACCGGCCGACCGAGCCCACCCCGATGCCAGAGAGTCCCGCGGCCGCCACCAAGGGATCGTTCCCGAAGCCCACCTCGAGGGTTCCATCGCTTCACTCCGCTCACTGCCCCGAGAGCGGAGATTCTCATGGAGATCGAACGCCAGCTCCCCCGACCTCCCCCTCTTCAAGGAAACGCGGCCCGCAGGGACCCCACCAAATACTGCCGCTATCACCGCGACTACGGTCACAACACTGAGGAGTGCTGGCAGCTCAGAAATGAGATCGAAAGACTCATCCAGCGGGCAGGCTGGATCGCTTCAGAGGAGCTCCCAAACCAAGGAACGGGGCGATCGCCGACCCGAGCCCCAGCAACAACCTCTCCCTCCTCCTAATCTGCCAGTTGCTGGTCACATTAATATCATCGAGGGTCCGTGGTCCTTCAGGCAGGGAGGACGAAGAAGAAGGCCCATACCAAGTAGCGGAAGTCGTCGGACCTGGTACCTACAGACTCCAGGATCTAGACGGGAAGTCCATCCCCTGGACGTGGAACTCGGACAACCTCCGCATATACTATCAGTAGGGTACGCCCCTTTAACCTGCCCCATTCATAACTTTGGTGTTTTATTTCTTTACCTACAACATGATCAACCCTTTTGAGAGGTCGTGATAAGAAATAGAAACATCCGACCCATTCTCGGCAACAATCGATCTATCTGCGTCAGAATCCCGTACGTCTACTGGGCCGAGCTAAAAATTGAAATAACGTGTTACGGCTGACCTAAACAGTGTTCATGACTTAGCTCGGATTCGGGCAGCTTACAAGCCCCGGCCGACCTAAGTATTCCCTCAGGTTATGTCGGATTCGGGCCGCTCACAAGCCCCGGCTGACCTAAACAGTGTTCATGACTTAGCTCGGATTCGGGCAGCTTACAAGCCCCGGCCGACCTAAGTATTCCCTCAGGTTACGTCGGATTCGGGCCGCTCACAAGCCCCGGCCGACCTAAATAGTGTTCATGACTTAGCTCGGATTCATGCAGCTCACAAGCCCCGGCCGACCTAAGTATTCCCCTAGGTTACGTTCGGATTCGGGCCGCTCACAAGCCCCGACCGACCTAAACAGTGTTCATAGCTTAGCTCGGATTCGGGCAGCTTACAAGCCCCGGCCGACCTAAGTATTCCCCCAGGTTACGTTCGGATTCTGGCCGCTCACAAGCCCCGGCCGACCCAAGATGTTTTCAAAGCTTAGCTCGGATTCGGGCAGCTCACAAGCCCCGGCCGACCTAAGTATTCCCCCAGGTTACATTCGGATTCGGGCCGCTCACAAGCCCCGGCCAACCCAAGATGTTTTCAAAGCTTAGCTCGGATTCGGGCAGCTCACAAGCTCCAGCCGATCTAAGTATTCCCCCAGGTTACATTCGGATTCGGGCCGCTCACAAGCCCCGGCCGACCCAAGATGTTTTCAAAGCTTAGCTCGGATTCGGGCAGCTCGCAAGCCCCGGCCGACCTAAGTATTCCCCCAGGTTACGTTCGGATTCGGGCCGCTCACAAGCCCCGGCCGACCCAAGAAGTTTTCAAAGCTTAGCTCGGATTCGGGCAGCTCACAAGCCCCGGCCGACCTAAGTATTCCCCCAGGTTACATTCGGATTTGGGCCGCTCACAAGCCCCGGCCGACCCAAGAAGTTTTCAAAGCTTAGCTCGGATTCAGGCAGCTCACAAGCCCCAGCCGACCTAAGTATTCCCCCAGGTTACGTTCGGATTCGGGCCGCTCACAAGCCCCGGCCGACCCAAGATGTTTTCAAAGCTTAGCTCGGATTCAGGCAGCTCACAAGCCCCGGCCGACCTAAGTATTCCCCCAGGTTACATTCGGATTCAGGCCGCTCACAAGCCCCGGCCGACCCAAGATGTTTTCAAAGCTTAGCTCGGATTCGGGCAGCTCACAAGCCCCGGCCGACCTAAGTATTCCCCCATGTTACATTCGGATTCGGGCCGCTCACAAGCCCCA
Source organism: Calamus simplicifolius (assembly GCA_900491605.1). Classification (NCBI taxonomy): domain Eukaryota; kingdom Viridiplantae; phylum Streptophyta; class Magnoliopsida; order Arecales; family Arecaceae; genus Calamus; species Calamus simplicifolius. The sequence continues at coordinate 324,157 of UESW01001747.1, read as the reverse complement.
GCCGACCCAAGATGTTTTCAAAGCTTAGCTCGGATTCAGGCAGCTCATAAGCCCCGGCCGACCAAAGTATTCCCCCAGGTTACGTTCGGATTCGGGCCGCTCACAAGCCCCGGCCGACCTAAACAGTGTTCATAGCTTAGCTCAGATTCGGGCAGCTCACAAGCCCCGGCCGACCTAAGTATTCCCCCAGGTTACGTTCGGATTCGGGCCGCTCACAAGCCCCGGCCGACCTAAACAGTGTTCATAGCTTAGCTCGGATTCGGGCAGCTTACAAGCCCCGACCGACCTAAGTATTTCCCAGGTTACGTTCGGATTCGGACCGCTCACAAGCCCCAGCCGACCCAAGATGTTTTCAAAGCTTAGCTTGGATTCGGGCAGCTCACAAGCCCCGGCCAACCTAAGTATTCCCCCAGGTTACGTTCGGATTTAGGCCGCTTACAAGCCCCGACCGACCTAAGCGTTCTCCAAACTTAGCTCGGATTCGGGCCGCTCGTAAACCCCGGCCGAACTAAGTATAATCATTGAACCCTGCCCTCAAAAAGAACCAAACAAGTGCCGAAGCATGCAACGATGCAAAAATGCATCGCAAGAATAACGACTTGTCGGAGTGCATCTCTTATCATCAAAAGCCCCGGCCAGAGCCGGAGTGCATCTCTTATTATCAAAAGCCTCGGCCGAAGACTGAGTGATATATTTCTACAGCCTCGGCCAATCCGAGTGATACAACACTAAAGCTTCATCCCAGCCGAATGATCTCTCGGACACTCTAGTGCAACTAAAGCGCCTTATTTTACTTCAGCAAGAGGGTCGCCCAGGCCTTTCTCTAACCTACACAGAAATAAACACTTCCTCTACAGAGGATCGAATGATGTCTCCCAAATAAGATTGCTCCAGAATTATACTCCCTATGCCCGAACCTACGCTTTGAACTAGGGAGTGGAGGGCATGCGTTGGGGGGTAAAATCGTCATGCATCATTAATCATGCACGCGGATAAGGTCAGCCCTAATTCCCGTTCGATTGAGCGACGCCTGCCAAGGATAGGTGGTGAATTAAGATGCTTCAGCCCCTCACCGAACCAGGGGTCCTCGAGGTGCCGACCTATCCCGTCTCTCGGCCCCAGCCAAGCTATCAGCCTTCGTCTATCAGCTCCTCCAGCCGACCTACCTCGTCTCTCGGCCCTAGCTGAGCTATCGACCTTATCTGATGGCTCCAAAGACCGATGGCCCCAAAGGCCGACACATCCAAGACCGGCACCTCCAAGGTCGGCACCTCCAAAGACCGTCGGCCCCAAAGGCCGACACCTCCAAGACCGGCACATCCAAGGCGGCACCTCCAAAGACCATCGGCCCCAAAGGCCGACACCTCAAGACCGGCACCCCCAAGGCTGGCAGTTCAAGACCGGCACCCCCAAGGCCGACACCTCGAAGACCTTCAGCCCCAAAGGCCGACAGCTCCAAGGCCGGCACCTCCAAGACAAACGGTCCCAAAGACCGACGGCTCCAAGACCGACGGCCCCAAAGGCCGACACCTCCAAGACCGGCACCCCCAAGGCCAGCACCTCGAAGACAGTCGGCCCCAAAGGCCTACACCTCCAAGACCGGCACCTCCAAGCCCGGCACGTCAAAGACCATCGGCCCCAAAGGCCGACACCTCCAAGGCCGGCACCCCCAAGGCTGGCACCTCCAAGACCGGCATCCCCAAGGCCGGCACCTCGAAGACCGTCGGCCCCAAAGGCCGACAGCTCCAAGGCCGGCACCTCCAAGACCGACGGCCCCAAAGGCCGACGGCTCCAAGACCGACGGCCCCAAAGGCCGACACCTCTCAGCCGGCCCCGGCATCCTCCCAGCCGGACCCGGCACTCAACTCAGCCGGCCCCGGCGTGTCCAAGCTAGGCGGCCCCGGCACCTCCAAGCCGGCCACGACATCCTCTAAGTCGGCCCACGGCAACCTCCCAGCCGGCCCCGCCTGATCCAAGTCAGCCCCGGCACTCTTCTCAGCCGGCCCAGGCATGTCCAAGCTAGGCGGCCCCAAACTTCTCAGTCGGCCCTGGCATCCTCCCAGCCGGCCCCGGCAACCTCTCAGCCAGCCGCGGCACTCCTCCCAGGCGGCCCCAGAACTTCTCAGTCGGCCCCGGCATCCTCCCAGCCGCCCCAGCAACCTCTCAGCCGATCGCGGCACTCCTCCCAGGCAGCCCCAGAACTTCTCAGTCCCCGACATCCTCCCAACCGGCCCCGGCAACCTCTCAGCCGGCCGCAGCACTCTCATCCTAGTCGGCCCCGGCACTCTTCTAAGTCGGCCCCGACACTCCTCCCAGCCAGCCCCATCATTCTCATCCTGGCCGGCACCGCCTGATCCAAGTCAGCCCCGGCACCTCCCTGCCAGCCCCGGCACTCTCGACCCAGTCAGCCCCGGTATCCTCCCAGCCAGCCCCGACGCCTCCCAGGCACCCCCGGCATCTACCCAGCCGGCCCTGCCTGATCCAAGTTGGCCCCTTGTGCCTCGGCACCTACCTCCGTCGAGCCTCCGCCAGCCATGATGACTGAACCACAGCGTTCAAAACCCTCTGCGGAATCTGGCACGGGAGAGTTCAAATTCACTATAACAGAATAAGATTCCAAACAAGGAATCATACCAAGATGTGGCCTATGACCTACAATAGTGGCCTAGGACCACGTAGCCACTGAGTCTTCAGCCATCGGCCAGCTCTCCCTGCCTCCCAGCCGTCGATCCTCTAACTAATCATATACGGATCCTACCGGCCCTGTAACAACCTGATTCGAATCCGTTTCGAATCCCAACAACTTTCGAACCCTCCAGAAGACGCTCAAGATCCAGGTGACTGCTTATAAATATTACCACCCTCAAGTCTCTCAGGTACGGGCATTCTCGGACACTATTCCCCTTCTTCTCTATCTCTCTGCACGCTTGCTCACTCTACTGCTCTTAGCTCTCTTTTTCGCCATTGTGCTCTGCCCAGAGCTCTCTGGAGGAACTCTTCAGCAAGAGCCTTCTCCTCTCATCTTGTTGCCCGTTGGTCCCTTACTGACTTGAGCGCGGAGGGTCTTCCGCGGAGGGCCACCCCCAGCGCCCCCCGCGTGTAGGCTTCCTTGCAGGTTCACCAGGAGGGAGCTCGATCAGGAGACCGGATGCGTCCGAGTCGGAGAGCGGATTTCGGCGACAACAGATACCTTTATATGGTAACAAATGCTAGACGTGTTGAGGTGGAAAGGAATGTGTTAACCTTCGGCGAAGGAATTGAGAAATATCAAATATACAGGGGAGAAGTAACGAATGGCAGATGGAGGAATTAGAGAATGGGATTTGATGAAATTTAATAGATAGAGAGGAAGAAAGGTTTGCCATTGGTGGCTAAGAATGGCAGGGTTCCGCGTATTTTGATAAGGATGAAATTTAGGCACAATTTTCTATGTATCTTTTAATCCAACTATGGATGCATAGTTTGCATGTTGTTGTAACAAAAATATCAAATAAAGTGGAGAGAAGTAACTTATGGCAAATGGAGAAAGAAATTGGGCATTGATAAAAATTTGACCTTCACTTTTTTAAGAGATAGAGAAGAAGGAAGGTTCCTTGTTGGATCGTAATATTGAGATAAAATTTAGGTGCAGTTTTCTCTATATATCCAATTATAAACAAATATGTTTACATGTATCAATATATGATACTTAAATATATATGCTATTGTGACAAAATTATCAAATAGAGAGGAGAGAAGTAATTTATGGCAAATAGAGAAAGATGAAAGGTTCATTGTTGGTTCCTAAGAATGACAGAATAAAATTTAGATGCGGTTTCTTCTCTATACTCAATTATAAACGCATACGTTTACACTTACCAACATATGAGACTTAAATATATGCTGTTGTGAAAAAAATATCAAATAGAGAGGGAAGAAGTAATTTATGACAAATGGAGAAAGAAAATGGGCTTCGATAAAAATTTGACCTCAAACTTTTTAATAGATAGAGAAGAAGGAAGGTTCGTTGTTGATTCCTAAGAATGATAGATTTTGCGTTCCTTGATGAGAATAAAATTTAGGTGCAGTTTCTTTTCTATATTCAATTATAATTGCATACGTTTACACTTAAACATGTGAGACTTAAAAATATGCTGTTGTAACAAAAATATCAAATAAAGAGGGAAAAGTAACTTATGGCAGATCTAGAAAGAAAATGGGCTTTGATGAAAATTTGACCTCAAACATTTTAGCAGATAGAGAAGAAGGAAAGTTCGTTGTTAGTTCTTAAGAATGGCACGATTTTGCATCTCTTTATGAGAATGAAATTTAGGTTCAGTTTTCTATATACATCCAATTATAAAGCATATGTTGACACTTACCAATATATGAAGCTTACAATTGAGATTAAAAAAAAAAAAAGCACATGTGTCCATTAATCTACTTACACTTATCAACACTAATAATTGTGAAAAATGCACACATGTCCATTGATGAATAGAGAATCAAGTTGCATCTAACTTTAACCCTTTAATTAATGCGAGATGAAGTGAAAATAATCATTTCAGATGAACTGGAAATAATCTTTTATATAGAACACCTTAGGTATATATATATATATATATATAATCTCATTTTTTTATCATTCTTATCTTTGAATTCATAAATTATGTCAATCCAAAAACAAAGAAGTAATTTAATCTAAATTTATCCGCATTCAAATGTAGCTAAATTTATCTTTATTTCTTAAATATAGATTTCAAAGATTTTTTTATCTTTCATACTTTAATTCGTAAGGATTCAAAAATGACAAGAAATGATTGAACCTAAGCTTCACTGGATGCATGTGTTTGACACCAAGTCCACTCAAATGACAGTGACAAAGCGGTCAGACGGAACCGCTTCCAATACGAGATTTGATTACGCCCGCTGTGATGGAGGAGAAAGCTCTTTGTTGCACTGGGGCATGATGGGATACACGGTGGAGTACAACATTCGCGCTAAGGCGATGATGAGAGGACTCGCGGAGAAGGAATTATCAAGTCTGTTTTGTATCGCATCGCGGCATTGGCTTTGGCAAGGAGATTGTGACGATATAAGGATTCATAAATCTAATTAATAATTCAATTAATAGGATAACAAGGAAATTTATTTTTGAGTAGCATGATTCTGATTCTATATGCATAATGAACTTGTTTATGATTGTTTCATCATTCTTTTATGATTTTGCAATAGTGATGCCATTGTCTATTATCAAAATAATTATAGGACCAATTAAGAAGATTAGGTTGAGTAATTTATTATACGTTATTGTTGTTAATATAAACTTAGCCTTGTAAGTTAATGAGCTTGCTAAACCCGCTAATAATATTTTTATCACAAATAAGCCCTAGGTCTTTAAACTATGATATCTTAAACTTAATGAGATAAAATATTTTCTCTATTTTAAAGAGAAAACTGTTAAGTAGTGCATATACATAAGAGTGAGTGGAAGCATATTTATATTGATTGAGAGCAATGATATTACTCTTTTGAATGACACAAAGTAGCTCTTATTATGTTACTTTAACATGAAGGATCTTTAGGAATGTAGATTCATATGATAGATCCTGTAATATTTTTGGCTTGTCTCAAAAAAACCTATTTGAGATGTGTTTTAATAAGTTTAATATGCAATCTTACTTTTTTTTTACAGCAGCACTAATTTTGAAAGATGAGATACTTTCGTAAACTCAACATTCTCAAATTGATGAGGTAGGTCCTATGTGTATTTACCATTAGGAGCTTGATATATACTCAAGTATGTATACATTTTAATATTGTTTGTGTAATAAGACTCTATATTATAGGGAGGTATGGATCTTGTGACTATCCAGTTGTGATTTAGTTTATATTAAACGTGCACATATACTCATGATATTAAAATTATCAATTACGTTTTAAATTTGTTGAATCCAAATTTTCTATCACTTATGTGATAGACTTCGTCTGCATTTTTTTTTCATGATTTAATTGGAATAAATATATTCTGCTCTCCATCAACTTATGTACGATCCTTTCCCTCAGTGGATCATCTCGGCTAGAATAATTTTGGATAGCAAATCTATTTTATGCGCACCTTATTACTGGCATTTTCTTTTTGAATGATGTAAGGTTGGGATTTCCAATGGATCCAAGTACACACTAATAATTTTCTCTACCTTAGGAGATAGAAAACTTTTGATTAATAGATCATGTTCCTTATTGGCCTTTGTTGGCCCAGATGACAACCCAAGAGGGAGGGTGAATTGGGTTTTAAAAATTAGCCTTTTAAAATAGTTTGCTTAAGAAGAATGAAGGCAAATGCAATGTAAATACAAAGTGCAGTGAATAAAACAGAGATAGAGATAGAGTCAATGGAAGCACGGCAAACACAAAGATTTTATAGTGGTTCGGTGTATCCAACACCTACGTCCACTCCCAAGATTCACTTGGGTCCACACTATAATCTTCCTTGATTACAGCAGAGTTGTTTTACAAGCTCACAACTCAAACTTGTTGTTTTCCCGGGATCACAACGAACCCAGCTGGTTTTCAAGGGCTCACCAGCACAAAAACCCTAACACAAGCTTACCAAGCTTGTACCGAGGTAAGACTACCTCCACTAGTTCAATCCCCCAGATTGAACTAGACACAAATAATAGAAATGTTGTTTTTCAATTACAAAGCTCCTTAATGAGCAGATAATCAAATATAAGAACAAAGTTTAGAAAAGCCTGATTTGTAGTTGGTTGGCTTTTGAGCTTTCTTTTTTTCTTCTTCTCCTTGCTGGATTGAATCAAGCCTCAGCTCCGATTCTTCACAGTTGAAGCAGTTGAGAAGGTTTTGAGCTTTTCTTCCTTTCTTTGAAATTGAAAATCTTTTGATTTGCTCTTGAATAGCTCTTGGATTTTCTTCTGAAGCTTCCTTGGATTGTTGAACTTGAACACAGAGCTTCCTTTGATTTCACACTCTTTTCTTTCACTCTATTTTGATCACGGATTTTTTCAAATGAGCTCTGTTTTTCCTTTTTTCAAAGATTTTTCTCTCTTGATTTGAAGTCTATCTTGAAACTCATAGGGGTCGACTCGTGAAACTCAGAAATCTCTGTATTCTGAGTGGAGTCGACTCTGAAACTCTAGAGTCGGCTCCGGAACGTATCAAAAATCAGAGAATTTTCTGATTGACTTGAAATTCGTTCCAGATTCATTTTAAATCAATTTTTTGACTTGAATATAATAAAATTGTCATTAGGAATCAATTCAAGAAATGTTCCAAAAACTCATTGATTGAAATATGAAGTATAAAAATTTCTTTTTGAAAGCTTAAACATGGAGCTTGAAGTTACTTTCAAATTGATTAAAGTCATACTTAACATACTCATTGATTGTTCTAAATAAATTCATTGCTCATGTAAATAAACTCATTGCATCTTTAATATACTCATGGCTTTTGGTAATCATCAAAATCAATAAGATTGGGGCAACAAATTCTCAACAATCTCCCCAACAATCTCCCCCTTTTTGATGATGACAAAAACATTGAGAATATGCAAGATTGATTAAAGAATTTATTTTATTTTCATAGTTAGGCTTAGGCTCCCCCTGAATGAGGTAGCTCCCCCTATGAAACTCAATTAAATATCCCATTCATTCAATTATTTTAATATCATTTGATTATTAATTTATTTCTCTATGCATATACAGTTATAAAACTATAAAACTCTCCCCCTTTTTTGTTATCAACAAAAAGGTAGAGAGCATCAAACATAATCATTCATTCATTCATTCAAGATATGATTTAACAAAATCTGAAATTCATTGATAATTTGAGAAGTACATTCAAACTGAGATTACATTGATCATTCAAAACATAACTTTTTTCATTATATCAAAATGTAAAACATAAATGAACTTCATTACATTGCAAAGACTAAGCATCTAATACATCAAAAGTGAGTCCTTACAATCCTAGTTAATGATCTATTATATTTTTCATTCCATCTGTTTGAATCTTAACATAATCCTTCAGTCTTTCATCTACAAAAGTGCAAGCAGTCAATATTTTATCTTGGAGTTCAGCATTGCATTTTGCATATGTTTCACCATCTCCGCAGATGTCTTTAAGTTCTTCAAAATATTCTTTAGATCTCCACTTAAAGACTCAGATGAAGTGCTAAGAGTTGATTCAATCTTGGTGATCCGATCATCTAAAGAGTAAAGAGTTTCTTTGAGATTCATAAATTTTTTCAAACTCTGATTTTAATTTATCTGCCTGATCATCAAGAAGACCTTTAAGCTGCCTTAACTGAAGTTCTGAGAAACCAACAGATGAAGATGAAGTCTGATCAACCAACGGAGCAGGGTAGGGACAGGAGCAGGAATAGGAGAGCTCGGAGGTGCAGGCGAAGAATGTCTAACTGACGGTCCGGTGCCTCATATCCACGGCTCTATCTTCCATCAAACCTTTCCTTTCCCATCTGCCATTCCTTCTTAACAAAACCCATTCTATGAATAGTGGCCAAACTATAAAATCGGTATGTCTTAAGTTCCTCATTGGCTCACTATCTGATATGACTATCCCTTGGCTTTGAAAGATTTTAGTAAGAATCATGCCGTAGGGTAAACTGATTTTCTCTTGCTCCACAATCAGCAATGTACCATAATATCATGCTTGGAAGATTAATGGGTTTCCAGTTACAATTGCATCCATTACAAAATATCTCTTTCAGAAACATAGTCAAATCTCCCAATCTTGGGGAATAGGATTCTACTACAAATATTATGGAGAAGTCTCAATTCTAAGGACAATTGATTAGCAAAGACTTCTTCAAAACCAACAATCTCCCGTTAAGCATCTAGATAGAGCTGGGCTTCTATCTTCAGAAGAAAAAGTAGAGTACCTGACACTGGAAGATCCAACAATCTTGAAAGCAAATCCACTGTCACTGAAATTCTATTTCCTCTAATGATGCTTACAAGTCCATTGTCTCCTCTAGATAGATTCTTATAAAATTCTTTGACTAGGGCTGGGTAGGTAGGACAATCTAAAGAACAAATCTTTTCCCAACCCATTCAATCAACTGCCTCCCCACAAAAATCCTTCTGCCTCAAATAATTCAAAATCGACTTTCCTCCCGGTGTTATCACTCTATCGGCAAGTCTATCTACCTGAGATGGAGCCGTAGAGGGAGAAGCACTAGGAGTCGAAGAAGATGAGGTTGAATCCAAGCTCGGTGAAGGCTCACGAGCGGGACGCCTCACAGTCTTCCTCACCGCCCTCTTCCTCTTTACTCCGGCCGCACCAAGGTTAGATCCACGGGTTTTAGGGGCCATTTGATCTAGTGGAAGGGTTAATCAGGGATTTCTGAGGATTTGGAAGGTAGGAAAATTTTGGAGAGAGTATTTTAAGGATTGAGAGATAGAAATGAGCGGCGAGTCGACTCTGCCCTAGATAAATCGACCTGGGACCACTTCGAGTCGGCTCCCGCAAAGTGAGGGGTCGACTCCGGTAGTCACAGAAAACTATCCCGAAGTGGAGTCGACTCGCGCAGAGAAGGGGTCGACTCTAGAGTTTCAGTAGAAACATGGAGTCGACTCCGATACTCACCGAGTCGGCTCCGAGACCATTTCAGAGCAAAAACATAAAGTTTCAGATAATCTGAAATGTGTCCGGAATTGATCATAAAAATTGATAAAATAATCATTGGATTTTAATAGATCAATTAGATGTGAATTCTAGATAAGATTTCCTTAAAGATCAAGGATTTGAAAGAATTTTAGATAAAATTTCCTTAGGGGTTTCAAATTCATTCTAATGGATCACAAATCCCTAACTCTCCTCTAAGATAACAGAATCTTTCTTCACTCAAGGGTTTTGTAAATATATCTGCTAATTGATCTTCAGTATTAACATAATCAAGACATATTTCATTATTGGCAACATGTTCTCTTATAAAATGATATCTAATTTCAATATGTTTTGTTCTAGAATGTTGAATTGGATTTTTAGTTAGATTAATTGCACTTGTGTTATCACATCTTATAGGTGTTTATCAAGTGTGATACCATAGTCTTCAAGTTGTCGCTTAATCCATAGGATTTGAGCACAGCAACTTCCAGCTGCAACATATTCAGCTTCAGTAGTTGATAATGCAACTGAATTTTGCTTTTTGCTAAACCATGAGATTAAGTTACTTCCTAAGAATTGGCATGCACCACTTGTGCTTTTTCTATCTAACTTACATCCAGCATAATCAGAATCAGAATATGCAATTAAGTTAATGTTGAGTCTCTAGAATACCATAAACCTACATTTTTTGTTCCACTTAAGTATCTTAGTATTCTTTTAACAGCAATTAAATGTGATTCTTTAGGTTCAGACTGAAATCTAGCACATAAGCAAACAGCAAACATTATGTCTGGTCTACTTGCAGTTAAGTAAAGTAGGGATCCGATTATACCTCGATAATATTTTTGATCAACCTTCTTACCTTCTTCATCTTTGTCCAGCTTGCATGAAGGACTCATTGGTGTTCCGAGGGGTTTGATTGATTCCATACCAAACTTCTTTAGAATTTCTCTTGTGTACTTTGTTTGGTTGATAAAGATTCCCTCTTTGCTTTGTTTGATTTGGAGTCCAAGGAAGAAATTGAGTTCTCCCATCATGCTCATTTCAAATTCACCCTGCATTAACTTAGCAAACTCTTGACATAGAAGATTGTTAGTAGCACCAAAAATAATATCATCAACATATATTTGAACTACTAATAAATCTTTACTTTTCTTTTCAAAAACAATGTTTTATCAACATTTCCTCTTATAAAATCATTTTCAATTAAGAATTTACTTAATCTATCATACCAAGCTCTAGGTGCTTGTTTCAAACCATATAAAGCTTTGTGCAATTTAAAAACGTGATTTGAAAATTCATGATCTTCAAAACCTGGTGGTTGTTCTACATATACTTCTTCATTTATAAATCCATTTAGAAAAGCACTTTTTACATCCATTTGAAATAAGTTAAAATTCATGTGACATGCAAATGCAAGTAATAGTCTAATGGCTTCTAATCTAGCTACTGGTGCAAAGGTTTCATCAAAATCAATACCTTCTTCTTGATTATATCCTTTTGCAACTAATCTAGCTTTGTTTCTAATTACTATGCCATTTTCATCTAGTTTATTTCTAAATATCCATTTTGATCCTATAACAGAATGATTTTTAGGTCTTTCTACTAATGTCCATACATTATTTCTAGTGAATTGATTTAATTCTTCTTGCATTGCTAACATCCAATTATTATCTTTTTCAGCTTCTTCAATAGTTTTAGGTTCAATTTGTGATACAAATGCAAGATGATTACTAATATTTCTCATAGATGATCTAGTTCTTATTCCTTGAGATGGATCACCTATAATCAATTCCTTAGGGTGACTATAAGCATATCTCCAATCCCTAGGTAGATCTATATCATTATGATTAGTGTTAGTATCATCATCCTTAGGTGAATCATTATCTTTAGCTTCTTGCTCATGATCTGAAGATACATCAATATTTAATTTTTCAAGATCTTTCTCAATTATGTTTGTATCTTCTTCATCATCAAACTTTTCGGAACGAGTTGCTAAAGATTCATCAAAAACTACATGAATGGATTCTTCAACAACTAAAGGTTTTCTTGTTAAATACTCTATATGCTTTACTAGTTGTTGAATATCCTAAGAATATTCCTTCATCAGATTTAGCATCAAATTTGCCTAAATTATTTTTACCATTATTGTGAACAAAACATTTACAACCAAATGCATGAAAATATTTAATGTTGGGTTTTCTATCATGCCATAATTCATAAGGTGTTTTCTTTAAAATAGGTCTTATTAATGCTCTATTTAGGATGTAACATGCTGTGTTAATAGCTTCCGCCCAAAAGTATTTCGGGAGTTTACTTTCACATAGCATGGTACGGGCCATGTCTTCTAGAGTCCTATTTTTCCTTTCAACTACTCCATTTTGTTGAGGGGTTCTTGGTGCAGAAAAATTATGATTAATACCATTTTCATTGCAAAAACTTTCAAATAAGTGATTTTCAAATTCAGTTCCATGATCACTTCTTAGAGACACTATGGTAGTGTTTTTCTCATTTGTTACTTTCTTGAAGAATTTCAGGAATATCGAGAAAGTCTCATCTTTGTGAGCTAAAAACATTACCCAAGTGAATCTAGAGTAATCATCTACTATCACAAGACCATATTTCTTTCCTCCTAGACTTGTGGTTCTAGTTGGTCCAAAAAGGTCCATGTGAAGTAGCTCTAATGGCCTAGAAGTTGAAACAACATTTTTAGATTTAAAAGAACTTCTCGTTTGTTTCCAAACTGACATGCATCACATATTTTGTTATTTTCAAAATCTATTTTAGGTAGACCTTTTACTAAATCCATTCTAATTAGTTTTGAAATCAGGTGTGTGCTTGCGTGACCTAATCTTCGATGCCACAACCAACCAATCTCATTCATATTAGCATTATTAGCAACTAAGCAATGATTATTAGTAGACAAATTGTCTAAGTCAATCAAGTATACATTGCCATTTCTATTTCCAATAAAAACAATGCTATTATCAATGGGATTAGCTACTGTGCATATAGAAGATTCAAATGATACTTTAAAACCTTTGTCACATAATTGACTTATACTAATTAAGTTATGCTTTAAACCATCAACATAAAGTACATTTTCAATATATGTGGAGGGAGTTATTTGAATGTTACCAAACCCCAAGATTTGGCCTTTGCCATTGTCGCCAAATGTAACAACTCCTCCTTTCTTTTCTTCAAGGGTGATGAATTCTTCTTTGTCACCCGTCATATGTCTTGAGCAGCCACTATCAAGATACCACTTTCTCTTTGATCTCTTGGCCACAAGACATTCCTGCAATGAAATCAAACTTTATGTTTAGGTACCCAAGCTTTCTTGGGTCCTTCATGGTTAGTAGCAACAAATATTGTTCCTTTCGGAACCCATATTTTCTTTCCCTTTAATATTTAAGTTTTTATTAGGTTTTAGAATTTTACATTCATAAGATTTATGTCCTTTTTGATTACATTTAAAGCATGTAAAATTACTTTGGCCAGCACGCACAAAAATATTTTTCAGTGATTTTTGTTTTCTTAAAGTGTTATACCCTAATCCGGCTTTGTCAAAAACTGCTTTTTGACTATTTAATAACATGTCTAATTTAGTTGAGCTTAAGGTAAACTTATCAACTATGTTCTTATGTTTTTCAACCTCTTTCCTTAGTTTATCATTTTCATTGAAATTAATTCTTTTTCTTTTACCAAAATTTCATTTTCAGATTTAAGTTTCTTAACTTCATTATTAAGATCTTCCTTTTCTTTAATGAAAGTTAAATTTTCATTTTTCAAAAGCTTGTATTTCTTTTTCAAAACCTTGAAATCGCCGACAAGTTCATTAAAAGCATCAAATAATTCATCAAATGCAAATTCATCGCAAGGGTTATCGGAACTTACCTCATCGTTGTCGTCCGCCATAAAACATACATTTGCGACTTCCTTTTGTTCTTCTTCTTCGGAAGAAGATTCTTCGCTATCACTCCAAGTCGCCACATAAGCCTTCTTTTTCTTTTTGTAGGCTTTCTTCAATTTAGGACATTCATTCCTAAAGTGCCCCGGTTTATTACACTCATAGCAAGTCAAGGGGTCTTTCTCTTTTTCTTTGTCCTTGTCCTTGTTCTTATCCTTTTCTCCTTCCCACTTTGCTCCAAATTTCTTCTTGTGGAAGGGTTTCTTTCTCCTCATGAATCTTTTAAACTTTTTAGCTAAGAGAGCAGTCTCTTCATCATCATCATCATCATCACTGCTGCTCTCTTCTTCTTTTGCAGCTTTGAGGGCAATCACTTTCTTCTTCTTTGTGTCCTCCTCTACATGCTGCTTCATTGTCAGCTCATGGGTCATAAGTGATCCTAGAAGCTCCTCTAAGGGTAGAGTGTTGAGGTCCTTTGCTTCTTGGATTGCTGTCATTTTTGCTTCCCATGATCTTGGTAATGACCTAAGAATTTTTCGAACAAGTTCTGAGTTAGTATATGTCTTACCAAGACTTTTAAACCATTTACAATATCTGTAAATCTAGTATACATGCATGCAATGGTTTCAGATTGTTCCATGCTAAACAACTCATATTTATGAACAAGAATATTAATTTTAGATTCTTTTACTTGGTTGGTACCCTCATGGGTAACCTCTAATCTATCCCAAATCTCCTTTGCGGAATTACATGTGGAGATTCTATTAAATTCATTAGCATCTAAGAGCAATATAAAACATTCATGGCTTTAGCGTTAAGCTGTGCCATCTTCCTATCATTATCATTCCAGTCCCTTTCGGGCTTAGGAACAATAGTGCCATCAATAACATGGGTGTAGGTCCATTAATTATAACACCCCATAGTTCATAATCAGAAGCTTGAATGAATATCCTCATTCTAGCTTTCCAATAAGAATAATTTGAACCATTAAACAGTGGAGGTCTATTCGTAGAATGACCTTCAGCAAATGATCCAACTTGAGTTGCCATTTGGATCTTTAGCTCTTGATCGTGTGATCAAAATCTAATGAGCACTAGCTCTGATACCAATTGTTGGCCCAGATGACAACCCAAGAGGGGGGGGTGAATTGGGTTCTTTAAAAATTAGCCTTTTAAAATAGTTTGCTTAAGAAGAATGAAGGCAAATGCAATGTAAATACAAAGTGCAGTGAATAAAACAGAGATAGAGATAGAGTCAATGGAAGCACGGCAAACACAAAGATTTTATAGTGGTTCGGTGTATCCAACACCTACGTCCACTCCCAAGATTCACTTGGGTCCACACTATAATCTTCCTTGATTACAGCGAGTTGTTTTACAAGCTCACAACTCAAACTTGTTGTTTTCCCGGGATCACAACGAACCCAGCTGGTTTTCGGGCTCACCAGCACAAAAACCCTAACACAAGCTATACCAAGCTTGTACCGAGGTAAGACTACCTCCACTAGTTCAATCCCCCAGATTGAACTAGACACAAATAATAGAAATATTATTTTTCAATTACAAAGCTCCTCAATGAGCAGATAATCAAATAAAGAACAAAGTTTAGAAAAGCCTGATTTGTAGTTGGTTGGCTTTTGAGCTTTTCTTCTTTTCTTCTTCTCCTTGCTGGATTGAATCAAGCCTCAGCTCCGATTCTTCACAGTTGAAGCAGTTTGGAGGTTTTGAGCTTTTCTTCCTTTCTTTGAAAGTTGAAAATCTTTTGATTTGCTCTTGAATAGCTCTTGGATTTTCTTCTGAAGCTTCCTTGGATTGTTGAACTTGAACACAGACGAAGCTTCCTTTGATTTCACACCTTTTCTTTCACTCTATTTTGAATCACGGATTTTTTCAAATGAGCTCTATTTTTCTCTTTTTCTTTTTTCTCTCTTGATTTGAATATCTCTCTCTTTTTTTTGATTTGAAAACGGCTTCTCTATTTATAGATTCTGCAAAAATATAGCCGTTAGAAACAAAGAAAAATAGCCGTTAAAGAAAAATCTTACCGTTGACGCTGAGTTGGCATTCGAAAAAATCTTGCCCAGATTTGCTGGAGTCGACTCCTGCTTTCCGCGAGTCGGCTCGAGGACGCGATACCAAAAATAGAAATGTTCAGAAAGTTAAAGGGTCGACTCATAAAATAAGTGTCGACTCCTGACAGTCGGGGGTCGACTCATGAAAAGTTGGGGACTCGCGAAGTGCTCAGAAAAACACTCCTCTGGTGTCTGAGCGGAGTCGACTCACACAGTCATGGAGTCGGCTCGACGAATCGGGGGTCGACTCTTGAAATCACAGGGGTCGACTCGTGAAATCAATCTCTGTATTCTGAGTGGAGTCGACTCTGAAACTCTAGAGTCGGCTCCGGAACGTATCAAAAATCAGAGAATTTTCTGATTGACTTGAAATTCATTCCAGATTCATTTTAAATCAATTTTTTGACTTGAATATAATAAAATTGTCATTAGGAATCAATTCAAGAAATGTTCCAAAAACTCATTGATTGAAATATGAAGTATAAAAATTTCTTTTTGAAAGCTTAAACATGGAGCTTGAAGTTACTTTCAAATTGATTAAAGTCATACTTAACATACTCATTGATTGTTCTAAATAAATTCATTGCTCATGTAAATAAACTCATTACATCTTTTAATATACTCATGGCTTTTGGTAATCATCAAAATCAATTAGATTGGGACAACAAATTCTCAACAATCTCCCCAACAGCCTTGCTAGTGCACATGCATACTTATATAATTTTTTATTATCACTTATTTTTATTTCATTACAATGATCCAAAGTGGCATTATTATTTTTATATATTCAAATTCAATGCTTGATGTTTGTCCCCCTTTTTTGCCATGTGTTCTTTTTTAATTTCAGTCTCAACTAGGCAAGTTTTGTTTATATAGCTTTAGTTTTAGAAACAATATTTTGACAATACTCTAAGGTAATGATTCTTATAAGATTTTTGAAAGAGCAATACTCTCATAATTGAGAAGCAATGCTTTTTAATTATGAAACAATGTTCTACATTCTTAGACAGTGTTACGATGATTCAAATCTTGGTTCATGATGCTTGGGTTACTCAGGTGAGACATCCTGGAAGAAGTAATGCTTCCATAATAAATGAGCATATTCTCAATTGGGGAATAAATCAAAGCTCTATTGTTT
Source organism: Calamus simplicifolius (assembly GCA_900491605.1). Lineage (NCBI taxonomy): Eukaryota > Viridiplantae > Streptophyta > Magnoliopsida > Arecales > Arecaceae > Calamus > Calamus simplicifolius. The sequence continues at coordinate 307,411 of UESW01001747.1, read as the reverse complement.
TAATATCTCAGAGGAGTAGTGTCATAATATGGATTATCACATAATTTCTGAGCTCGAGAAGAGCTAAGCCATAGTAAGTTGCTTTGGGTCTTGGAGTAATGCTTCATCTGAAAATTGAGTTTAGACCTCTTCTGAACTTGGCTAAAGATACTTTAAATCATTGGAGTAATGCTTCATGTATAGACAGGTGTCTTCTTATTTTTAGAATAATTATTCATATGATGAACTTGGGTTCTTTTGGCTTTAGAGCAATGCTTTATATAGTGAACTCGAATTCTTATGGCTTTGTGAATTAGGTTCTCTTGATTTAGGTGATCTATGGTTCTTTTGATTTAGGTGAACTTGATTTTTCTTTGATTTAGGTGAATTAGGGTTCTTTGACTTTGATGAATCAAGGTTCACTTAATTTAGGAGCAATTCTCTACATATTGTGCTAAGCATCACTTGAGTTGGGAGTAATGCTTCACCTGGATGAACTTAATTTTGAAGCAATGCTCCATTTGGATGAGCTTAATTTTGGAGCAATATTCCAGATACGTGAACTTGAATTTTGAGCAATGCTCCTTTTCGATGAACTTGATTTTGGAGCTATATATGTTCCTTTCGGGCTAACCTTGAATTTAGAGCAATGCTCCTTTTAGGCTACGTTTGATTCTAAAGCAAACTTCACTTTAGTGAACTTGATTTTGAAGCAATACTTCACTTGAACAAACTTAATTTTGGAGTAATGCTCTATTTGGATAAACTTGATATATGAGCAATGTTCCACTTGGATTCATCTGATCTGAGAGGATGGCTTTTAGTATTCATTAATGGAGAAAAACCTAGAAATTGATTAATAGAGTAATGCTCCAACTTCATCAATAGAGCAATGTTTCAATTCATTATGATGAAGCAATGCTCTAAGCCTTTTTCTAATGAGCAATGCTCCTATTCCAATGATGGAGCAATGCTCCAAGTCTTCAATGGTGGAATAGTGCTCCAAATCTTTAATAGAGCAACAATCCAGATCTTCAATGACAAAGCAACATTCTAAGTCTTCAATAATGGGTAATACTCTAGGTTTTTAATGGCAAAGTAATGCTTCAAGTATTCATTAGAGGAGCAATACTCCATTTGAAGATTGGGCTTATGTTTTTTCTAAACTCGAGCTCAACTTACTTTTAAATTTAACCTTAGACTACTATTGGACTTGAGCATGCCTCCTTCTAGAATTGGGCTTCACTCAAACTATTTCAAATCATTGGAGCAATTCTCCATATAGAAGATTGAGCTTGAGCCTTTTGGACTTGGGCTTGAGCTACTTTTGGACATGGGCTTAAGCCACTTCAAATCATTGGAGCAATACTCTATGCAAAAATTGGGCTTGGACCCTTTTTAAACTTGAGCTTGGGCCACCTAGAATCATTGGGGCAATGCTCTATATAGAAGATTGGGCTTAGGCCTCTCTTTGAACATAGGCTAAATCTACTTTAAGAAAAAGTCTTTGTGCACAGGATGCGGTGCAGGTCATGCATACCACGCCTGACGATTGGTGTGCAACACCTACGCCGAAGGGCAGGAATATCTTTTTCGTCTTTGGCACTTGTGCACGCATGCTCTGCATGCCAATTATCGAGCTACACCGCATCTGGTGCACAAAGACTTTATTCTACTTTAAATCTTTCAGAGAAATGCTTTATGTGATTGGACCTAAAGGCCCATTTTGAGGGCTTTGGGTTCTAAGCTTGAAAGTGCTAAGCTGCTATAAGTTACTATAGACCTCCTAAATCAATGTTTCGATTGAAGTTGGGCTTATAAGCCCATTTTGACTTAATGAATTTAGCTACTCTACAACTCAAGTCTCTAGCCTGCTTAGGCTTCTTAAGGGCTTAAGTCTATTGCCTGCTCAAATTGCTTTAAGATTAGAATCATTAGCTATACTGTAGTTTACTCAAGCAAAGTTCGTAGAACTCAAGCTATCATGAGCTAGCTTGAGCTTATGGCCACCTAGATTGTAGAAGCTCCAACTATTATGAGCTAGCTCGAAGCGTAAATCCATGGAAGAGTAGGGATTTGCGATCACTGTTCCATGGCAGATTCATAGGGATAGTAACTCTTCATAAGCACCTTACATTCTAGGGCTTTCAAGGCATTGTGATGTTGAGTCTTTTTTATGATAAGGAATGAGGGAAGGCCTTATTTTTGGTATAAGGTTACTTAGTATGAGAAGCATCTAGTTTAGAATAGGATTGTAATAGGGAATTGAAAGTGTTATTGGCCTTATGGGGACTCAAAAGGGGAAACATGAGGACTTGGAAAGTATCTCAGGTTTAAAATTTGAAGTGGATAGGGCAAGCTTACTTAATAGCTTAAAGGAAATGAGGTTTGGAAGAGGATAGGTGATGAGGTGGAGTAGGTCTTCTTTAGAGATTAGGATAAGGTTTTGGTATACGGTAATTAGGAGGTGTTTTACTTGGAGTTCCTCTAGGGATTTGTATAGACCTTTTGGGAGTAAGATCAAAGCTTTAAATGACCATAATTTCAGCTTTTGATGGTATTCAAATTAATGGAAGAGGGCTGAATTAAGTTTAGGTTCGAAATGGTTTGCCTAATTGAGTTTAATCAAGACTAATGCATGGGCACTGCATTCAACATCAATTTGACATGATCATGTATACACAACCCTTTTAACCAAATGTTAATCATCCCAATGATGTGTCTAATCAGTTGAAAACAACATCAAATGAGCATTAGATTAAGTCAAATGAAGGAAGTTAAAAGTCATTGTGCATAGCTTTTTGTGTACATTTTAGAAAGCTTTTTTCATGTGATGGATGCCATATGGCTGACCTTAGGGTTATTTAAGGTATTTTATTTGATGCCAAATATAGTTCTCCTCTAGTTAGAGACATGAGGATTGTAAGAGAGGATGTTGCATTCAGATAATGCAAAAGGGCTAAGCCATAATATTCATTTTTGTAAAATTATGATGGGCATACAATAGAATGGGCATGTATTTTTCTTTCTTGTTTATTTTTCTTTGGACTTGAACAACTTATGGTGCACTTTAGGGCATTGAATTTCTTTTTTGCTAGTTAGATTTCTTGTAACACGGCACAAAATTTTATGGGCCTCAAAAAGGAAGAGGGTCTATATAGAAATGGGCATTAAGTATTTCTTGGTGCATTTAGGATACCAATCATACAAGAGAGCACATGATATGAGAGATTGCAGCATTTTGTGGCATCTCTTATTGTGGTCCCCTACTTGTTGAGGTGCGAGGTTTTCTAAGATCTTAAACAAGAGAAGACTTTTAAGGAAATAAGGCTAGCAATGTATGAGAGCCTCTCCAGTGGATGGTTGGGAGTCTTGTTTTGGGCATATTCTTTAGGAAGTCTTAGTAAGTTAGGTTTTTATTAGGGATCCTTACCACATTGGAAGGGAACCAATTAGATATAGGCATCATACTATTTTTAAAATTCAAAATCATAATGAGTATGACATATGCAAGCAAGTCAAGTTATTAAGTAGAGCGAATATTGACACAATGAATAGATGTGTCACTGAATATTTTTGTGTTCAATTATCATCTATTAGAATATACATGAAGGCTCAAAACATAGTAAACTTTGTCTAGATTTTAAAGTTCACTTTCAAATTTTTAGTAGTTTATTCTTCCTTATTAATAATATTTTTGTTAAGTGTATTTTGAGTTCCTTGATTGACCTCATTCCATGATTTAATTTGACAAATTTGGAGAAAAATGATTGAAAACTTCAATAAGATTTGTATTGGAAGTTGAGGGCTTAGGCCTATTGGCTCAAGTTCAAAGTTCACCATTTTTTTTTTAAGGATATAAGGATGGAGCCTTCATGGTACACACCAGACCTATTTTTATATGTATATAAATATATACATACACATTTATTCACATAAACTCCTTGTTTTAGGGAGAATCTCAAAAAAGAGTTGAGGTAGGGGTGTATTAGGCATTTGGATGTTGCTAGAGTCATCTTTATATCCTTGTTTTTATTGCCTTTATTTGATATTATATTGATTATATATGGAACTTGTTACAATAATTTTCTTTAAGTATTAACCAAAAAAGAAGCATCAACAACTTCTATAAGTATTTTATGAATATTTCAATCCATAGCTAGGTCCTCTATCCCTAGGACTTTTCAACATGCTCATGCCACTATCAATTATCAATGGTTATAGTTTGTCCGATATTCCTTTTATACAACCATCTTAATTTGGAGCTACTGCCAGCATATAAATAGTAAGATTACTTCATAGAGTACTTATGGATAAGCTAATAAGCAACCTTAAGACTATTTTCCATTGTAGTATAAAATAAGATTTAATGTTGCTTGACAAATCATTTATGCATTGATTGAGACCTATTGAATCAATTAAACTTGTACAACTGCTCTAACTTTTAACCTTTTTTTAAAAAAAGTTTGTCAGCTAATTCATCTATTCATATTATACGTAACTTATGAGTTCACTTAGAAGACTAGTCGGAAGGTATCATTTAAGCTCTTTGATTCTATATAAATAACCAAGATCTACTCAATGGATAATTGATGTGAGACTAAATATATGCTATCATAAGTTTTTATATACTTTGCTCTTTGCTATCTTAGTCACGACATCATTGCCAAGCAAAAGGTCCAAATTCAAATTAAAATATTAATCTAGTTTATCTAAAAATACCATAAGTCTATTTATAGTGTTTCTTAATTCACATTAGCTATGAATTGAATCCATTTTGATATCATTATTAATAATCTAGTACCTTTCTCAAAAAAACTACTTAGAAAGTATTATTTAGACTTTTTGATTCTATATAAGCATATAATATCTAATTAATGCATAGTTGATATTAAACTTAACAAACTTCAGGTTTTCTATAAATTATATTTAAAATTTTAAATTATGATATGATTTTATTGATGGAAATAGTGGTGCTTTGAACATCTTCTAATAATGAAATTTGTATAGATATGTATGAATAGTTAATAACTGCAAGAGTGTTAGTTAGGAAAGCTAAGGCCGCATATTATTAGAAAATAAATAAACTGGAAAGCATCTACATATAAACAAAAACAAGCAATTATAAAGATAAGTAACAATAGAAACAAAAAAACACAAATAACAAATAAAATGAGTTGCTGATAGCAAAGAGAGAGATCAAGTTATTAATAATTTCTAAACTGATGCTCTCTAAAACAGAAATAAAAAAGAAATAAAAAAAAAATTTATGAAAAATAATGAGAAAAAGAAAAGGAATGAAAGAAATTAAGGTGTTGTTTTCTCCATAACTTTTATGGGATTATTTTTTCAAGATCTTAAACTCTTTTCTTTATTATTTTTAATTAAAAAAATTACTTGAGCAAAAGTTACCCAAAATCAAAAAAAAAAAGAATTTATTGAGCCTATCTGCCTATACAACGACAAGAGCACTAAAATAATACTAAATGTCTGTAATTAAAAAAAAAGAAGAGTCAAACTACCTAGAAAAGCTCTACGGCGAGAAAGCAGCTCAAATAGTGGAGTGCTAGAAACAGGGATACATTTGACAATCCAACTGATTGGCCACGAGATCGCTGCAATACCAGCACAAATACCCCACTGTCCCCAGTCTAACCTCTCCGTGTCGGCAAACTTTTTCAACAGCTCCACCATCATCACTTGCAAGATCAAGGTCAAGCAATGATCCCCAAGAAGAGTTTGTTCTTATGAATCCCCTCAAACACATTCTTCTTCTCCAACTTCCTCGCATTGAATTCATTCAATACTTGGCAGAGCACGAACGTATTAAAGATCATTGTGTTGTTTATCTTCTCGCTAACTCCAAATATGGACTCCCCTGCAAACTGAAACACCAAAAGGACTGCAATCTGAAAGAGAGCCTGAGCTGTGAGATTTCTCCACATGATGTTACTGATAAGCGGCTCGGTTCGGCCTACAGGTGGCTTCGTCATCAACTCCTTTGTCGGTCTATCGGTAGCCAATGCCAGTGCTCCCATGGTATCCATGATCAAGTTCACCCACAGGAGCTGCACGGTGGTCAATGGGACTTTGCCAGAAGCGATCGCCGACACAAAATTTATCACCAGTGCCGCAACGTTCACCGTGAGCTGAAATTGGAGAAATTTCTGAATGTTATTGTAGACGCACCTTCCCCATCTCATGACGGTCACGACGGTGTCGAAGTTGTCGTCCATTATCACGATGTCGGAGCTCTCCTTTGCCACCTCTGTGCCCTGGATTCCCATTGACAGCCCAACATCAGCTTCCTTCAGCGCCGGTGCATCATTCGTCCCGTCTCCAGTGACTGCAACAACTTGGCCCTTCTGCTTCAGGACTGCACCATTAGCAGCTTGTCGAAGGGGAGGACCTGGCCATCACTCGAATTCTTTCCACCATTTCTAATCTTTTCTCCGTCGAATAGCCCCTAAACTCTTGCCCTTCGATGACCAATCCATCGACGTCGTCGTCTCTGAGTATTCCGCATTCCACGGCGATGGCTCTGGCTGTGAAGACATTATCACCCGTTATCATCTTGATGGTGACTCCAGCACTTCGACAAGCTTCGATCGCTGATCTCACTTCAGGCCGGCATGGATCTTTAAGGCCAACTATTCCCAGCAATGTCAGCCTCTCATCGTCAAGCTTAGGAACACTTCCATCTTCATCGACGCCAACATCCTCTGCTTCGGTCTCCTTGTAGGCGAAGGCGATGCATCGAAGACTACAAGCTGCCATGTCCTGGATAATGAGATCAAACTTCCTCCTCTTCTCAGCATCCATCTCTCGAATCATCCCATCCCTCTCGAAGTAGTTCGAGCACCGAGCCAATATCATCTCTGCAGCCCCTTTCCAATGCGCGATCATCACCTTCCTTCCATTCTTCTTTACTAGAACTCCGCTTCGCTTCTTCTCCGAATTGAAGGCCTCGACATGGACCACGTTGCAACTTCTCTTCAACTCCTCGCCATCCATCCCAAGCTCGACCGCCCAAGAAAGAAGCGCTTTCTCCGTCGGGCTACCGGTAATCTCCGGCTCTGAAGCAGAATTAGGCCTGTAAACACCACCGGTGGTGTTCAGGCCAACTCCCTGGTGGATCAAGCTCAGAATTCTTCCATTAATGGAGGTGGCGCCACTCCTGTCGATGCTCTGTTCGCCGACCCAGAACTTGGAGACCATCATCTGATTCAGGGTCAATGTCCCTGTTTTGTCGGTGCAGATGGTCGTCACGGAGCCCATCGTCTCGCAGGCCGAGAGCCTCCGAACCAGTGCATGATCGTTGATCATCCTCTTCATGGAGAAGGCCAGCGTCAGCGTCACCGCCAAGAGAAGTCCTTCGGGGATGGCGACGACGATGCTCGTGACAACCTGCTAGAAAATCTCGACTATAGCGCTGATCACGCCGTCGGCCGTCACGTTTCCCTTGTCGAACTTTGGCTGGCCATTCTCATCTGTGGTGCTTCCTGTGAAGTAGCGGATCGCCAGCACTGCGAAGACCAAGAATCGACCGCAATGCCGATCTTTCCTATGCTCGACGTGAGCTTCTGGAGCCGCTCCTGGAGTGGCGTCGGCTCGGCGGTCTCGCGGGTGATGGTGCTCATCATCTCGCCCCATGCGGTGTCCATGCCGACGGCGGTGACGAGCATGCGAGCGTAACCGTCCACCACTTCGACGCCGGAGGTAAGGAAGGGGTTCTTCTCTCCATCGACGTCGATGGGGTGGCACTCCCCGGTCATGCTCGATTCGTCGACTTGCAGAGAGTGGCCTTGGAGGAAGAGGCCGTCGGCGGGGACCTGGTCGCCGATCTTGAGGAAGACGATGATAAAAAGAAGAGATACGGGACTAATAGATTTTGAAAGTAGGGACTTCCTCAACGATGGTTAGAAAGTTAAGAAGGAAAATAAAATTGCTAATGATACTTTTGGGAGAAGGCAAAAAATAAAAGGATAAACTTGCACTTCATCATCTCAAATGATATCATTTATAGAGGTTTAAATAGATATGAAAGAAACATCGTGCAACAAGAAATTAGAGGCACGTTACCCACTATCTAATAACGTGAGAAACTAATTAGGCCACGTACAGATAAACTTAAAAGATAAAACCCACGAACAGATAAACATGGGACACATAAAACCCACGAACAGATAAACATGGGACACGTAGAGTGACTTGGTCTAAATAGGAGAACGTGAGACTCTGCGTTATCCAACTGCAAAATAGGAGAACGTGGGATACTCAATTCTGCATTATCTCAACACTCACCCTTAATGCAGATACTCCCAATTTTTCTCTTAAATATAAAAAGCTTTCCAATGGCAATGCTTTTGTGAAGATATCTGCTAATTGTTCTTTGGTGTTGCAAAATTGCAGTTCAATACTTCCATTAGTCACTAGTTCACGAACAAAATGATGCCGAAGTTCAATGTGATTTGTCCACTGATGAAACACTGGATTCTTTGTCATTGCAATTGTGGATTGATTGTCACAGTTGATAGTAGTTGGGCCCTTTTGTGATAGTTTTAAATCCTCCAATACTCTACGCAACCAGATAGCATGACAAGCTGCAGCAATAACGGCTACGTACTCAACTTCAGATGATGATAGTGCTATAGTACTTTGTTTCTTTGAACTCCAAGATATTGCTCCAGATCCAAGGGTGAAGATGTAACCAGAAGTGCTTTTTCGATCATCAACTGAACCTGCCCAATCACTATCAGAAAAACCACACAAAGATAAATTATTAGCATTAGTGTATGAAATACCATAGGTAATAGTTCCTTTTAAGTATCTCAACACTCTTTTTGCTGCCACAAGATAAATTTTTCTTGGACTTTGCATGAACCTTGATAGCAAACTTGTTGCATACATAATGTCTGGACGAGTATTTGTGAGATATAGCAAACTTTCAATTAGACTCTTGTACATATGTGCATCAATCTACTCTTCTCCATCATTTTGGCTAAATTTCTCACAAGTGTTCATTGGAGTCTTCATTGGCTTGCAATCAGACATTGCAAATTTCTGAAGAAGATCTTTTACATACTTCTCTTGAGAGAAAAATTTCATCACCAAATTGTTTTACTTCCAAACCAATAAAGTAATTCATCAAGCCAAGATCTGACATCTCAAAATTTTTAATCATACTATTTTTAAATTCTGCAATCAGTTCATCACTACTGCCGGTATATACCAAGTCATCAACATATAAACAAACCATAAGAATATTTGTACCTTTTGACTTGACATATAAGGTGGGCTCGCTTTTGCTCCTTTGAAAGCCATTCTGTACAAAGTGCTGATCAATCCTTTCATACCATGCTCTAGGTGCCTGCTTAAGTCCATAAAGTGCCTTCCGTAATCGATACACCTTCTTTTCTTCATTAACAACTTCATAGCCCTGTGGTTGCTGCACATATACTTCTTCATCCAAAAAACCATTCAAAAAGGCTGATTTGACATCAAGTTGAAAAACATTCCATTGATAATGAGCAGCTATAGATAAAACTGTTCTAATTGTATCAAATCTAGCTACTGGAGCATATGTTTCTGCAAAATCAATACCTTCTCGCTGCATATAGCCCTTTGCAACAATCCGTGCTTTAAATTTTTGGATTGATCCATCTGCTTTGTATTTGATTTTGTATATCCATTTTAAACCAATAGCTTCATGGTTAGGTGGTAGATCCATGAGCTCCCAAGTACCATTTTTATTAATGCTGAAATTTCATCATCCATAGCTTTGCACCATTCTTTGTGCTTTATTGCTTCTTCAAAACAACTTGGTTCATCAATAGAAGTAAACTGACATCTTTCATATATATCAATCAAGGATTTTATCTTTCTTGGAGGAGATTCAGAAGATGATAAATAAGGAGAACTCACAAGTGTAGACTGCACAGGTGTTGACCTTGGTGAAGATTGATTTGGATCAGTTAAATCTTCACTTTCATCATCAAAGGCCACTGATGTTTCTTCAACTTGAGCTCCACCTATTGCTGTATTCTGTAATTCATTCCAATTCCATGCATTCTGCTCATCAAATATCACATCCCGGCTAACAACAAGCCTTTGAGTTATAGGATTATAAAACCGATAAGCCTTGCTTTCAATACTATAACCAATAAAAATGCATTTCATGCTGTTATCATCTAATTTTTTCCTTTTTTGAGATGGAATGTGAACATAAGCAAGACACCCGAATACTCTAAAATGAGTTACCTTGGTCTCCATCCATGCCAAGCTTCAAATGGTGTTATGCCTTGAAGTGAAGATGTGGGGCTACGATTGAGTATATAGGCAGCGGTATGAACTGCTTCGGCCCAGAAATTGTTAGGAAGCCCTTTTGCTTTAATCATGCTTTTTGCCATCTCAACAAGACTCCTATTCTTTCGTTCTGCTACTCCATTTTGTTGTGGTGTGAAGCTTGCAGTCAATTGCCTGTGAATGCCATTATCTTCACAAAAAAGAGTGAATTCTTTTGAAAGAAATTCTCCACCCCTATCGGTTCGCAATACCTTTAATGCATGGCCACTATTCTTTTCAACAAAGCATTTAAACCTTTTGAATACAGAGAAGCTATCTGACTTTTCTTTAACAAAATATACCCATGTGATTCTGCTAAAATCATCAACAAAAACAATAAAATACTTGCTATTGTCTAAGGATGGAGATTGCATTGGTCCGCATAAATCTGCATGCACCAGTTCAAGTGGTTTTGAGGCCCGCCAAGCCTTTCCTTTTGGAAAAACATCCCTGTGATGCTTTCCAAGCACACAACTCTCACATATATGATCATTCTTCATAATTCTAGGCAACCCATACACCATATTCCTTTTTGATAAAAGCTCCAAATTGTGATAACCCAAATGTCCATATCTATGATGCCATAACACATTATCATTTGCTAATGAGACATTCAAGGCATGATCAAGACTTAGAGAGAAAAGTTTATTTTCAATCATAGGTATCTCAATAATAAGTGAACTCTTAGAATTATCATAAACACGGCATCTTAAATCTTCAAAAACAAGTGAATAACCTTCAGTCAAAAATTGCCCAACACTCAACAAATTAGACTTCAAGTCAGGAACATATAAAACATTTTCAATTGATTTCAAGCCATAGAAATCAAGTTTCACAGTACCTTTCCCATGAGCTTCTCGAACATTACCATCACCCATTTTTACCTTTGTAGTAACAGATTTGTCCAAATAAGAAAAGATCTCTGCACGACCTGTCATATGATTGCTGCATCCACTATCAATGTACCAAACTTCTTTAGGACATTCTTTTGCAGTAAAGCATGCAAGAAATAAATTTTCATTTGACCCCTTTTCATGTTCTTCTGCAAAATTTGCATGTTTTTCTTTCAATCTACAAAAACGCTCAATGTGGCCATACTTTTTGCAAAAATGACAAAGAAAAGGCTTAGAGATTTCACCCTTTTCATTACTTTCCTTTATCCGACAAAACCTTTCAATATGACCATATCTCTTGCAATAATTACACTGAAAAGGTTTAAAATTTTCACCTTGGCTGTTACCTTCATTGCGATTCTGATAAACTTTACCAAGACGTCCTCCACCTCTTCTGCCTCGAAAAGAACCTCCTCTATTTCTTGGTGTACAATGCTGATTGATGCTTTCCTTTGGAGCATTCACCTTAGAATGAAAGGCTTTTTCCACTGTACTTTCATTGGACCTTTTCAATCTGTCATCATGTGACTGAAGAGAGCCAAGTAATGCACTAACTGAAAGTTTGGTTAGATCCTTGGATTCTTCTATAGCAGCTACAATATGATCATACTTAACTGACAAACTTCGTAATATTTTTTCAACAACTCTTTGATCAGATAAATCTTCACCATAAATTCTCATTTGATTAACAATTTCTAGAACTTTGGAAAAAAACTGATCTAAAGAATCATCATCTTTCATGCTCAATGTCTCAAATTTTCGACGAAGAGTTTGGAGTTTGACAGTTAATACCTTAACATTACCTTGATATTCTTCTTGCAACAAATCCCAAGCATCTTTAGAGGTTGTAGCTGCTGAAATTCGAGGAAAAATTGCATCACCAATGGCCTGTTGAATGAAGAAGAGAGCTTTGGCATCCTTTTTTATATTCTCTGGCTTTAATGCTCCTTCCTCTGGTAGGCCTTTCTCCACCAATTCCCACAAATCTTGTGAGATAAAAAGAGTCTTCATCTTTTTGCTCCAAAATCATAGCCTTCTCCTTTGAATATTGGAATCACCGGGTTGATGGTATTGCTGTTGAATGCCATTGGCTCTGATACCACTTGATAAAAAGAAGAGATACGGGACTAACAGATTTTGAAAGTAGGGACTTCCTCAACGATGGTTAGAAAGTTGAGAAGGAAAATAAAATTGCTAAGGATAATTTTGGGAGAAGGCAAAAAATAAAAGGATAAACTTGCACTTCATTATCTCGAATGATGTCATTTACAGAGGTTTAAATAGAGATGAAAGAAACATCGTGCAGCAAGAAATTAGAGGCACGTTACCCACTATCTAATAACGTGCGAAACTAATTAGCCCACGTACAGATAAACTTAAAGATAAAACCCAGATAAACATGGGATACATAAAACCCACGAACAGATAAACATGGAACACATAGAACGACTTGGTCTAAATAGGAGAACANACTCTGCGTTATCCAACTGTAAAATAGGAGAACATGGGATACTCAATTCTGTATTATCTCAACACTCCCCCTTAATGCAGATACTCTCAATTTTTCTCTTAAATATAAAAAGCTTTCCAATGGCAATGCTTTTGTGAAGATATCTGCTAATTGTTCTTTGGTGTTGCAAAATTGCAGTTCAATACTTCCATTAGTCACTAGTTCACGAACAAAATGATGCCGAAGTTCAATGTGCTTTGTCCGCTGATGAAACACTGGATTCTTTGTCATTGCAATTGTGGATTGATTGTCACAGTTGATAGTAGTTGGGCCCTTTTGTGATAGTTTTAAATCCTCCAATACTCTACGCAATCAGATAGCATGACAATAACGGCTACGTACTCAGCTTCAGATCATGATAGTGCTATAGTACTTTGTTTCTTTGAACTCCAAGATATTGCTCCAGATCCAAGGGTGAAGATGTAACCAGAAGTGCTTTTTTGATCATCAACTGAACCTGCCCAATCACTATCAGAAAAACCACACAAAGATAAATTATTAGCATTAGTGTATGAAATACCATAGGTAATAGTTCCTTTTAAGTATCTTAACACTCTTTTTGCTGCCACAAGATGAATTTTGCTTGGACTTTGCATGAACCTTGATAGCAAACTTGTTGCATACATAATGTCTGGACGAGTATTTATGAGATATAGCAAACTTCCAATTAGACTCATGTACATATGTGCATCAATCTGTTCTTCTCCATCATTTTGGCTAAATTTCTCACAAGTGTTCATTGGAGTCTTCATTGGCTTGCAATCAGACATTGCAAATTTCTGAAGAAGATCTTTCACATACTTCTCTTGAGAGACAAAAATTTTATCACCAAATTATTTTACTTCCAAACCAAGAAAGTAATTCATCAAGCCAAGATCTGACATCTCAAAATTTTTAATCATACTATTTTTAAATTCTGCAATCAGTTCATCACTACTGCCGGTATATACCAAGTCATCAACATATAAACAAACCATAAGAATATTTGTACCTTTTGACTTGACATATAAGGTGGGCTCGCTTTTGCTCCTTTGAAAGCCATTCTGTACAAAGTGCTGATCAATCCTTTCATACCATGCTCTAGGTGCCTGCTTAAGTCCATAAAGTGCCTTCCGTAATCGATACACCTTCTTTTCTTCATTAACAACTTCATAGCCCTGTGGTTGCTGCACATATACTTCTTCATCCAAAAAACCATTCAAAAAGGCTGATTTGACATCAAGTTGAAAAACATTCCATTGATAATGAGCAGCTATAGATAAAACTGTTCTAATTGTATCAAATCTAGCTACTGGAGCATATGTTTCTACAAAATCAATACCTTCTCGCTGCATATAGCCCTTTGCAACGATCCTTGCTTTAAATTTTTGGATTGATCCATCTGCTTTGTATTTGATTTTGTATATCCATTTTAAACCAATAGCTTCATGGTTAGGTGGTAGATCCATGAGCTCCCAAGTACCATTTTTTATTAATGCTGAAATTTCATCATCCATAGCTTTGCACCATTCTTTGTGCTTTATTGCTTCTTCAAAACAACTTGGTTCATCAATAGAAGTAAACTGACATCTTTCATATATATCAATCAAGGATTTTATCTTTCTTGGAGGAGATTCAGAAGATGATAAATAAGGAGAACTCACAAGTGTAGACTGCACAGGTGTTGACCTTGGTGAAGATTGATTTGGACTAGTTAAATCTTCACTTTCATCATCAAAGGCCACTGATGTTTCTTCAGCTTGAGCTTCACCTATTGCTGTATTCTGTAATTCATTCCAATTCCATGCATTCTACTCATCAAATATCACATCATGGCTAACAACAAGCCTTTGAGTTATAGGATTATAAAACCGATAAGCCTTGCTTTCAATACTATAACCAATAAAGATGCATTTCATGCTATTATCATCTAATTTTTTCCTTTTCTGAGATGGAATGTGAATATAAGCAAGACACCCAAATACTCTAAAATGAGTTACCTTTGGTCTCCATCCATGCCAAGCTTCAAATGGTGTTATGCCTTGAAGTGAAGATGTGGGGCTACGATTGAGTATATAGGCAGTGGTATGAACTGCTTCGGCCCAGAAATTGATAGGAAGCCCTTTTGCTTTAATCATGCTTTTTGCCATCTCAACAAGACTCCTATTCTTTCGTTCTGCTACTCCATTTTGTTGTGGTGTGAAGCTTGCAGTCAATTGCCTGTGAATGCCATTATCTTCACAAAAAAGAGTGAATTCTTTTGAAAGAAATTCTCCACCCCTATCGGTTCACAATACCTTTAATGCATGGCCACTATTCTTTTTAACAAAGCATTTAAACCTTTTGAATACAGAGAAGCTATCTGACTTTTCTTTAACAAAATATACCCATGTGATTCTACTAAAATCATCAACAAAAACAATAAAATACTTGCTATTGTCTAAGGATGGAGATTGCATTGGTCCGCATAAATCTGCATGCACCAGTTCAAGTGGTTTTGAGGCCCGCCAAGCCTTTCCTTTTGGAAAAACATCCCTGTGATGCTTTCCAAGCACACAACTCTCACATATATGATCATTCTTCATAATTCTAGGCAACCCATACACCATATTCCTTTTTGATAAAAGCTTCAAATTGTGATAACCCAAATGTCCATATCTATGATGCCATAACACATTATCATTTGCTAATGAGACATTCAAGGCATGATCAAGACTTAGAGAGAAAAGTTTATTTCAATCATAGGTATCTCAATAATAAGTGAACTCTTAGAATTATCATAAACACGTCATCTTAAATCTTCAAAAATAAGTGAATAACCTTCAGTCAAAAATTGCCCAACACTCAACAAATTACACTTCAAGTCAGGAACATATAAAATATTTTCAATTGATTTCAAGCCATAGAAATCAAGTTTCACAGTACCTTTCCCATGAGCTTCTCGAACATTACCATCACCCATTTTTACCTTTGTAGTAACAGATTTGTCCAAATAAGAAAAGATCTCTGCACGACCTGTCATATGATTGCTGCATCCATATCAATGTACCAAACTTCTTTAGGACATTCTTTTGCAGTAAAGCATGCAAGAAATAAATTTTCATTTGACCCCTTTTCATGTTCTCTGCAAAATTTACATGTTTTTCTTTCAATCTACAAAAATGCTCAATGTGGCCATACTTTTTGCAAAAATGACAAAGAAAAGGCTTAGAGATTGCACCCTTTTTATTACTTTCCTTTATCCGACAAAACCTTTCAATATGACTATATCTCTTGCAATAATTACACTGAAAAGGCTTAAAATTTTCACCTTGGCTGTTACCTTCATTGTGATTCTGATAAACTTTACCAAGACATCCTCCACCTCTTCTGCCTCGAAAAGAACCTCCTCTATTTCTTAGTGTACAATGCTGATTGATGCTTTCCTTTGGAGCATTCACCTTAGAATGAAAGGCTTTTTCCACTGTACTTTCATTGGACCTTTTCAATCTGTCATCATGTGACTGAAGAGAGCTAAGTAATGCACTAACTGAAAGTTTGGTTAGATCCTTGAATTCTTCTATAGCAGCTACAATATGATCATACTTAACTGACAAACTTCGTAATATTTTTTCAACAACTCTTTGATCAGATAAATCTTCACCATAAATTCTCATTTGATTAACAATTTCTAGAACTTTGGAAAAAAACTGATCTAAAGAATCATCATCTTTCATGCTCAATGTCTCAAATTTTCGACGAAGAGTTTGGAGTTTGACAGTTAATACCTTAACATTACCTTGATATTCTTCTTGCAACAAATCCCAAGCATCTTTAGAGGTTGTAGCTGCTGAAATTCGAGGAAAAATTGCATCACCAATGGCTTGTTGAATGAAGAAGAGAGCTTTGGCATCTTTTTTTATATTCTCTGGCTTTAATGCTCCTTCCTCTGGTAGGCCTTTCTCCACCAATTCCCACAAATCTTGTGATATAAAAAGAGTCTTTATCTTTTTGCTCCAGAAATCATAGCCTTCTCCTTTGAATATTGGAATCACCGGGTTGATGGTATTGTTGTTGAATGCCATTGGCTCTGATACCACTTGATAAAAAGAAGAGATACGGGACTAACAGATTTTGAAAGTAGGGACTTCCTCAACGATGGTTAGAAAGTTGAGAAGGAAAATAAAATTGCTAAGGATAATTTTGGGAGAAGGCAAAAAATAAAAATAAAAGGATAAACTTGCAGTTCATTATCTCGAATGATGTCATTTACAGAGGTTTAAATAGAGATGAAAGAAACATCATGCAGCAAGAAATTAGAGGCACGTTACCCACTATCTAATAACGTGCGAAACTAATTAGCCCACGTACAGATAAACATGGGACACATAAAACCCACAAACAGATAAACATGGGATATAACCTACGAACAGATAAACATAGGACACATAAAACCCACGAACAGATAAACATGGGACACGTAGAGTGACTTGGTCTAAGTAGGAGAACGTGGGACTCTACGTTATCCAACTGTAAAATAGGAGAACGTGGGATACTCAATTCTGTATTATCTCAACCGATCTACCGTGCACCCTTTTTTTGTTTTGTTTTTGTTGATGAAAAAAAACAGGAGGAAAATTGAAGATGAATGGCTTCGTTTGTTGAGCCGGCGTCGACTCCAAACGCGGATGCACTCTGCTTTTTCTAAAGATGGTAATCGATCTCTTTGGCAGTCGCAACCACGGCCTTTTTAAAAGATCGCTTGAGGAGGATTGGCGATGAAGACGACGATTGGGAGGAAGAGGCAAAGAAAATTATGAATTCTTTGTTTAATTTTTTTTTTTGACTTTGCTTTGAATCCGGAATCGAAGAAACTGATACCAATTTTTGTTGAAATTATTTTAATATAAATTATTTTTTTAAAAAAATTAAGATATTTTTTTTCAAAAGAAAAAATCTAAAATTTCATTTAGTATATTATCATATAAATATTATTTTTTATTTTATAGATAAACATAATATTTTTTATCTGTATAAAACTATAAAATTAAAGCATAATAAAAGAGATCCATTAAAAGTTTAATTCAAATAAAACAACATAAAATAAAATATTAAAAATTAACGATCATTATATTTTAACATGCATGGCATGAGCTAGCTTTTGCAACCATATTCTTTCCGAATTGGAAGTTTGCTCCATCCTGAAACTTATATTATTTTCCTTAGGAAAAGAAAAAAAATGTCAAGACACGTGCGAGAGGTGGAGTTGCAGTGGATTCAAACATTTTTAGATGCGCCTTCAAGTCTCGATCCGCAGCCTCCAGAAAGCATTAATTTTTTAATGTTGTTTTTGTTAAAAAATAAAAGTGTACACTCATAATTTCTTCAAAGCAATAATATTTCTTTGATTCTTTAAAATATATGCTGTTTTTATTATTTTTTCAGATAAACTTGATAGAAATATCATCATGGTTAGGAATTAGATACGGTTCGCATACGCAGTATGCGAACCGTACGGTTTGCGTATGCGAACCGTACGGTTTGCTCGTTCTTTCTTTCTCTCTTTAAATTTTCTTTGTTTAGCTAAACTTTAGGTAGTATTTGATAAAAAAAATATTATTTATGAATAAGTGTACGTGATAGAGTTTATTCCTAAGCTATCCTTAGGGATATTCTTTGGCTATCCCATTGATTATATCAAATGCAAAAAGGTAAATCCATAGGATAACTTTTTTTTACTCTTATTTAAAGGGATAACCAGCTATTTCTGTATTTTCTAGAGAATAAATTAAGGGGATATCCTATGATTAACCATGGTTAACCATGAATTATCCCTTTGGTTAACTTTATTCCCAGCTATCCCTTATAGTTATGGCTTTTGGGAATAAGAGGGGATATCCCCTGGATATCTTCTCTTATCCCCTATTTCAAACACTACCTTAAGGCAGTGTTTGATATAGGGGATAAGAAAGGATATCCCATGGATATCCCTCCTTATTCCCAAATGCTATAACTAGAAGGGATAGGTCTAAAAAAATTTAACCAGAGGGGATAACCCATGGTTAACCATGGTTAACCATGGGTTATCCCCTGAACTTATTCCCTAGGGAATCCAGGAACAACTAAAGTTATCCCTTGATAGCAGACTTGTAATTTTAAAAAAATACATATTTTCTTAGCTATCCCTTGGATAAATGCTATCCCGTATATTTATCCAGAATAGCTTTTGGGTTATCAAACACTATCTAAGTAAATTAAGATGCAATAAAGTGGGAAGGGAAAAAAAAAAAAAATCTTACGGCTCATACTTAGAATTCCGTACCTAAATTTTGTTCTATTATCATTGAATTCAAATCCGAAACCCCTCTCAGTTTTAGCAGGGTGGTAATACATCACTAAGCCCTATTATAACATTTTTTTTTCAAGTTGAGGTGCAGTAAATAGATGGAAAATTAACAATGTATCTTTAGCTTGGACGTCTGAACATTAAATTAAGGGACGTCATTAGATTGGTTGTTTAGGTTCATCCTTCCCCCCTTTTTTGACGTAACAGTACGTAAATGCTGAACTGCTCAAGTGAATAGAAAAAGCGAATACACACGGCATTTCGAGTACTCCACCGTCTCCATATTTTATTTTATTTTATGTTTTTGTGATGCTCGATTCGCACGGGTGAATGGCTATTGGGCTTGCTCATATATGGGCAGTTAATTAAGCTCCGGTCATCACGTTAGTATTTTTTTTAAAAAAAATTGACAATACTTCTAGACGTTGCTTTTTGTTCTTGCCAGGTTGGGGGGAAATATGATGGTCAGCATGTGCAAGTCATTTTATTGATTGTTCTTTGTACTCGCCGCCGGAGGTGACCACATAATTTTCTCTGGCTGGCGCCGTCTAATTCCCGTCAATTGCGGTAGCAATGATGCACTAATTGAGATAATTAATTAACGAGAAATTAATGTATTGTGTGAAGTCGCTACTAATCCACCATGGTTCCTCCGCCAAGGACGAAGACCAAGGCTTTTCCCGTAAATCCGAACTATGACCGACTAGCCGTAGAAGAAAACTAATGAAAACAAGTGGGAAAGGGTCCATGGAACGTATATGACCGTATATCTATATCCACCTTTCGGTAGACATATATAGGCATGCGGCACGTGGTCTGCTCTGGTTCAGTCCTCCCTAGAATTATGCTCTTAATCTTGGGCCATGAATGACTTCTCACAATTCCAGCTTCCAAGCAACGATTTTCCATGCCAGACCCTGACTTCCACCCTGAGTTCCACATCCGAACCCACCATTATAAATACCCTCCATCACAAGGATTTCCCCAACCAAACACAGCATTTAAGAATTTAGAGAGCCAGAGAGAGAGAGAGCTACGTAAGATCATGGGGTCCTCGAACCTACAACTACTTTTTGCCATTGTCTCGTTTCTAGCTCTGATACATCCCAACGTCGGCCAAAACTCGGCCGAAGATTTCGTGAGCGGCCATAATACAGCCCGGGCAGCCGTCGGCGTCGGCCCAGTGTCGTGGGACGACACCGTGGCGGCGTATGCCCAGAACTACGCAAGCCAGCGGATTGGCGACTGCCAGCTCGTCCACTCAGGCGGACCCTACGGCGAGAACATCTTCTGGGGAAGCGGGGCTGACTTCACCGCGGCGGACGCCGTGAACTCATGGGTGTCTGAGAAGCAGTACTACAACCACGACACCAACTCTTGCGCCGAAGGGCAGGAGTGCGGGCACTACACCCAGGTGGTGTGGCGAGACTCCACCAACATCGGTTGCGCCCGGGTGGTGTGCAACGACGGCGGCATCTTCATCACTTGCAACTATAACCCCCCTGGCAACGTCGAAGGGCAGAGTCCATATTGAAGTGCATGTTACCTCGTTTATTAATAGTTTATTACACATATACTACAATAAAGTGGAGGCCTGGATCGATACCGCGTCCTGGGCACAAACGCATGTTTGAGATACCAAGTGGAGGTTGTTTATCTTGCTGACGCTATTGAAAAAAAGTTGATGGGTTCAAATTTCTAAAGCAAAAATATAGATTTCAAACAACGAAATGGATTTTTTTTTTTTATGTTTTTTTTTTTTTGATTTGCATACTTAAAAGGTTTAGACCCATACCCGTTCAAATCCTTTAACAAATTACATGTTCAGCTTACAGTCAAGTTCGAAAGAGTCATTTATAGCATCTCTTAATTCACAATGTCAAATATAAGTCGGCTTCACTTTAATATTATTTATAATAAATTAAAACTTTATGCAAAGAATTATCCAGAAAAACCTATTATAATGGGATATTTGATATTCAGGAACCGTGAAATACATAGCCTACATAGCTCATAAGGGACTAAATAGGCACTAAATAAGTGAATTTGTTTGAGACACAATTGGATGAAGAGCATTGAACCAAGTAATTACTATTTGAGAAACTCTTTATAATTATAATTCAATGCTTGTTGATATGCTAATCAAATTTCTCATCACATCTTATTTGGGTTGAGAGATGTTGAGGGGTAAAATCATATACATTGTTGATCACTCACATTGGCGATGGGGTCGCACCCGATCCAAATGTTCTGCTTGCCAGCTGGCCTGCTGGTGCAATATTCTAGCAACGTGCGTCTCGTCATAATGAAGAAAGAGAACAAGAGGGAAAAAGGGTCACGTCATCATTAATATCCGGCAGTCAAGTCAATAGGCTGGAGCATTTAATGGTGTAGAAACGATCATAATGACTTGGCCAGCATTTAATGGAATAAAAAGAAAGGAGAAAGCATACTGGCCAAAATGCCTCGGCAAATATACCTCGGCACTCTAGCTCGGTTTCCACAGCCTCGCTGTTCTTCGTACCAACGCAATTATGGCCTCATAAAGGCTATGTACATCCACCTGCTTTAAGACATTTAATGCCTTATTTCCTTCCATCATTAAGGCATTTATGGCTGCCATGTTGGCCCCCTTGGCACCTTTTGCGCGGAAGGATGGCGTCATGAAGCCAAGACAAAGAGTTCTTGACTCAATGCTTCACAGAAGTCCGACTCGGCCGACCACATTATACTTCGGCAGGTTCAGCCAACCTTATGCCTTGGCAACCCGAGCTATTCTTATGCTTCTGCCATCAAGGCCAGACCATTCCTCGGCCATCTGATCCGAGCTACTTCAGACCTCTGCGGAATCTGGTGCGGGAGAGTTCAAATTCACTGTAACAGAATAAGATTCCAAACAAGGAATCATGCCAAGACGTGGCCTAGGACCTACAATAGTGGCCTAGGGACCATGCAGCCACTGAGTCTCGAGCCATCGGCCAGCTCTCCCGCCTCCCAGCCATCGATCCTCTAACTAACAAGATACGGATCCTATCGGCCCTGTAACAACCTGATTCGAATCCGTTTCGAATCCCAACAACTTTCAGACCTCATCCAGAGCACGTCCAAGAAGTCAGGTGACCGCCTATAAATACTACCACCCTCAAGCCTCTCAGGTACGGCTATTCTACGCCCATTTTTCATTCACAGTTCTCACACTCCGCCATAAAAGCTCCCCGAGAGCTCGAAGGAACTCTTCCTCAGGAATCCTTCTCCCCATATTTGTTGATTGCTGGTCTCCACTGACTTAAGCGTCGGAGGGTCTTCCGCAGAGGGCCACCCCCAATGCCTCTCGCGTGAGGACTGTCTTGCAGGTCTACCCAGGAGGGAGCCCATGCTGCAGCTCGATCGCGCCCGAGCCGGAGGACAGATTCCAGCAGCAAAAGAGACAGAAGTCATCAGACTTGGCACCTACAAGCTCCAGGATCTGAACGGAAAATCTATTCCTCAGACGTGAAATTCAGACAACCTCCGCAGATATCATCAGTAGGGTATGCCTTCTACAGGCCCGCCTCATAAATTTTGTTGGCATATTGCTTTTATGATTTATGGCATGGTCACCACAATCACTTCTCCAAAAAATCATAATGAAAAAACAGATGCCACTTGCTAACTCTCGGCACGACCGAGATGTCTCCTCGACTAGAAAATCTTTGAACCTTGGCTGGGCCGAGTTCTGATCTCCGTACCTCGGCAGGGCTGAGTCCTTATCTCCGAACCTCGGCAGGGCCAAGCCTTAATCTCCGAACCTTGGCAGGGCCGAGCCTTTATCTCCAAACCTCGGCTAGGCCGAGTCCCTGATCTCCGAGCCCCGGTCAAAGCTAGAGTGCATCTCTTATTATCGAAAGCCCTGGCCAGAGCCGAAGTGCATCTCTTATTATCGGAAGCCCCGGCCAGAGCCGGAGTGCATCTCCTATTTATCTAAAACATCGGCCAAGACCGAGTGACATATCAGAACCCTCGGCTAAGAGCCGGAGGAAGTTTGTTATTAATCTTGAAGGCTCGGCAACACCAAGTAATTTATTATTTGGAAGCATCGGTTACAACCGAGTAGCATCTTAGGAAGGCTCGGCAACAACGAGTAATAAATAATCTTGAAGGCTCGCAACAACCTAGTAATAAATTTCTTGAAGGCTCGGCAACAACCTAGTAATAAATTTCTTGAAGGCTTGGCAACAACCGAGTAATAAATTACTTGAAGGCTCGATAACACCGAGTAAATATTATTTGGAAGCCTCGGTTACCACCGAGTGGCATATTTGGAAGCCTCGGTTACAACCGAGTAGCATCTTGGGAAGGCTCGGCAACACCGAGTAATTTATTATTTGAAGGCTCGGCAACACCGAGTAAATTAATATTTGAAAGCCTCGGTTACAACCGAGTAGCATCTTGGGAAGGCTCGGCAACACCGAGTAATTTCTTATTTGAAGGCTCGGCAACACCGAGTAATTTCTTATTTGGAAGCCTTGGTTAAAACCGAGTAGCATCTTGGGAAGGCTCGGCAACACCGAGTAATTTCTTATTTGAAGGCTCGGCAACACCGAGCAATTTATTATTTGGAAGCCTCGGTTACAACCGAGTAGCATCTTGGAAAGGCTCGGCAACACCAAGTAATTTATTATTTGAAGCCTCGGCAACACCGAGTAATTTATTATTTTGAAGCCTCGGCTACAACCGAGTAGCATCTTGGGAAGGCTCCGCAACACCGAGTAATTATTATTTGAAGGCTTGGCACACCGAGTAATTTATTATTTGAAGCCTTGGCTACAACCGAGTAGCATCTTGGGAAGGCTCGGCAACATCGAGTAATTTATTATTTGAAGGCTCGGCAACATCGAGTAAATTAATATTTGGAAGCCTCGGTTACAACCGAGTAGCATCTTGGGAAGGCTCGGCAACACCAAGTAATTTCTTTTTTGAAGGCTTGGAACACCGAGTAATTTAATATTTGGAAGCCTCGGTTACAACCGAGTAGCATCTTGGGAAGGCTCGGCAACACCGAGTAATTTATTATTTGAAGGCTTGGCAACACCGAGTAATTTATTATCTTGAAGCCTCGGCTACAACTGAGTAGCATCTTGGGAAGGCTCGGCAACACCGAGTAATTTCTTATTTGAAGGCTCGGCAACACCGAGAAATTTATTATTTGGAAGCTTTGGTTACAACTGAGTAGCATCTTGGGAAGGCTCGGCAACACCGAGTAATTTATTATTTGAAGGCTCGGCAAAACCGAGTAATTTATTATTTTGAAGCCTCGGCTACAACCGAGTAGCATCTTGGGAAGGCTCGGCAACACCGAGTAATTTATTATTTGAAGGCTTGGCAACACCGAGTAAATTAATATTTGAAAGCCTCAGTTAC
>UESW01001747.1:124027-282846 GCA_900491605.1 Calamus simplicifolius | reverse complement strand
CAGAGTCGAAGTGCGTATCAAAAGCCTCGGCCAGAGCCGGAGTGCATCTCTTATTATCCAAAGCCCCGGCCAGAGCCGAAGTGCGTATCAAAAGCCTCGGCCAGAGCCGGAGTGCATCTCTTATTATCAAAAGCCCCGCCAGAGCCGAAGTGCGTATCAAAAGCCTCGGCCAGAGCCGGAGTGCATCTCTTATTATCCAAAGCCCCGGCCAGAGCCGAAGTGCATATCAAAAGCCTCGGCCAGAGCCGGAGTGCATCTCTTATATAGCCAGAGCCGAAGTGCATCTCTTATTATCAAAGCCCCGGCCAGAGCCGAAGTGCGTATCAAAAGCCTCGGCCAGAGCCGGAGTGCATCTCTTATTATCCAAAGCCCCGGCCAGAGCCAAAGTGCGTATCAAAAGCCTCGGCCAGAGCCGGAGTGCATCTCTTACTATCAAAAGCCTCGGCCAGAGCCGGAGTGCATCTCTTACTATCAAAAGCCTCGGCCAATCCGAGTGATACAGCACTAAAGCTTCGTCCCAGCCGGATAATTTCTCGGACACTCTAGCGCAACTAAAGCGCCTTATTTTACTTCAGCAAGAGGGCCGCCCAGGCCTTTCTCTAACCTACACAGAGATAAACACTTCCTCTACAGAGGATCGAATGACATGTTCCCCAAATAAGATTGCTCCAGAATTCTACTCCCTATATCCGAAATTATGCTTCGAACTAGGGAGTGGGGGACATGTGTTGAGGAGTAAAATCGCTGTGTGTCAATAATCGTGCACATGACTAGGGCTAACCCTGATTTCTGTCTACTATGCGACGCCCGCTTGAGATAAGTCAGCCTCAATAAGTTGGGGCGCCTTAGCCCCTCGTCGAACCAAGGACTCCCAAAATGCAAACCACCTCTCTCGGCCCTAGCCGAGCTATATTTTCCCTCGGCCCTAGCCAAGCTATATTTGTCTTTAAATCATTAAAGACAAATGATTTCGCTCTCAACTCACACATGGTCATCATACCTTCAACAATAATGAGATTGATAACCAACCAGACAAAATAAATTCCAACTAGAATTTCAGCAAAATATAAACAAAAGCAACAAGAACCACCATCATCTGAAAATCTACATTGCTTTAAAACTCTGGTTCAATTTGCAGTTAAATTGGTCGTACAAACATAAAATCAGAAATCATTTATGATGCACGAATCCATTATTACTTTTGTCCACCTTAAAGCACATAAATTACTAATTAAACAACAGAGGGAACGCTAAATCGAAACTTTATTAAAATGGATATCCGAAGATCTCCATTGCTCTGGGAACTCAATTAAACTTCCAATTAAAATGTCATATGAACATCAAAACCCCTCCAAGGATCAAAACAGTCAATTAAAACAACGGAGTCTTTCACCCAGAATAAGGAGAAAATCAGGCGGAAGAACAAGCGAGCTTAGCTCATAAACCCCCCACAAAAGCTTGTTGAAACGCCCCATCCAGCCACCGCCGCGACTCCTCCATCAACTCCGGACTCAGCCTCACCATCAGCACACAAAACTCCATCGCTCAAAGCTCCATCACCATCGACGTCTCCTTCGTTCAGCATCCCCCTCAGTTCGTCATCCCGGAGGCCCCCAAGCCCAGCAGCGCCGCGTTGCGCTTCAAGCTCCCGAAAGTTATCAGGTTTCTCCTCGGATCCATCAAGAGGCGGAAGCCATTGCAGAGCTCCTCCATGAGGCCCTCCTCACCGAGCTTCTCCGCCATGAGAGGGAGGAAGTCCTCGAACTCGACCGGTCTCTGAGCCATGAGAGAAGGGGAGAGGAATTGGGAACGCAGAGAGTGGGATTGCGCGATTAAATAAAAGAGGGGACAGGGGATTCGAGGAAGGAAAGGAAGCCATTGGTTGACAGCTGGGATAGGGCTCGGATTTGGCTGGAAGGGAGGGGGAGGAAGATGAGTGTCGCTTTCGGAGAACGTGCGGGGTCCGGCGCGGGGGTAAATACTGGGTAAGGCCTGGAATCCAGCGGTTCCCGATTCTTGGAACAAGAATATCTGGAATGTTCGGGCCAACGATGGAATAATTCCGTCCCGATGCGGGATTAAACATCCCATTCCGATATCCATTGGGATATCTCAAGGAGGTTTCCGGATTTTGGAATAAAAATTTGGAAAATGGGTGATAAAATTTTGGGAATAAACTTGTAAACCAGAACCTGTAAACAAAACGATATACAAGTCAATCTAGGATCCACCATGTGAGCAGATACAAAGATCCTAGAGCATAGTGATATGGATAATGAGCAAAATAGTTAAACTAAATAAATAAAAGGCAGCTTGGACGGCCCCTAATCCTGGGCGGCCCCCAATCCTGGGCGGCCCCCAGTCTCGGGCGGCCTCCAGAGTCTAGGCGGCCTCCGGTCCTAGGCGGCCCCTAGAGTCTGGACGGCCCCCAGTCCTGGGCGGCCCCCAGTCTTGGGCGGCCTCGAGAGTCTAGGCGGCCTTCGGTCCTAGGCGGCCCCTAGAGTCTGGACGGCCCCCAGTCTTGGGCGGCCTCCAGAGTCTAGGCGGCCTCCGGTCCTAGGCGGCCCCTAGAGTCCGGACGGCCCCCAGTCCTGGGCGGCCCCCAGTCCTGGGCGGCCCCCAGTCTTGGGCGGCCTCCAGAGTCTAGGCGGCCTCCGGTCCTAGGCGGCCCCTAGAGTCCGGACGGTCCCCAGTCCTGGGCGGCCCCCAGTCTTGGGCGGCCTCCAGAGTCTAGGCGGCCTCCGGTCCTAGGCGGCCCCTAGAGTCCGGACGGTCCCCAGTCCTGGGCAGCTCCCAGTCTTGAGCGGCCTCCAGAGTCTAGACGGCCCCCAGTCCCGGGCGGCCCCCAGTCTTGGGCGATCCCCCGGTTTAAGAATAATCCCCACGTCAGAACCATTAAACAAGATAAGCCGTCATATTCGGAACAGAAATCGAGAAATGCTAAACATCATCACGCCTTAAATGGTTCGCATAAGACAAACACCAAAAAGAGACATTGAACCTCTATTTTAGAGCCAGATCCCTTTTCCCTCACTCTGACGTCTCCACTATCCCTGACATTCCTTTGGGATAATCAAGATCATCATGAAAAAGGATGTCTTCATGAGCAAGTTTCTCAATATCCTTATTAAGTATTATCACTGAATGACCACGTAATGCAAGATGAACACTTATCCTACACGTGGACCTCCAAAATTAAAACAACAAAAGAAAATAATAATAATAACACATACAAGAAAAAAAGGATAAAAGGGAGGAAGGAGAAGGGGAAGAGGGCGGTTTTTTCCTTCGAAAAAAGAGATCCTGAAAACCCTAAACAAAAATCTGGTGATCCGGCATCAACAGATTGGTGCGCCAGGAAGGGGACATCGTCGGAGCGGTGAGGCATACCTGTTCTACGATTCCACGAACATGAGTTCCAGATCTCTAGAAGAAGACCCCGTTGATTGGTCTGGGGGGCATCTCTCGCCTCCTAACCATGATTTCGCAGCCCTTAGCCCTTCTCAGCCGGCGAAACCAAGCTCTCCGGTTCTTTCCCCACCGTCACCGGTTCCGGCTATTCCTCAGGATCCATTATCGGTCCTCACCCAACAAGTTCAAACTCTTGTCGGAATGGTTCGACAGATGCAAGAGCGTCACTCTCGAGGAGCCCACCTGCGGCCTGAGCCACCTCTATTACCTAGGTCAGCTACTCCTGTTAGCCGACAATCGGCTCGAAGAAGATCTCCTCCGGCAAAGCCTCTTCACTCTTATTCTCTTGGAAGGCGATGCTCTGAAGGCTCTGAGGATGGTTCACGTTCTGTCTCCTGTTCCCCTAGCAGCCCACCTGCTGGGCGACAACGGGGGAAGGAGCCATATGCGGATCATCGTCAGTGGCGCCGCCAGTCTCCTTCCAGTTCTCCTGAACCAACAGGAGGACGTATAGCTGACAGAATGCAAAAGCGTCTGGAAGAGCAAGATCGCAGGTTAGAGGAGCTCAGTCAAAGAATCAATAATCAGCCGGGGTCGGACTATGATACTCGCCCCCCTCTCACTCGACGGATTATGGAGGAACCCATTCCAAGGAGGTTCCGATTTCCTCAGCTGGACCCTTATGATGGCACCACCGATCCCCTAGATCATTTGGAGAGCTATAAGGCCATCATGCAAGTCCAGGGGGCGCCAGATGCTCTTTTATGTGTGGCCTTTCTGGCCACCCTTCGAAAGGCGGCCCGGGTCTGGTATTCTCGTCTGCCCTCACGCAGTATTGACTCTTTCCGGCAATTGGAGAGATCTTTTCTGGCTCATTTCGATGCTTGTCGAAAAATTCCGCGAGTAGCGGACAGTTTATTCTTCGTGCAGCAGCAGGAGGGAGAATCTTTAAAAGATTTTATAACCCGCTTCAAAGTAGCGGCCCTAGAAGTCTATCATCTTGAAGATGCTATAGCCACTTTGGCTCTAAAACGGGGGCTCCGACCCTCTCGTTTTACTTACTCTTTAGACAAAAGACCTCCTTCTTCTTATGCTGATCTCCTAAGTCGAGCGCAGAAGTACATCCGCGCCGACGAAGCTGACTCATCCAGGAGAGGTACACAAGGAAGAACTAGCAAGAGATCTACTCGACCGGAGTTGGACGAACCTCCTTCCAAGAAGCCAGAACCTTTGCGCCGACCAACTGATCGCCGCAAGAATCAAGCTCCCAGGGAGGACCATCTTACACCCCTCTTAGCACCTCGAACTCATATCCTTATGGAAATCGAAAACGAGCCCTATTTACGGTGTCCGCCTCCATTGAAGAAGGGCACTGCCCGCGATAGAAGCCGCTATTGCCGTTTCCATAGGGATTATGGCCATGACACTGAAGAATGTCGAAACTTGAAGCAGGCCATTGAAGAGCTAATTCAGAAAGGATACCTTGGGCAATACATCCAGAAGAAAGAAGCTCCTCCTATACCAGCTTTGATGGGGCCTCCTCCCGTTCAGGCCAGCATCGATAATCCCCCAACGGAGAGGATGGTAGGTATGATTTCTCGCGGAGAAGTTTCATCTTCTAAGAGATTGAGAGGGGGAGAGGGGTTAGATGATGTAATCCCTTCTGGGGGAGATATAGGGGGCAATAATATTGTAAAAGATGATAGCGTCGTCGTCTCAATGACGATTGCTAGGCATCCTGTAAAAAGAATCTTAATCGATAGTGGGAGCTCCGCTAATGTACTTACTTATGATGCATTTCTTCGGATGAATCTTCTCTGGATTCTCTTCGGCCCGTAGCCGCTCCTCTAGTTGGCTTCATCGGAGATTCCATCCGAGTGGAGGGCGAGGTTACGTTGCCAGCTACAGCGGGATCGCCGCCGTGTCAAAGCACGGTCATGCTGGATTTTCTGGTGGTTCGGGTCCCTCTGGCTTACAACGCCATTCTCGGCCGCCCGGGCTTGAACATGTTAGATGCAGTCATATCTACTAAACGCTTATTGGTGCAGTTCCCCGCCAAGCAAGGAATCGGTGTAATGCACGGAGAGGTGAATTCGGTCAGACCCTGCTATCATCTAGCTCCTAGTCCTCAAATGGCCAACATTCCTCCAGTCGCCGAGTCGTTTGACCCCAGAGAAGTTGAGCGGAGAGGAGAACCGGCGGAACTTCTAATACCTTATCCCCTGGGGGATGATCACACTAAGATCGTGCATATTGGTGAACTCCTCTCCCCTGAGGTCCGGGACCAGCTCCTAGCTTTCTTATCAATGAATGCAGATGTCTTCGCTTGGAAGGTAACGGATATGATCGGGATCCCTCCAGAGGTGATTACTCATCAGCTCAATATTAACCCGAACTGCCGTCCTGTTCGCCAGAAGAAATGAAGCTTTGCTCCTGAGCGGCAGAGGGCTATTGACGAAGAGGTGGACAAATTGCTTATGGCCGGTCATATTCGAGAAGCCCGATATCCCGATTGGTTGGCCAATGTAGTTATGGTCCGGAAAGCCAGCGGAGGATGGAGAATATGCATTGATTACACTGATCTAAACAAAGCTTGTCCTAAAGACAGTTTTCCACTGCCCCGGATCGACCAGTTAGTAGATTCAACTGCTAGCTATGAACTTCTTAGCTTCATGGATGCTTTCTCAGGGTACAATCAGATAAAATTAGACCTCTCAGATGAAGAGCATACTTCTTTCATCACCGAGAAAGGTATTTATTGTTACAAGGTAATGCCCTTCGGGTTGAAGAATGCAGGAGCTACATATCAGAGGCTGATGAACAAAGTCTTCAAGGATCAGCTCGGCCGCAACATGGAGGTATATGTAGATGATATGCTGACAAAAAGCACCCACATCACTGACCATATCGCTGATTTGCGGGAAACTTTCCACAACCTCCAGCTCCATAGAATAAAACTCAACCCACGCAAATGTGCATTTGAGTCACTGCAGGAAAATTCTTGGGTTTCTTAGTCACACGGCGAGGGATTGAGGCAAATCCAGAGAAAATTCAAGCCATCCTCAATATGAGACGGCCTATGTGTAAGAAAGAAGTACAACAACTCACTGGAAAGATAGCAGCGTTAAGCCGATTCTTATCCAGATCAGCCGAGAGATGTTTACCTTTCTTTAAAGTCTTACGTAAGGCAGATGGCTTCGAGTGGACAGAAGACTGTCAACAAGCTTTTGAAGAGCTTAAGGAGTTCTTGTCCACACCTCCCCTGTTATCCAAACCGGAGCAAGGGGAAAAGCTCTTTCTATATCTTGCGGCTTCTTCAGAGGCCGTTAGTTCTGTCCTGGTGCGTATCGGCGATCACGCCGTTCAACGACCTATATATTATACCAGCAAGGTGCTTCACGGTGCAGAAGAAAGGTATTCCAAAACGGAGAAGGTCATCTTCGCTTTATTTGTTTCTGCTCGCCGACTCAGACCCTACTTCCAAGCCCATCCCATAGTCGTTCTCACTGATCAACCTCTCAGAGCTATTTTATCACGACCAGACACTTCTGGCCGGTTAGCCAAATGGGCGATCAAGTTAGCAGAATTCGACTTATCATTTCAACCTAGAGCATCTTTGAAATCTCAGGTTTTGGCTGATTTTCTAGTAGAATGCACCTGGTCTGAACAGCCTCAAGAAGAACTTCCCCGAATTCTGTCAGATAATGAGAAGACGGATCATGAAGCATGGGTCCTCCATGTTGATGGAGCCTCTAATTCACAAGGTAGCGGAGCTGGGCTCATTCTCGCTAGCCCGGAGGGCACGGTACTAGAATATGCTCTTCGTTTCCTCTTTGAAGCCACCAATAATCAAGCTGAATATGAGGCTTTGCTGACCGGAATCAAACTAGCACATGGAATGGGAATCAGAAGTCTTCGAGTCTTCACCGACTCACAGCTCATTTCCGCCCAAGTATCAGGAGAGTATGAGGCTCGTGACCCTATCATGTTTCAATATCTGAATTCATGAAGGCATCTGTGGGAATCATTCTGGAGGGCGATCTTTAGCACGCAAGGCTCTCCGACAAGGATACTACTGGCTCACCATGCAAGAGGATGCAACAGAATTAGTAAAAAGATGTGATTCATGCCAACGGTACGCCAACATTCAACGGCAACCATCTTCTCAGCTAAATTCTCTTTCTTCTCCCTGGCCCTTCGCTCAGTGGGGTATGGATATCCTCGGCCCTTTCCCCCTGCGACAGGACAGCGCAAATTTCTACTAGTGGCCATTGATTATTTTACTAAATGGGTCGAAGCTGAAGCACTTGCCAAAATCACTGAGGCCAAGGTCAAAACCTTTTTCTGGAAAGCCATTATTTGTCGATACGGCATTCCGCACACCCTTATCACTGACAATGGCCGACAGTTTGACAACAACGCCTTTCGGACTTTCTGTACTGATCTCGGTATCGTGCAACGATTCACCTCCGTCGGCCATCCACAATCTAACGGAGAAGCTGAAGTTACAAATCGCATGATATTGCGGGGGTTAAGGACCAGATTAGATACATCCAAAGGAAGGTGGGTAGAAGAGCTCCCAAATGTACTTTGGGCGTATCACACAACTCCCAGAACACCGACGGGAGAAACACCCTTCAATTTGGTCTTTGGTTCCGAAGCCGTTATTCCCGTGGAAATTGGCCTACCAAGTAGCCGAGTGGAAACTTACAACGAAGCGGACAACCTTCCTAATCTGAGGGCCAATCTTGACCTCATCGATGAAGCAAGAGATCGGGCTCGAATTAAAATGGCGGCATACCAGCAACAAGTGGCGAGGTACTATAATTCCCGCGTCCACTCGAAGAGTTTCCGTCAAGGAGATTTAGTTCTGAGAAAAGCTTCGGTATCCAAACCAGCAAAAGGGGGCAAATTATCTCCAAACTAGGAAGGGCCCTATCGGGTAGGAGAAGTCCTTCACCGTGGAGCCTACCGGCTTGAAGACTTAAGCGGACAGCTAATCCCTCGATCATGGAATGCAGACAACCTTCGGCCGTATTACCAGTAATGTAATGTTTTTATTCAAATATTAGATGATCCTATGCATTTGAATGCAGATTTTCAGATAATTCTTTGCGACGGCCCTACGGTCCAAAGGACACCCCCAGGCCGGTGTAACTCACCCTGAGGAGGTTCAAGTCCTTGACTCAAGCGGCCTCGAACTGAGATGGATGGCTCGACGGCCCTACGGTCCAAAGGACACCCCCAGGCCGGTGTAACTCACCCCTGAGGAGGTTCAAGTCCTTGACTCAAGCGGCCTCGAACTCAGATGGACGGCTCGACGGCCCTACGGTCCAAAGGACACCCCCAGGCCGGTGTAACTCACCCCTGAGGAGGTTCAAGTCCTTGACTCAAGCGGCCTCGAACTGAGATGGACGGCTCGACGGCCCTACGGTCCAAAGGACACCCCCAGGCCGGTGTAACTCACCCCTGAGGAGGTTCAAGTCCTTGACTCAAGCGGCCTCGAACTGAGATAGACGGCCCCCAGTCTTGGGCGGCCTCCAGAGTCTAGGCGGCCTCTGAGGAGGTTCAAGTCCTTGACTCAAGCGGCCTCGAACTCAGATGGACGGCTCGACGGCCCTACGGTCCAAAGGACACCCCAGGCCGGTGTAACTCACCCCTGAGGAGGTTCAAGTCCTTGACTCAAGCGGCCTCGAACTGAGATAGACGGCCCCCAGTCTTGGGCGGCCTCCAGAGTCTAGGCGGCCTCTGATCCTAGGCAGCCCCTAGAGTCTGGACGGCTCGATGGCCCTACGGTCCAAGTATAACTCATTCCTAAGAAAGTATAAATCCTTGGTTAGGATAGCTTTTGAGTTGTACTTCGAGGATAATTGAGTACTGGCGAGCCATCTAAACCAAGTAGCACCATTGTCCTAATCCGCAAATAGGAGCCAAGAATTAAGCAGAGGAAATATTAAATAATACTAAATCAATAAAGAGTAACATTCATTCATTTAAAGTTAATCTGCTGCGAAACCTTGCGAAATCTTGTCAGCAGATAGATTTTCACAACAAAAAGGTCCTTAAATGGGACCGAATCTAAAATTAAAATCTGTCAGCAGATAGATTTTCACAACAAAAAGGTCCTTAAATGGGACCGAGTCTAAAATTAAAATCAAAATAAAGCTCAACACCCTTGATCAGTTCTTTGAATGCTCTTTCTCTGCATCAGGATTGACAGCCGGCTCCTCGGCAAGAGGCTTTTCTACAGCAAGAGTCTTAGTCGCCACTGCTCCACTCACCACGTCTTCGACCTCCATATCGGAAACTCCTTCGTCATCCACGGGTCGAAAACGTTCGAGGTCCTTTAAGCCGAACTGTCGGGCCAATATCCGCTTGCATTTCTCAAAGCCTTCAACGAAAGCATCTAGGGCAGCTTCCTGGAACTCCGCTTCAAAATCTGGGGAGCCCTTGTATTCCTTGATAGCGTCCCTGGCTTTAGCTTCAGCTATGGCCACTTTTTCCTGAGCTTTGGCCTCAGCCACAGCTATCTTTTCCTGAGCTTCGGTCTCGATCGTAGCCATCTTCTTCTGAGCCTCCGCCATTGCTGCTGCAACTTTATCGAGAGCATTTTTGGTGTCCTCGGCTAAAACCAGTTTCTCCATGGCATCACGAGCGGTGGCCTCCGCGCTATCTGCCCGATTCTCCGTGTGTTCCAGCCTGAGGGAAGTTTCTTTTAACTTTTCTTCCATTGGCAGCAACCTTGCCCGGACCTCACACAGCTGGGCATCTAAACTCTGCAGTTCCTTTTCTGCCCTCCCTCTCCAAGTCCGATAATCTTCCCGCATGACCCGAAGGTCATGCAATGCTTTTGATTCTCGGGCCCTTGTATCCACCAACTCTTTATCTAGGCTAGCATTCCGAGACTTGGCCCTATCTAAGTCTTCGCGTAGCACGAAGAGACCATTAGCCGTCTGCAAAACGCACTCAGTCAGTGTCCAAGTTTAATGATCAGAAAGGGAACACAAATTGGACTTTACCTGCAGTGCAGCGGTGAACATAGTGTCGAATGCCTCTGCCTGTGTTGCCTTCCTCAGTTTGTCTTGAAATCTGGGCAAGATCGCGAGTTTAAGGATTGTCTCTGATAGACAACTCTTGTATCCAACATTCTCGCTAGGTGGTTGGGGAGCTGAGGGCGGAGTCCTTAAAGTACCTGATGAGGCGGGAACAGGAACATCCACTTCCGTCGATAACGAAGGACCTGGCAAGTCAGCTTTAGCTGCTTCTACATCCCTTGTAGACTCCCCAACGCTCTGGGCGGGAGATGAAATGGTCTCTGGAGGCTCCCTCTCGACGGGGTCTCCTATAGGGACCCCCGTCGGAGGACTCATTTCCCCTTCGCTATCTTCTACTAAGGTCGCCTCAGGGATAACCGCTGGAGGTTGGACCTGACTGTCCGATCCTAATTGACGGGATCTTTTAGGTTCGCCCCCCGCTGGCGCATCACGCTCACTTCTCTCCCTCTTTCGAAGCTTTGATACCAAGAAATCTCGAGAGAACTTCATTGCTACAAAATGACGAACATAGGGTTAGCTAAAAAAGGAAAAAAGAAAAAGGAAAAGATAAATTCTTCGAAGCTCACCGGGCGCTGCAGCCAGCGACACCGGCATGAACGCAGCCTCCCGGAGATTATCCTCCGATAGCAACTCCCTACTAGGGGGAATAATTGTAGAAATTAAAGTATTAAATAACTCGCGGTCTCTTTCTTCAATACTCGCGTTCTGGTTTGAGCTAGTATCTGGAATATCCCAATCCACATCTAACCCCTCCAAATGCGCATAAAAAAACCGAGACTTCCACCCTTTGATCTTAGATGGGAGGTTGAGTTTTAGAACCCTTTTAGGTCTTGAGGCAAAACTCCATCACCCATCCCTAACTGGGTTTCGGATTCTATACAGGGACCTAAACAAGGAAAGTCTAGCAGAGGCTCCATGAAAAGAGCAGAGAACTAAAAAGGAAAATACAATACGGATAGAATTGGGAGTGAGTTGTGCCGGGATAAGATGGTATCGGTTTAACAAATTTATAAAAAAAGAGTGAAACGGCAATCGTAGACCACTCTTAAAAACTCTTCGTATAGAGCGATCTTACCTGGTTGCCCTCGACTGACCCTATCCTCTGGAAGAGGGACAGAAAGCTGAATGTCATCAGGAACTCCAAATTGAGCCCTAAGATTTCTAAGGTCCTGTGAAGACATGACGGAAGCAATGTCCGCCGGTCCAGCCAGTTTAGAGACAACCGCAGGAGGCTCTACCTCATGACCGGCGGACGAGCAAGGAACCCTAAGAGACTGAGGTAATGACCTAGACACGGGTTGAATGGATTGGGCAGCGGGTTGGTCCCCGCAGATAATTACCCCTCCCAAGGCCTGTCGACGTGCTCGGAGAATCTCCTCTCGGGAGGACTCTTTCATGGGACCCTTACCTTTTCTATCTACGGAAGGATCCATAAAGAAAAAGGAAGAGGAAGAAGAAAAAGCCAACTAACCTGGGCTTGAGAAGATAAAAAACGGAGGAAGATACACAAAATCGAAAACTAAAGGAAAGGGATGATCTTTTTTAATATATATATGGATGCCAGACATGACACTTCGGGCACCGCAAGGATACATGATGGTCCGTCAGTATAGCCGGACAAGTGAAAAGACGCCATCCTCTTAGAGATGCGCGCCTCCCCTCCTTTTTCCCTTTTTTCAAAGTGTCACTTATCACGTACTGAACTTTCAAAATTCAAATTTTTCCGCCCTTCTCCCTTGCATGTGCGTGCCACACACGTATACAAGGAAGATGGGCGAGGGGGCATATGATATGGATAATGAGCAAAATAGTTAAACTAAATAAATAAAAGGCAGCTTGGACGGCCCCTAATCCTGGGCGGCCCCTAGTCCTGGGCGGCCCCCAGTCTTGGGCGGCCTCCAGAGTCTAGGCGACCTCCGGTCCTAGGCGGCCCCTAGAGTCTGGACGGCCCCCAGTCCTGGGCGGCCCCCAGTCTTGGGCGGCCTCCAGAGTCTAGGCGGCCTCCGGTCCTAGGCGGCCCCTAGAGTCTGGACGGCCCCCAGTCTTGGGCGGCCTCCAGAGTCTAGGCGGCCTCCGGTCCTAGGCGGCCCCTAGAGTCCGGACGGCCCCCAGTCCTGGGCGGCCCCCAGTCCTGGGCGGCCCCCAGTCTTGGGCGGCCTCCAGAGTCTAAGCGACCTCCGGTCCTAGGCGGCCCCTAGAGTTCGGACGGTCCCCAGTCCTGGGCGGCCCCCAGTCTTGGGCGGCCTCCAGAGTCTAGGCGGCCTCCGGTCCTAGGCGGCCCCTAGAGTCCGGACGGTCCCCAGTCCTGGGTGGCCCTCAGTCTTGGGCGGCCTCCAGAGTCTAGACGGCCCCCAGTCCCGGGCGGCCTCCAGTCTTGGGCGATCCCCCGGTTTAAGAATAATCCCCACGTCAGAACCATTAAACGAGATAAGCCGTCATATTCGGAACAGAAATCGAGAAATGCTAAACATCATCACGCCTTAAATGGTTCGCATAAGACAAACACCAAAAAGAGACATTGAACCTCTATTTTAGAGCCAGATCCCTTTTCCCTCACTCTGACGTCTCCACTATCCCTGACATTCCTTTGGGATAATCAAGATCATCATGAAAAAGGATGTCTTCATGAGCAAGTTTCTCAATATCCTTATTAAGTATTATCACTGAATGACCACGTAATGCAAGATGAACACTTATCCTACACGTGGACCTCCAAAATTAAAACAACAAAAGAAAATAATAATAATAATAATTACAAGAAAAAAAGGATAAAAGGGAGGAAGGAGAAGGGGAAGAGGGCGGTTTTTTCCTTCGAAAAAGAGATCCTGAAAACCCTAAACAAAAAATCTGGTGATCCGGTATCAACACATAGCTTCTAGTGAAATTTTTTAATGGTCAAACCTAAGATTTTAGATTCAACTCTTTAGATGATACATCTCTAAAAATATAAATTTAAATAATTTGAATATAAATAAATAGCACTCTCTCTCTTTTTCAAAAGAAAAAAGAAATACAATCCCAATATAGCTATTTATAAATAATTTGATTAAGAGATATAGCAAGCACTTGGAAGTTTCCAAAGCTTTTATCTATATTTTTGAATTAATAATTCTAATCATATTCAAATCTCATTATTGAAATGTATTTTAACTTATATTCTTTTATTCTCTCTCAATCCTGTTCGTCAATTTTAAAGTCAAGGATATTCTCTTATATTTATTTTTAAAAATAAGTAATTAGCGGCTAGCTCTGCGTTCTCTTCACTTTTCTCAATTTCCGTATAACTCTCTCAAATTTGACCTCTAAATTGACTCGCCTCGATCGGTTGCTCCTTCTTTTATCTTTTTCAGACACGTATCTCACGTGTCCAAACGCCAGTATACTATAAACCAATAAATCAAGTCAGCTTCAAGTGAGCTAAATATGACCAGCAATTGACGTTGCTCACCTCATGAACAACGTAAGCCATCTCCCATACGCACTTGCTGACGGTCAAATTAAGGACAATATGGTAATTTGATTGAGGGTAAAGGAGTCTACCACATGTTTGGACCGGTCTTCGTTTGAGAAATTTACGAAAGACTCGGTGAGCGGAGAACCTTCCACGCTCGCCGAGGGACATCAGACTTGACAGAGTGAGAAACATTGTCCAGGATGCCTAGTTGCTCACATTTTCAAAGGCTGTGTTTGAAATAAAAAATTAAATTTAAAAAAATTAATTAAAAAAATACTTATAAATTAATTTTTAAATTTATTTTTTAAATTTTAAAATAATTAAAATTATTTTTAAAAAATAAATTATTATTTAAAAAATTTAATGAAATTTTAACTATTTTTTAAATAAATTTTTTTTTTATATTTTTAAAAATAATATTTTTTATATCAAACATTATTTAAATCAATACTCTACAAAAGAAACTAAAGAAGGGACGAAGAACTCGTATACGGTTTGTAGGCGATCCGGTACCACTGACTAGGAGTGCAATTTGGGCTGGATTCGGGGTAATTTGGGCCGAGTTCAATCCGAACCTGGCTCGCCAAACCCAAATTGGAGCGGTACTCAAATTCACTTTTGTCCAATCCGAATCTGAAATATTCGGGTTCGGATTGCAGTCGATCCGAACCTGAGATAACCCAAACCTGCTCATGAGCTAGGGGACAACCCTATTGCAGATCCTTAATTCCTCCGCTCCGCTCGCCCGCCCTCAAGTCTCAACCCTAGCTCCCGCCTCCCAGCTTCAGTCGCTCGCCTTCATGACTTCGTCATCGCCGCTCGCCTTCATGAGTTCGTGACTTCGTCGCCCTTAAGTCTCAAGTCTCTCTCTTCCTATGGTGTTTGTGTTGAGGTCTATGAGGCGATAGATAGATGGGGTTCAAGTCGTTTAGTCTCCAGGTGCTTCCACGTGGTGAGTGATAGGGCCAGTGGGCCCCCCATAGGCCACTATGACACCATCTGGGCTCGACCTTAGTGAATTGGCCTTTCCTTCGCGGGCCCAACAAGTCCAGGGCGGCCTCTCTGAGTCTGCCACCTTTGCTCTCTCCTCCTCATGGAGCCAACTCGGCCTGGGCCATGAACAGTGTCGGCCTCCATGAACAGTGTTCGCTCTCGACCATGAACAGTGTCGGCCTCCATGAACAGTGTTTGCTCTCGGCCATGAACGATGTCGGCCATGAACGGTATCGGCCTCCATGAACAGTGTTGGTCATGAACGGTGTCGGCCTCCATGAATAGTATTCCCTCTCGGCCATGAACGGTGTCGGCCTCCATGAACAGTGTTCGCTCTCGGCCATGAACAGTGTCCGCTCTCGGCCATGAATAGTGTCGGCCTCCATGAACAGTGTTCGCTCTCGACAATGAACGGTGTCGGCCTCCATGAACAGTGTTCGCTCTCGGCCATGAACAGTGTCGGCCTCCATGAACAGTGTTCGCTCTCGGTCATGAACAGTATCGGCTTCCATGAACAGTGTTCGCTCTCGGCCATGAACAGTGTCGGCCTCCATGAACAGTGTCATGCAAGCACTCTATAATCAATTCTCTACAAGGGACAGCTGGCTTCAACTCCAAACTGCATCTTCTGCTCCAATGGCTGCACCTTGGGGCCCACATGCCTAACTTTATCACTTATCGTTGTTCGCGCAGGAATGCAAAAAAAAGAGATGACGTAGGGGACACGTCTGGCAAGCGCCGTAGCGGTCGGCCATGCCCTGCAGCACCCCATGCTTTACGGACATCAATTCTGACACTTCATCCATCAAAGTCATCATTATGGAGCCTCAACCACTCAAGCCAGACAAACTCTTAAGCGTCTATAAGATGGGTAAGAGGGACTTCCAACCGGGTAACACACTTATAACGCTCCTAAACGCTCACAGAGAGAGCTCTTCTCGGAGCCTCTCTCTCTCTCTTTCTCTTTCGAGCTTCCTCAAGCTCACGGTTGTTGCCCAGAGCGCTGACTTGAGCATTGGAGGGTCCTCGTCGAAATTTTCGGCCCCCGGGACTTGTTTGCAGGCCCGCAGGCGCAAGGAGCTCGCCGGAGGACCCCGAGCTCGCTGGAGGAGGCGACTGGACGCTCGAGGCCGGTGATTTGGCATCAACAGATTGGCGCGCCGGGTAGGGGGGCCCGCACGGAGGGAAAGAAAGCTCTGTCTCCTTAAGCTATAAGTCTCCGTCCCCTCTAAAATAGCTATGGTGGTGATGCGCATGCCGAAGGTTCTCACCAATCGTGCTGGGGGGCATCCACATCGCGCTAGGCAGCAAAAGGCCACCCTCTCTGCTCCTTCACCACCAACCTCAGCTGCTCTAATTAACCAGCTGGTCATCTTCCATCAACAAGCTCAAGCCTTGAATACGGAAGTTCATGAACTGCAGAAGTAACGCTCGGTGGCCGCTCAGCAGCAGCCCAAGCCTCTCACATCGCTCGTAATAACTGCACCCGTTAGTCAGCGATTCATTTGCAGAAAATCTCTTCAGGGAGAGGTTGTCACTATCATGCATCATCTAAGCACCACCACTGTGAAGCTTTCAAGAGACTGCAGTCTCCTACCTCCCGCTCAAGCAGCCACTCCACCCCTTAATCATCTGGTGCTTAGATGAGGAAGCATCTGGATGAACAACACCGGCGGTTGGAAGAGCTCACTCAAAGGCCCAACAATCAGCAGAGGTGGACTGCGACATGGGTAGCAAAGTAATTTCCAAAAGGGATGAACTTGAGACATTATCCGTCACCTCAAGCATTTATGGGCATTTTACTTTCTGATGGAAGTAAGCCGAGAGGTGTTGTTGCAATTAATGCAAGAAGGAAAATGAGGACAAAAGGCTTTGACTGTTGACTCCAATTTTCCTCTCTCTCTCCTTCTCTCTGTTACACCCAAAAGCCAAACCAAGCTCGGGACCTTTTACGGATTTCGTTCTAGCTGCTTTCAAGCTTCAGTACCGAGGGCAATCAATCTCTTCAAGGAAAGAGCTATGCAAAGGGCCCTCTTAACAACTCCGTCGGCCTTTTTACTCCGCTGATATCAACTCTCAGCAACGTCCTCGATGGACTCTCCCAGCCACTCGTCTTCAACGACCGCCAACTGTCGAGGCTTTCCTCAATGGCCTCCAGCTTTGTCCTGGTTTATAGCTTCTTCCCGGCCACAGACATCTCGTCCTGGCCTCCAATGCGAGGGAAGGCCCAAGTAAAGGCAACGACACCTCCAATCCAACTAACATGATTCCCTGGGGGGCAGATCACCAGCGGACAGAAGTGCTCAAACCCGCAAAAGGAAAACATGCGAGCTACAAGAGCTAAGTACATTGCACTTAAGACAGTTTTCTTTCATTAATACTTAAAAATTCCATGCAGGGAAGATCTACCTTGCATCAACATCCAAGGCCAACCTCGCTTTGGCGCCCATAAGCCCGGGTCCAGCAGGGAAGGCCTCGGTCGGCCCCAAGCGCCGACACCATAAGCCCAGGTCCAGCAGGGAAGGCCTTGACCGGCCCCAAGCGCCAGCACCATAAGCCCGGGTCCAGCAGGGAAGGCCTCGGTCGGCCCCAAGCGTCGGCACCATAATCCAGGGTCCAGTAGGAAAGGCCTCGGTCGGCCCCAAGCACCGGCACCATAAGCCCAGTGTACCACTGGAAGAGCAATGAACCATCAGCTCTCAACAACAAGCCCGACTCCGGCCGACACTCAAAGCCCGATGAACCATCAACACTCAAGCCCGAGGCCAACTCGACACCAAAAGCCAAAAACTGAATCAATCAAATGGCCAATCGACCTCAACGGCCCCCTCTGCCTTAACGGCATCATCGTAGTCTCAACGGCTTCATTTCAGCCTCAGCGGCTTCAACTCTGTATCAACGGCCAATAGCCAATCGAGTAAGACCTTTATCTAAATTTATATTTGCAACACATTTCTGGTTACTTTCAGCCATCAAGAAGCCCCAAGACAACTCACAACTAGGAGAGGCCAACTCCTCAGCTCACAGTTGACGGGCACCCACCTCCAAATTTCATGACAAAAGAAGAAGACCCAACTAGCTCACAGCCGGGAGAGGTCAACTCCCGACTCACAGCTAACGGGCATTCACTTCCGGGCTCCGCATCGGGAGAGGATTACTGGTTGCCAGTCAAAGGTAACTAACTTGCCTCCAAACTTTGCTTAAAAGTTTTAGAACAAGCAAAATGCATGGCTCCAAAGAGCGTGAAGATATCTACACAAGGCATCACAAAAGGAGAGGAGTTTCTCCACCTTGGAGGAATTACAGTTAAAGCTGACATGAAACGGCGGGCGCGAAGGTAAAGAGTTCTACACTCATTTCGCTTAATTGACGCAAGACACACAAGCTCAAGGAGTATGGGGGGCATCTGATGGGGCCAGTGGGCCCCCCATAGGCCACTATGACAACATCTGGGCTCGACCTTAATGAATTGGCCTTTCTTCGCGGGCCCAACAAGTCCAGGGCGGCCTCTCTGAGTCTGCCACCTTTTCTCTCTCCTCCGCATGGAACCAGCTCGGCCTCGACCATGAACAGTGTCGGCCTCCATGAACAGTGTTCGCTCTCGGCCATGAACAGTGTTCGCTCTCAGCCATGAACAGTGTCGGCCTCCATGAACCGTGTTCGCTCTCGGCCATGAACGGTGTCAGCCTCCATGAACAGTGTCGGCCATGAACGGTGTCGGCCTCCATGAATAGTGTTCGCTCTCGGCCATGAACGGTGTCGGCCTCCATGAACAGTGTTCGCTCTCGGCCATGAACAGTGTCGGCCTCCATGGACAGTGTTCGCTCTCAGCCATGAACAGTGTCGGCCTCCATGAATAGTATTCGCTCTCGGCCATGAACGGTGTCGGCCTTCATGAACAGTGTCGGCCTCCATGAACAGTATTCGCTCTCGGCCATGAACAGTGTCGGCCTCCATGAACAGTGTTCGCTCTCGGCCATGAACAGTGTCGGCCTCCATGAACAGTGCCATGCAAGCACTCTATAATCAATTCTCTACAAGGGACAACTGGTTTCAACTCCAAACTGCATCTTCTGCTCCAATGGCTGCACCTTGGGGCCCACATGCCTAACTTTATCACTTATCGTTGTCCGCGCAGGAATGCAAAAAAAAGAGATGACGTAGGGGACACGTATGGCAAGCGCCGTAGCGGTCGGTCATGCCCTGCAGCACCCCATGCTTCACGGACATCAGTTTTGACACTTCATCCATCAAAGTCATCATTATGGAGCCTCAACCACTCAAGCCAGACAAACTCTTAAGCGTCTATAAGATGAGTAAGAGGGACTCCCAACCGGGTAACACACTCATAACGCTCCTAAACGCTCACACAGAGAGCTCTTCTCGGAGCCTCTCTCTCTCTCTTTCGAGCTTCCTCAAGCTCACGGCTATTGCCCAGAGCGCTGACTTGAGCGTCGAAGGGTCTCCGCTGAAATTTTTGGCCCCTAGGACTTGTTTGCAGGCCCACAGGTGCAAGGAGCTCGCCGAAGAACCCCAGGCTCGCTGGAGGAGGTGACCGGACACTCAAGGCCGGTGATTTGGCGTCAACAGTGAGAGTGGCGACAATGACAACCTCCCACACAACCCTAGGCTTCCCACCTCGTCGCTGACTT
This sequence comes from Calamus simplicifolius, assembly GCA_900491605.1. Classification (NCBI taxonomy): domain Eukaryota; kingdom Viridiplantae; phylum Streptophyta; class Magnoliopsida; order Arecales; family Arecaceae; genus Calamus; species Calamus simplicifolius. The sequence continues at coordinate 263,281 of UESW01001747.1, read as the reverse complement.
GCCTGGTCCGTGTCGTCCGAATTTACAACAGGCCGATGGGGGCAGCAGAGGTGATGAAGGAGAACCCCCTGCCACCTGTTTGCCACTCGGACTCCTTTTTCATCGGCCAGCGAGTCCCTGCCCTTGCCGCCGGTGACCAGCTCCACCCCGGCCACAGCTACTTCCTCTTCCCCTCCCACTTCTTCCACTCTGTTCTCTCTTTTGTCACCCTCACCGCCTCCTTCACCAATAGCATCAAGAAGCCGCCGCTCCTCTGGCTGTTCGACATTCAAAAGACTCCGGCCGGGACGCTCCAGATCTGAGTCTCGGACGAGTTCTTGGATCAGCTTAGGGTGGAGGAGGAGGAGATGGGGGAGATGGAGAGAAGAGGGAGAAGGGTGTGCACCACAGAGGCACTGGAGAAGGATTCCAAGCAGTTGGTGAGGAGCATGTCGTGGAAGCCGAAGCTGGAGACAATAAGGGAGTTAGAGAGGAAGAGGAGGAGCAGGGGTTTAGTTTTCGGTGGCATTAAGAAGAAAAGCCATAAGGCCTCCTGTAGTAACTCGGTTCAGACGAACCAGGTTTGGTTCAGATGAACCAAGCTCCTGTCTGTTGGGTTCTCCGGGCTGACGCTTCGCTTCAGATGAAGCATTTAGTCTTCGGAGAAACCCCCGATCCGAGGCATTGCTCAGGTGATTAAATATGAAGGAGGAGGACTCCTTCCTTCACGCTGGCGCGCTTCATCCTCAGGTACGTTCCCCTGCCACACACACACAGAGAGAGAGAGAGAGAGCATGAGAGAGAGAGAGAGGCAGAGAGGGAGATAGAGAGAGCGCGAGAGGCAAAGAAGAAATAGAGACCGGCCGATCCCTTGGTTCAGGCCCGGCGGCGTGCTCGCCGCCTCGACGGGCCTGAGCTTTGGCCGGCGACCCCGCCGGCACCGGGGGAGGTGTCCGGCGGGGTGGTGGTGGAGAGAGAGATGAGAGAGAGGGCCAATCGGCCCTTCTCTCGCTCCGCCGGTTGGTTCGGGCTCGGTGGCGTGCTCGCCGCCTCGCCGGGCCTGAGCTTCGGCCTGTCGCCTCCATTGGCGCCGGGCGTGCGTCCGGTGGAGGTCCGGCCGGCCAAGGTGGCCGGCCGTGCTGCCGGCACAGCATCGTGCCGCGCGGATGTGAGAGAGGAAAAGAGAGAAATTGAGAGGGAATGGAGGGGATTGGCGGCCGGACCATCCTCAATTTGGCCGGCGGCGGCCCTGGCCGCCGGCTAGGTCCCAGTCCCCTGTTCGGTGAAACAGGGGATCGGGATGGCTTGGCTGAACCGGGCCGGCTGGGCCCGCCGGTTCAGGGCTTTTGGACCGTGCAGCAATGAAAGTTTGGGCTGGTTTTTGGGCTCCGTAATGGGTCGGGATTAGCAAAATATTTATATGGCTAGAATCTGGGTGAATTCTAGTTTCTTTGGGTATTTTTACTTTCCCAATTGGGTATGTATAGTCGGAGATATTCGAGCCCAAAGTTGGGCCCATGAACTAGTCTGGGTAGAAATTCTAAGGGTCATTTTAATATTCTTTGCTAATAAATTAATTGTGTAAAATGATCCTATAGGTGCTCAGACATCTGACTAGCTGATATATATATCTGTTGGATTGCGTACTGAGGTAAGTAAGCCAGTTATCAATACTTAATAAATTATTTTATTCATTATATGAATATTTAAATTGTGAATTATATTGTGACATAAAGAATTGTTATGGATATTGGCTAAATTGTAAGTAGATGAATATTATGAATACATGGTTGTTTATGTGCTATGATTTCATATGTGGATGCTATGCATGAGAGATGCAGTTATTATGACATTGATGTGATATATTACATGCAATTGTTCAGTAAGTATAATCCACTGTTTATGCAATATAGAGATGTTATTGATATGTTTGTGCATGATGTGAGGTACTGTTATGTGTCGCCGTGGTTCTCCTTTATCATGTCATACCACACACACGTCTAGAGGACGTGTTCTGCTTGTTTATGCCACACACACATCTAGAGGATGTGTTCTAATGATCTATGCCACCTACATGTCTAGAGGACGTGTTCTGCTTGTTTATGCTATTCACACGTCTTGAGGATGTGTTCTGCTTGGGTTCGAGATGGCATCACGCATCTAGAGGATGTATTCTGAGTTACAATAAGGTGGCATCACACATCTAGAGGATGTGTTTTGCTTGGTTCGAGGTGGCATCACACATATAGAGTATGTGTTCTGTGGATTATGATATGGCGTGACCCTGGTATCTAGACCCTTTCAGTAGGGGGATGCCTGTTGGTACACTATTGAGATATTACAGGGCCATGGGTCACATTTATAGCTACCATTGAGAGTATAAACAGTGGGTTTACTTACCTTGCATGTTTAAGTATTTATGGAATGTTTAAGCATGCAAATCATTTATGTGCTTATAGATTGTTATGCTATGATTTACTGTATAACGTGGCTTACTTATTGAGTGTAAGCTCATAAAAATCTTACAATGTTTTGTCAGAGCCACGAGATTGAAGATGGATGGTTGGGGTGATGGATCTTCTATTAAATAAATCAAGACCCATTATTTTGTTGTAACCCCAGTATTGCTTATGTGTAGGGCTTGATGCCCAAACTTTATTATTGTGGTGTGTAAGGGTTTGTAACCCAAAACTTTTAGTATTCAGTGATGAATTTGGCTTGATTATATATAATGGTGTTATATGTTAAAATTTTTGTGACGCCTTGCGTGCCCGGCATGCGGCGGGTTGTCACCCTAGCCCGATATTTGGGTCTGGGGCGTGATAGCTTTAGTGGTATCAGAGCTTAGGTTATGACCCTAGGGACACAGACATATTGACATGATAACACGTAGAGAACATATTTTGATGACATTATACTTAGAGAAACCTGACACTTTAGCTTATGATGATATTAACCATATCTAATTTAATAGGAAATAGTTATGGCTCGCCGTACTAGGAGCCTACAGTATGAGGAGGACTCTCTGGCCGGTAATGCTGATCAGCCGATGGGTCAAGGAACTACTGGAGGTATAGCCCCTGCCAACCCAGTAGGAACTGAGCACCAGCGATTCCAGTCCGAGATGCTTCAAGCTCTCTCGGGTATGGCGCAGTCTATGCAGGACATGCAGCATCAGAGTGCGCAGCGGAAGCGTGGTGGGCCCATAACCCATAGGACCCAGGTTATGACCTTAGGGACATATGCATAATGACACTCTAGGCAAAATACTAGGATGATATTGAGACAATTATGACTTTAAAGGAATTTTAGGAATTTTGCTTTGGAAGCTTGAAATTTAAAGTTTATCAAGATATTAATTGAATTACAAATTTGATAGGAATTAAGAATGAACCATCACAAGCCAATGATATTATGTTGGCTCCCTGGCTGGTAGCCTTGACCAGTGGGAGGCCTAGGGGCTTATATAGGTTTTAGCTCCATCAAACTTGTTAGAAATGATTCGTAGCAGTTTCAGACCTTTAAATAATATGAGAGATGAAACTTTAATTGGATATGCAATAAAAGACAGATGAATATATGGAATATGATATAATAATTAAAAATTGCAATTGATGACTAATATGACTAAGATAACATCATTATGTCCATATTGCAATTGAGTTGATATGTGGATTTGGAGTTAGTAAATCTAAATTTGAATGTGGATGTATATAATGAATTTTTATTGTAGAACTTACATTGTTGATATTGTAAGTTTAATATTATGAGCTAACCTGCTGGTTATGGATGATTAATATTGATGATATTTTGGGAATGAAATAGTTAATTACATGTTTTGATTAATCACAATTGAGTACTTTCTGAATTTGAGTTTGGATGGATAAGTATATATAGTGAATTTTACTAAGAGAACTTTTATTATGGATATTGCATGTTCAAAATTGATTGTTAATTTGCTAGATATGGAGATGGTTGATATTGATGAAATAGTTGACTGCATATTATATCTTGATGGACCATTTAGGAAGAATATAAAATTTTAAATTCTGAGACAATTACTGTTTAAGTTTTGAGAGCAGTAGACTCTATTAATCTTTAGAACTGATTTTGGCTATAAATGATCAAATATTTTGATGGTAGAAAGTGAAAGATTTTAGCAATAATGAGAATAAGATAAACTCCACTGATAAAGAATTTCATGGGGATTTTCATCTTTTAATAGATTTCTAAATCAAGATATCTATTCATTAATTTATTGTACCTTTCTTCATAGTTCCTAAGGAGATATCTTTCTCTAGGATGGATAAATTATCAATCAGCCGTAAGTGACATGAATCTTTTCTAGGAAAAAGGAGGGAGATGATTTTATTTTGACTATTGCTAATTATGGATTATGGTTAAGGATACATCTACTATCACTTTCAAGTCATAGAGAGATTACTATAATTTTAAATTATGTCTTTCGAATGGTAAGTGCATTTTCTTGATTGATTTTATAAGTCTTGTATCCATCTGAGCTAGATTAGTGAAATCACTTTGAGATATTTGAAGGGTTTAAATTAGTTGGTCATGTTATGGCATGAGACATTGCATAATCTATAGATGATTTTGATAATCATTGGTAACGAAATAATCGATTCAAGAATTTGAATCATTTAAATTGCATTATTTATTGAGGATATACTGACCTATTCAAGAGAAATTGATTAGTTATGGTGGTATCATTGATAAATATGAAGGAGATAAATTAATCATACCGGTGAGTAATGATGGCAATATTATTCAAAAAATTAAATTAGTTGATTATGATAATTGTGAAAGATATCCTAAATGATTGGCATAATGTTCATTGATGTTAGCTTGAAGTATTCAAGAATGAAACTTAGTATGTTATGATGATTGAAATAAGTGTCGTAATGCTTAATGGCACATTCAACTATTCAAGAGTTGAGAGAGCATTGGAAGAAAACTATCTTATATCTAATTCACAAGAATTTGAATTGTCTTATCAAGGAATTATGAGTACCTGATGTTTTACTAACCTTAAGAACGGATAACATAATACATGTGATGGATTCTATGATATTTATAATGATTGTGTTGTGAGAAGTTAAGGTATATATATATATATATAAAGGGACATGAAAGAAATACTTCTTAAGGAAATTAATTTTATTTGGTAGAAAGATTAAATTAATTTTTGAAAGTTGGACATGTCATTTGGGTACTTGGGAATGAAATAAAAGTTTACTAGTGAGTATCTTTAATGGTGCAAAATTTATGGACATTTAATTTCGAGGATGAAATTTTAGCAGGATAAAATGTTAATATTTATTTTTGGTTTAATGGTAAACTGCGTAAATTGAGTCTGAACCCATTTGTCTCACTCTTCTAATTTGATGATGTGTTCATATGGCTTAGTGAATTAAGCTGAATTTCAGTCCAATCTTCCACCCTCAAATAGATGGACAAATTTCAGGAACTAATTAGATTTTAGATGATATACTACAAGCTTGTGTAATAGATTTAGGAGGTGCTTGGTGTACTTCTTATCCTTAGTAAATTGCTTATTTTAATGGTTACCAAGCCAATATTCAAACGGATTCATTTTAATTGTCTATGATATAAGGTATAGATCCCCTTTTATTGAAATGAAATGAGAGAGAGAAAATTTTGGTTATTGAGCTGGTTTAACAACTATGAAAAGTATAACAACTATGAAAAGTATCGTTAATTAAAGCATCTTCATGTAGCTCAAAGGCAATAGAAAAGTTATGTTGATGTTAAAAAGAAAGATTTGAAATTTTAGGTTGAAGATTATTTGGAAGTTCACTAACCAATGATATGATGAGATTTGTGTTAGAGGTGATTTAAGCCACAATACATTGAGCCATTTGAGATCTTGATCAAAATAAAGGAGGTGGCTTATAGCTTAGCACTGCCTTCATTACTCTTTGGGGTATTCAATGTGTTTCATATCTTTATGACTGAGGAGGTGTATTTCAAACCCCCGTTATGTGTTAGAACTTGAACCGATTTAATTTAAGAAAAAATTGACCTATGAAGATCATTTTGTGCACATTGTGGACCGCAAGGATTAAGTTCTGAGATAGTATAGTATTCCTTATGATATGGAGTTGGGGAGGTTGCATACAGCTTAGCACTGCCTCCGATCTTATCTGGTGTTCACAATGTATTCCATGTATCTATGTTGAGGAAGTATGTTTCAGACCCCAGTCATGTTATAGCTTATGAGCCTTTTCAGTTGAGGAAGGATTTATCATATGAGGAACATCTTGTGCGTATCGTGGACCGCAAGGATCAGATTCTGAGGCGGCGTACCATCCTTTATGTCAAAGTTCAGTCGAATAATCACTCTGTGAGGGAGGCTACTTGGGAGCTGGAGGAAGAGATGAAATCAAAGTATCCACAATTATTTGAAGGTAATTTATCTATCTTAGATTGTCGACTTTTGAGATTTATAGTATACCAATTTCGAGGCCAAAATTTTTATAAGGAGGGAAGGATGTAGTAACCCGGTTCAGACGAACCAGGTTTGGTTCAGATGAACCAAGTTTGGTTTAGATGAACCAAGCTCCTATCTATTGGGTTCCCCGGGCTGACGCTTCGCTTCAGATGAAGCGTTTAGTCTTCGGGGAAACCCCCGATCCGAGGCGTTGCTCAGGTGATTAAATATGAAAGAGGAGGACTCCTTCCTTCACGCTGGCGCGCTTCATCCTCAGGTACGTTCCCCTGCCACACAGAGAGAGAGAGAGAGAGAGAGAGAGAGAGCGTGAGAGAGAGAGAGAGGCAGAGAGGGAGACAGAGAGAGCGCGAGAGGCAGAGAAGAAATAGAGACCGGCCGATCCCTTGGTTCAGGTCCGACGGCGTGCTCGCCGCCTCACCGGGCCTGAGCTTTGGCCGGCGACCCCACCGGCACCGGGGGAGGTGTCCGGCGGGGTGATGGTTGAGAGAGAGAGAGAGAGAGGGCCAATCGGCCCTTCTCTCCTGCGGTGGCGGAAGCCGAACTAGCTTCCACCGTTTGGTTCGGGCCCGGCAGCATGCTCGCCTCCTCGCCGGGCCTGAGCTTCGGCCTGTCGCCTCCACCAGCGCCGGGCGTGCGTCCGGTGGAGGTCCGGCCGGCCAAGGTGGCCGGCCGTGCCACCGGCACAGCATCGTGCCGCGCGGATGTGAGAGAGGAAAAGAGAGAAATTGAGAGGGAATGGAGGGGATTGGTGGCCGGCTGCGGCGGCGGCCGGCTCTGGCCCGGCCACCGGCGGCCGGGCCACCCTCAATTTGGCCGGCGGTGGCCTTGGCCGCCGGCTAGGTCCCCGTCCCCTGTTCGGTGAAACAGGGGATCAGGATGGCTTGGCTGAATCGGGCCGGCTGGGCCGGCCGGTTCAGGGCTTTTGGGCCATGCAGCAATGAAAGTTTGGGCTAGTTTTTGGACCCCGTAATAGGCCGGGATTAGCAAAATATTTATATGGCTAGAATCTGGGTGAATTCTAGTTTCTTGGGGTATTTTTACTTTCCCAATTGGGTATGTATAGTGGGAGATATTCGAGCCCAAAGTTGGGCCCGTGAACTAGTCTGGGTAGAAATTCTAAGGGTCATTTTAATATTCTTTGCTAATAAATTAATTGTGTAAAATGATCCTGTAAGTGCTCAGACATCTGACTAGCTGATATATATATCTGTTGGATTGCATACTGAGGTAAGTAAGCCAGTTATCAGTACTTAATAAATTATTTTATTTATTATATGAATATTTAAATTGTGAATTATATTGTGACATAAAGAATTATTATGGATATTGGCTAAATTGTAAGTAGATGAATATTATGAATACATGGTTGTTTATGTCCTATGATTTCATATGTGGATGCTATGCATGAGAGATGCAGTTATTATGACATTGATGTGATATATTACATGCAATTGTTCAGTAAGTATAATCCACTGTTTATGCAATATAGAGATGTTATTGATATGTTTGTGCATGATGTGAGGTACTGTTATGTGTCGCCGTGGTTCTCCTTTATCATGTCATACCACACACACGTCTAGAGGACGTGTTCTGCTTGTTTATGCCACACACACATCTAGAGGATGTGTTCTGATGATCTATGCCACCTACACGTCTAGAGGACGTGTTCTGCTTGTTTATGCCATTCACACATCTTGAGGATGTGTTCTGCTTGGGTTCGAGATGGCATCACGCATCTAGAGGATGTGTTCTGAGTTACTATGAGGTGGCATCACACATCTAGAGGATGTGTTCTGCTTGGTTCGAGGTAGCATCACACATATAGAGTATATGTTCTGATGGATTATGATATGGCGTGACCCTAGTATCTGGACCCTTTCAGTAGGGGGATGCCTGTTGGTACACTATTGAGATATTACAGGGCCGTGGGTCACATTTACAGCTACCATTGAGAGTATAAACAGTGGGTTTACTTACCTTGCATGTTTGAGTATTTGTGGAATGTTTAAGCATGCAAATCATTTATGTGCTTATAGATTGTTATGCTATGATTTATTGTATAACGTGGCTTACTTATTGAGTGTAAGCTCATAAAAATCTTACAATGTTTTTGTCAGAGCCACGAGATTGAAGATGGATGGTTGGGGTGATGGATCTTCTATTAAATAAATCAAGACCCATTATTTTGTTGTAACCCCAGTATTGCTTATGTGTAGGGCTTGATGCCCAAACTTTATTATTGTGGTGTGTAAGGGTTTGTAACCCAAAACTTTTAGTATTCAGTGATGAATTTGGCTTGATTATATATATAATGGTGTTATATGTTAAAATTTTTGTGACGCCTTGCGTGCCCGGCACGTGGCAGGTTGTCACCCTAGCCCGATATTTGGGTCTGGGGCGTGACACCTCCCATAGCCAAGAGGTCAAATCTGGCTTGTAAAAATACAAACAGAAAATGTGGTACCTTGCCTTTGAGTTAGTTTTAGCTTTTGTTTTCTTTCATCGATCTTTCCTTGTTTTATATGGATTAGGTGTGCTCAACATCAACAACAGAGATTTTGGTCAGAAATTTGTTTGTAGTTAAAAAGATTTTGGTCTAGAATTTGTTTGTACTTTGAAGAAAGATTTAGGTCCCTTTGCAGTGTTACAGCTTTAAATGGCCACTGGTTGGTTAGCATTTTGAAAGAGTTGCTTTTTGCTTTTGAACAAATTCTGCTGTTGATGAAATCCAAAAATATATATTTGAAAAACATCCTCAGTTTTATAAATCTTTGTGATAATAAGCTTTGCTGATGTTATCACTGCTAATGATTGTAAGCTATATTTGGATTTGTTTTTCTTTTTTTTTTTACCAACCCGAATTCCAACCTGAAACTCAATCCAAACTTGATTTTTAAAAATAGGGTTAGGATTGAGGTTTTATAAATAGGGTTAGAGTTAGATTTAGGATTGAAGTTTTACAAATAGAGTTAGGGTTAGCATTGAGAAAAACCCAAATTTCGAGTTGCACCCTACCAATAACAACCAATAATTCAACGTTGACTTCTCAGAGCTACTCTGTGAAGGAGTAGCTGGAGGCTAATTTTTACTTGCTCTTCTTTCATCAATAGTTTCAAAGGAAGGAACCTCTGCTAAAAATAAAAAATCAAGTTGAAAAACATAGTAAAATTTGAGGTCAAAAAATTTAGAAGCAGTCAAACCTCAAGACATGTCAAACATCAAGCAAAAAATTCCCAGGAAAGCTCATTGGAATTGGGTTGGAATGATTTCATTTTTATTTATCTATTTTTTGAAATATAAATAATCAATGAAAGTACCTGCTGATCCATACGTTTCTCTTTGGACAAACGTTCCCCCCGATTTTATTTTGAACTGATGTCAACATATTTTTCTTGAAAAACCACTCGCTGGATTTTTTAAAAAAACTCTGCTAACTGTTGATATAAAAGTTTTGTCTAACTAGTTTTAAAATCCTACACGGCATGAAGAGGTTTGTGTGATCTAAGGCTGCAAGTGATTCCCAATTGAACCGACATTGGGTCAAGCAATGGGCTAGACCCAAGATAATTTGGATTAGGTTTGTGCCTAAAAATAAGACTCGAAAGAATTTCAGAGCATGCTTTGGTCAATACTTAGGCTCAAAGCTACTCCGGAATTAATCTAGAACTGGCTTAAGGCTTGACCTAACCCAAATTATTTATTCAAGCAAAAGCACCTATATATAATGATCCAAGTTAAGCCACATTTCTCTGCCTCTTCTTCAGCAAAAAATAAAACCTAATGACTCTCAACGTTGCTTTTTGTTACCATTGTTGCCCCCATGATGCCCAAATTCGAACCCTCCTAGGTCATCAATGGGTACATCCACATCACCAATGATGAAGTTGGTACTGTGAGCTCCCTCATGCCAAGATCGATCCTCAGGCGCTCTCCCCTAAGCAATTCAATCAAGACATCAATGGTCAAGGAGAAGGCGAAGCAGTGGAAGAAATGTCTCCGGCAACATTTCTTGTTTCTGGGACATTATATGTTTATAATTTGATGATTATTCTTTTCTCTTATGTACTTCTGAGAAGAAATGTCTTATTGCTATCAAAGCTCTACTCCTCACCTTCGAAATTGCTTCAAGGTTCAAGATAATAAGTTTAGTTATCTATTTGAATGTTAAGAAGGTGATAGCCCTGTTTTTTGCCACCCTACTCCACTATAAGAGGGAAGGCCTTCTGTTTAGATACTGGGGAGCTTCCTCTATGTGATAGAGGAATCTTCAAATAGTGTTAGTAGTTGCTAATTGAAATGATTGAGAAGAGATTGGCCTCATAAAGATATATTTTACTTCATTAATTTATCTTTATAATGCTTCTATCCTAATTTATCTCGGTTCTTAGATTACCAAAATTGATGAGTGGCAAGATCGATAAGATAAGAAGAGCTTTCTTTGAAAAGAGAAGAGTTGATATAAAGTTTTTACTGCCTTGTTAATTAAGAATGCAAGGATAAAAGAGAAGAAGGGCTTACTATTAAGAATATAAAAAAGCATGAATACCATTCAATTGACTAAATGGGCGTAGAAATTTCTTAATAGAAATGTTGATAAGAATTATTTCATGAAAAGATTCATCTTCAGAGCTTATTATTCTAGATGTCACTATGTTATATAGGAAAAAAGTAAAATGAGACAAGCTTTCCTAATGTAGAAGAACATTTGCAAAAATATTAGTACCTTCTAAAACTTTATATCATTCTAGTTGGGTAGCAAAAGAACATTATGTTTCGGAAGGATAGCTTGATTGCAACAATCCCATTAGTCCACCTTTTTGTAAAGCTATATAACAAAACTATTATAAAACATTTAGCTTTTGCCTTGGTATAGAGCAACAATAAATAGCAATGAAGAATTTGTCTACATGGGCCTCTCATTTATTAGGAATTCTAGCAACTCAGCAACTTTAGTGCCTCCTATCTTCCATTCATCCTTCAAAAGTGGATAGGCTATTTTAAAAGCTATATGGGAATGGCATATATATTGCTAATTTCTTCTCCAGAATCATCAACAAAAGAGAAATTAAGTATTATTTTTATTTCGCAGCATAAAAAAAAAATTTATTAGAAGAAATGAAGATATTTCTTAATTTAGATTTATATAATAAACTTTCCATCATGTGGTGCTAGTTAAAAGTTGATTGACCACTTTTCCCTTAAATTATAAAAATGGCTGTTTAGAAGCCTAAAAAGAGTAAGCCACCATGCCCACCACCGAACTTTCCTATCATCAATCTTTGATCTGAACAGCGGAGGAGAAAAGTATAATCTAGTAGGAGGAAAATTTAGGATCAATTAAAAAGAAATGTTAGAATCTTCCTAAAAAAGAATATCTTCCTCAACTTTGGTCCTTCACAAAATTATTTCTAGTTTTCTCTTTTGGGGCTATTTTTCTCCGAAAGACAGTTAGAGACTCGTAGAATAATTTGTAGCTCTTGTTGTTCTTTGATTCCTCTTTTTAATGTAAATATCTTTACTTTTAATAAATTTTGATACAAAGAATTCTTTTCTCTCACTGTTACCCCAAAAAAAATTGAATATGTAACTGTTATTATAATAATTATAATATAATATTATCTAAATAAAATGATATATGTGTCTGTGTGATTTAATGATAAAGTATTATAATAGTTATAAAATATATTTAGAATAAAACATTTAATCATTAGCATCAAATATAATTATTTTAAATTATCATATATATATCAAATCATTCTAGATAAAAATCGATAGTTTTTTAAGATCATTATAGTGATCCAATTTTAATAATCAAATATCTCTAATAGTTTCTTCCACCACCATCCAGTGAGAGGGGTGGAAAAAAAAAACCATCTACCGTAGCAGTTAGCCTTAGCATATTTCATTTGAAAGCACGGTTAAACTGGTGTGAAATCCTACGTAACGATGCAAAGCTGCACCTTGGCTTGTGATTAGCCAATGAGTAAAGATATATGCATGATCATAAAAACGTGGAACACGATGAGTGTTTTGATAATCCATCGTAACTGTTGACAAACAACACTCGTGTCCAAGTTTTCATTGCCCATACTTGACAGATAATAAACAATAATTAAGAGGCAATGCAGATATCTAATTAATATTTGCTCCCCTCGATTCTAATACTTGCTGCCATTGGTTAGGTGGGAAGAATCCTGCACCTTGCCCTTCATCGCCAGCAACTCGGTTTCTTTTAACAATCCAACAACCCCAAATTTTTCGGAATTCAAACTAGGAAAAGTCTTTGAAGACCGTCTTCGGTGCAGCAAGGCCTACGTGGGCTGCACCACCTCTTCTGATTGGTCCACGTGGATCCTATGTGGATGACGTGCCGGGCGGTATGGCTATGCTACGATGTTACGTTCTGAACGTGACGGCCATTTAAAGCGCTTCGCTTTTTTTTAAAATTAGCGTGCAGACAAAAATGCCCTTTCCCTCCATTCTATCGCCATTTTACGTTGGATTTCATCTGTGCAAAAAAAACTCTTTCTTCCCCCTCGCTCTGGCTTTCGGATGCTAAGGAATCAGTCCAAGACTTGAGCACGATCCTACGCACTCGCTCTGAGAGTCCGATCGAAAGAAAATATTTCAGCTTCGAGGCTGGAATACCTGGCTACTGGAGTCTTTGTACAAAAACTTCTGGAGAAAATGTCGTCCGCAGCACAAAACATTCTTTCGTTATGAGGTTGCTGTGGTTTATGAGCTTGACGATAAAAAACTAGGGTATCGTGGGTTTTGAACTAGGGTATCGTGGGTTTTCAACTAGGGTGTCGTGGGTTTTCAACTAATGCTTTGTCTTAACGTTTTGAACTATGGTGTCATGGGTTTTGAAATAGGGTGTCGTGGGTTTTTCTGCAAGGGTGTCATGGGTTTTGAACTAATGCTGCTTTGTCTTAACGTTTTGAACTAGGGTGTCGTGGGTTTTGAACTAGGGTGTCGTGGGTTTTGAACTAATGCTTTGTCTTAACGTTTTGAACTAGGGTGTCGTAGGTTTTGAACTAGGGTGTCATGGGTTTTGAACTAGGGTGTCGTGGGTTTTGAACTAGGGTATCGTAGGTTTTGAACTAATGCTTTGTCTTAACGTTTTGAACTAGGGTGTCGTGGGTTTTGAACTAGGGTGTCGTGGGTTTCAACAAGATAAGAGCGAATGGCAGCAAACACCCCAGGAGGAATTCGCCCCCTCGTGAACAGAAACCATTAATGAAGAGAGTGTGGGGAAGCCAAATACTGCGACACCCTAGAACCAATGCTGCGATACCCGTGCTTAAAACTGACCACGGAGAGAATCCCCGCGACACCCCTGGTGGAATTCGGCCGAAAATCCTTCGCGACACCCCAGTTGAAACCTCACGACACCCTAGCTTTAAGGCGACGACACACATGCATAAAACTTACCACGGAGAGAATCTTCACGACACCCCTGGTGGAATTCGGTCGAAAATCCTTCGCGACACCCCAGTTGAAACCTCACGACACCCTAGCTTTAAGGCAACGATACCCGTGCTTAAAACTGACCACAGAGAGAATCCCAGCGACACCCCTGGTCGAATTCGGCCAAAAATCCTTCGCGACACCCCAGTTGAAATCTCACGATACCCTAGCTTTAAGGCGACGACACCCGTACTTAAAACTGACCACGGAGAGAATCCCTGCAACATCCTAGTTCGAATTCGACCGAAAATCCTTCGCGACACTTCAGTTAAAATCTCATATCACCCTAGTTCAAATTCTCCTACGTAACGATGCAGAAGCACCTTGGCTTGTGATATCGCCAATGAGTAAAGATATATGCATGATCATAAAAACGTGGAACACGATGAGTGTTTTGATAATCCATCGTAACTGTTGACAAACAACACTCGTGTCCAAGTTTTCATTGCTCGTACTTGACAGATAATAAACAATAATTAAGAGGCAATGCAGATATCTAATTAATATTTGCTCCCCTCGACTCTAATACTTGCCATTGGTGGTTAGGTGAGAAGAATCCTGCACCTTGCCCTTCATCGCCAGCAACTCGGTTTCTTTTAACAATCCAACAACCCCACATTTTTCGTAATCCAAACTATATTTCTCACATTCCCCCGTCTCAACACTTCCTCACGGTCTCCACCCCCACCACCTTATGATATTCCACTACTGTTGTCCCTTGCATGTCAATCCTCTGAACCACCCTCTTTTTTCGAGGTAGATCAGGCCTATCCATGATCCATGGTAAAAAAAAAATTAAACAAACTCCCATTCATTTACCAAAACTCTTGAACAGCTAGTCTGTCACAGTACTGCGAAGGGCATACATTCAATCCCTACTGTTAGACTCACCTCTAATTTGAGAGCTTGCAACTTGCAACAGGCCACGTCAACTTCTTTGAGTTGTAAACTGGTGATGAATGATATTATTTAAGGTGATGTCCTACAAAAACTTGACCCTAGGTGATATGAGCAATAACCAATGTCTGGTGCTCAATTGCCTTCATTACCTTTATTTCTGCGTAGCAATTCGTTGGGGAAAAGTGGGACACGTATCTAAATCAACAATTCGATGAACAGAAGCAACCCCACAAAATTAAAGGCCTTCAGTAGTTTCTTGATCTTTAAGCTACATGTGATCTGGTTGCCATCGCATAAGATCAAACAGAACCCAGGTGACAACATAACGAACAGTACAAGAACATCTGTGCTTGACATAAGAATCAAAACAGCAGACACCGAGTTAATAAGCTTGGAGAGACGGTTTTGTCCTGTTAATAGCTTTTTGACAACAGAAGATTTGCAATTTGATACAGGTTGCCAATAAAACTTGAGAATGCGAAACATCATCTCTGAATTTACCCTCTGTGAAGGTGAACTGTTAAAGATCTATGATTTCCAATGCCAACGATTTGATTATCTACTCTAATTGAACCGAAGAAAGTTAACACATACCAGAGCATAACCTTATAATTGCAGTGATCATGTAATTAGGGCAGACATATATTGGGGGCTGTAGAATGATAAAGTTTTGATTAACTTAAAAATGAGGTCATATTGATTATTACATTTCAGAAGTCTTCTCGGTTCACTAGAATTAAGGAGCAGGAAAAGTTGCTGATCTATGATCACATGGATGGCAAAAGATTGGACCCAGATGATGTTTGGTTTAGCCAAAGGATGCAAATGATCCATTAAAGTGAATATAAATTATATTTAAAGGATTTATAGCAATAGCAGACTTTGCTTTACATGCAAAGCTCTTAGATCATCTTGGAGGCTTCAGTAATGGTACGTACGATCTGGTTCTCATTTTACTTGAACTTATGAAATGATCTCTTCCTCTTTGTTGTGCTTAACATTTTGGGCAGATAGGTTTGGGCACATTGTTAATTCAACAAAGCCACTGATATTATTTCAACTTTTCTCTTTAGATCGAGATTTTATGTTTAAGAACACAGCACAAGGATTCATGGACAGCACTATATTATTAGAGAAATAAACTAAAAAACACAGGCTAGCTAACAGGATTCCTCAGAGGGGATCAAATATGCAAATGGCAAGAAAGGTCTTAGTAAGTGTTGCTTTCAAGATGCGACCATGCCAAGGATGACATGGAGATGCAGTAGCAATGTCTTCCAAGTACATGATTGACAGAAACTCACTGCTGAAATAAGATTTTATCAGCATTGGTGCTTAATAGCAGAAACAGGTGCTGACAAGGTATTTCTTTGTTTTTCACTTTTCACTTGAGCGAATTCATTCATTGTGCAAGAATCATGATCTTACATTGTGTTTATTTCATGCATATATTCCTTCAATATGTATTTTGAGCATAATAAGTTTACAATAAAATGCTCTAAGGCATAGCAGACCGCAGAAAGAAGGACATGCGTTGGTCTCTCAAGATGAATCAACCGGCTCGTCATATCCCAATTCTCTTGTTTCAAAAGTTAAGATGCACTAAAGAGGTACTCTACATGATCAAGAATTAGCAGTAGGAAATAATACTAATTCCATAGCTAGCTTTGATTAGAAGACCTGCATTTATCTTTTGAAAAAGTCTATATTATACAAAATAACATACTCCTAATAGAAACACCAGAATTTGATTCAAAATTTCTAAGAAAGAAATAAGCTATCCTAATCTATTAGCAGCTGAATTTCACTACATTTCTTTGAGTTAAGTATTATTTGCTGCCCAAATTCAACCTTGGCCTCAACTGTTTCCCACTCCGTAATGGAACAAATAATTAAGACCCCTTTAAACTCTTAATCTGTGCTCTCTTCAGAGACACAGACCAATGCAACAATCAACTCCATTTCTCTCATAAACACCACCACTCAAGGCAACTTGTAAGGAACAACTCCACATCCACCACTCTGTCAACAATAGAACATCAAGGAATCACAGAACAGAAAATTTACAGCATCAACAACCATCGCAATATCACTTGCTCCCTAGACATCCCCAACAAATATTAAACTTCAGCATCAGAACTCGAAAATAAAACTAAAAAAAATCTGATTTCGCTCTCAACTCACACATGGTCATCATACCTTCAACATTAATGAGATTGATAACCAACCAGACAAAATAAATTCCAAACTAGAATTTCAGCAAAATATAAACAAAAGCAACAAGAACCACCATCATCTGAAAATCTACATTGCTTTAAAACTCTGGTTCAACTTGCAGTTAAATTGGTCGTACAAACATAAAATCAGAAATCATTTATGATGCACGAATCCATTATTACTTTTGTCCACCTTAAAGCACATAAATTACTAAATTAACAACAGAGGGAACGCTAAATCGAAACTTTATTAAAATGGATATCCGAAGATCTCCATTGCTCTGGGAACTCAATTAAACTTCCAATTAAAATGTCATATGAACATCAAAACCCCTCCAAGGATCAAAACAGTCAATTAAAACAACGGAGTCTTTCACCCAGAATAAGGAGAAAATCAGGCGGAAGAACAAGCGAGCTTAGCTCATAAACCCCCCACAAAAAGCTTGTTGAAACGCCCCATCCAGCCACCGCCGCGACTCCTCCATCAACTCCGGACTCAGCCTCACCATCAGCACACAAAACTCCATCTCGCTCAAAGCTCCATCACCATCGACGTCTCCTTCGTTCAGCATCCCCCTCAGTTCGTCATCCCGGAGGCCCCCCAAGCCCAGCAGCGCCGCGTTGCGCTTCAAGCTCCCGAAAGTTATCAGGTTTCTCCTCGGATCCATCAAGAGGCGGAAGCCATTGCAGAGCTCCTCCATGAGGCCCTCCTCACCGAGCTTCTCCGCTATGAGAGGGAGGAAGTCCTCGAACTCGACCGGTCTCTGAGCCATGAGAGAAGGGGAGACGAATTGGGAACGCAGAGAGTGGGATTGCGCGATTAAATAAAAGAGGGGACAGGGGATTCGAGGAAGGAGAGGAAGCCATTGGTTGACAGCTGGGATAGGGCTCGGATTTGGCTGGAAGGGAGAGGGAGGAAGATGAGTGTCGCTTTCGGAGAACGTGCGGGGTCCGGCGCGGGGGTAAATACTGGGTAAGCCCTGGAATCCAGCGGGTCCCGATTCTTGGAACAAGAATATCTGGAACGTTCGGCCGGCCAACGATGGAATAATTCCGTCCCGATGCGGGATTAAACATCCCATTCCGATATCCCTTGGGATATCTCAAGGAGGTTTCCGGATTTTGGAATAAAAATTTGGAAAATGGGTGCTCGAGTTAATCGGACCTGATAAAATTTTGGGAATAAACTTGTAAACCATAACCTGTAAACAAAACGATATACAAGACAATCTAGGATCCACCATGTGAGCAGATACAAGGATCCTAGAGCATAGCTTCTAGTGAATTTTTTTAATGGTCAAACCTAAGATTTTAGATTCAACTCTTTAGATGATACATCTCTAAAAATATAAATTTAAATAGTTTGAATATAAATAAATATCACTCTCTCTCTCTTTTTCAAAAGAAAAAAGAAATACAATCCCAATATAGCTATTTATAAATAATTTGATTAAGAGATATAGCAAGCACTTGGAAGTTTCCAAAGCTTTTAATAATTCTAATCATATTCAAATCTCGTAATTGAAATGTATTTTAACTTATATTCTTTTATATTCTCTCTCAATTCTGTTCGTCAATTTTAAAGTCAAGGATATTCTCTTATATTATTTTTAAAAATAAGTAATTAGCGACTAGCACCGCGTTCTCTTTACTTTTCTCAATTTCGGTAAAACTCTCTCAAATTTGACCTCTAAATTGACTCGCCTCGATCGGTTGCTCCTTCTTTTATCTTTTTCAGACACGTATCCCACGTGTCCAAACGCCAGTATACTATAAACCAATAAATCAAGTCAGCTTCAAGTGAGCTAAATATGACCAGCAATTGACGTTGCTCACCTCATGAACAACGTAAGCCATCTCCCATACGCACTTGCTGACGGTCAAATTGAGGACAATATGGTAATTTGATTGAGGGTAAAGGAGTCTACCACATGTTTGGACCGGTCTTCGTTTGAGAAATTTACGAAAGACTCGGTGAGCGGAGAACCTTCCACGCTCGCCGAGGGACATCAGACTTGACAGAGTGATAAACATTGTCCAGGATGCCTAGTTGCTCACATTTTCCAAAGGCTGTGTTTGAAATAAAAAATTAAACTTAAAAAAATTAATTAAAAAATACTTATAAATTTATTTTTAAATTTATTTTTTAAAAAATAAAATTATTATTTTAAAAAATTAATAAATTTTAATTATTTTTAAATAAATTTTATTTTATATATTTATTTAAAAATATTTTTTATATCAAACATTATTTAAATCAATGCTCTACAAAAGAAACTAAAGAAGGAACGAAGAGCTCGTATACGGTTTGTAGGTGATTCGGTACCGCTTACTAGGAGTGCAACTTGGGCTAGATTCGGGGTAATTTGGGCCGAGTTCAATCCGAACCTGGCCCGTCAAACCCAAATTGGAGCGGTACTCAAATTTACTTTTGTCCAATCCGAATCTGAAATATCCAGGTTCGGATTGCAGTCGATCCGAACCTGGGATAACCCAAACCCGCTCACGAGCTAGGGGACAACCCGGTTGCAGATCCTCAATTCCTCCGCTCCGCTCGCCACCCTCAAGTCTCAACCCTAGATCCCGCCTCCCAGCCTCAGTCGCTCGCCTTCATGACTTCGTCGTCGCCGCTCGCCTTCATGAGTTCGTGACTTCGTCGCCCTCAAGTCTCAAGTCTCTCTCTTTCTATGGTGTTTGTGTTGAGGTCTATGAGGCAATAGATAGATGGGGTTCAAGTCGCTTAGCCTCCAGGTGCTTCCACGTGGTAAGTGATAGGTGCTTCCACATGGTAAGTGATAGGGCTAGTGGGCCCTCCATAGGCCACTATGACACCATCTGGGCTCGACCTTAGTGAATTGGCCTTTTCTTCGCGGGCCCAACAAGTCCAGGGCGGCCTCTCTGAGTCTGCCATCTTTTCTCTCTTCTCCGCATGGAGCCAACTCGGCCTCGGTCATGAATAGTGTCGGCCTCCATGAACAGTGTTCGCTCTCGGCCATGAACAGTGTCGGCCTCCATGAACAGTGTTCGCTCTCGGCCATGAACGGTGTCGGCCTCCATGAACAGTGTCGGTCATGAACGGTGTCGGCCTCCATGAACAGTATTTGCTCTCGGCCATGAACGGTGTCGGCCTCCATGAACAGTGTTCGCTCTCGGCCATGAACAGTGTCGACCTCCATGAACAGTGTTCGCTCTCGATAATGAACGGTGTCGGCCTCCATGAACAGTGTCGGCCTCCATGAACAACGTTCGCTCTCGGCCATGAACAGTGTCGGCCTCCATGAACAGTGTTCGCTCTCGGTCATGAACAGTATCGGCCTCCATGAACAGTGTTCGCTCTCGGCCATGAACAGTGTCGGCCTCCATGAACAGTGCCATGCAAGCACTCTATAATCAATTCTCTACAAGGGACAGCTGGCTTCAACTCCAAACTGCATCTTCTGCTCCAATGGCTGCACCTTGGGGCCCACATGCCTAACTTCATCACTTATCGTTGTTCGCGCAGGAATGCAAAAAAAAGAGATGACGTAGGGGACACGTCTGGCAAGCGCCGTAGCGGTCGGCCATGCCCTGCAGCACCCCATGCTTTACGGACATCAATTCTGACACTTCATCCATCAAAGTCATCATTATGGAGCCTCAACCACTCAAGCCAGACAAACTCTTAAGCGTCTATAAGATGGGTAAGAGGGACTTCCAACCGGGTAACACACTCATAACGCTCCTAAACGCTCTCTTCTCGGAGCCTCTCTCTTTCTCTTTCGAGCTTCCTCAAGCCCACGGCTGTTGCCCAGAGCGCTGACTTGAGCGTCGGAGGGTCCCCGCCGGAATTTTTGGCCCCCGGGACTTGTTTGCAGGTCCGCAGGTGCAAGGAGCTCGCCGGAGGACCCCGGGCTCACTGGAGAAGGCAACGGGACGCTCGAGGCCGGTGATTTGGCGTCAACAGATTGGCGCGCCGGGTAGGAGGGGCACGCACGGAGGGAAAGAAAGTTCTATCTCCTTAAGCTATAAGTCTCCGTCCCCTTTAAGATAGCTATGGTGGTGATGTGCATGCCGAAGGTTCTCACCAATCGTGCTGGGGGGCATCCACATCGCGCTAGGCAGCAAAAGGCCACCCTCTCTGCTCCTTCACCACCAACCTCAGCTGCTCTAATTAACCAGCTGGTCATCTTCCATCAACAAGTTCAAGCCTTGAATACGGCAGTTCATGAACTGCAGAAGTAACGCTCGGTGGCCCCTCAACAGCAGCCCAAGCCTCTCACATCGCTCGTAATAGCTGCACCCGTTAGTCAACGATTCATTTGCAGAAAATCTCTTCAGGGAGAGGTTGTCACTATCATGCATCATCTAAGCACCACCACTGTGAAGCTTTCAAGAGACTGCAGTCTCCTACCTTCCGCTCAAGCAGCCACTCCACCCCTTAATCATCTGGTGCTTAGATGAGGAAGCATCTGGATGAACAACACCGGCGGCTAGAAGAGCTCACTCAAAGGCCCAACAATCAGCCAGAGGTGGACTGCGACATGGGTAGCAAAGTAATTTCCAAAAGGGATGAACTTGAAACATTATTCGTCACCTCAAGCATTATTGGGCATTTTACTTTCTGATAGAAGTAAGCCGAGAGGTGTTGTTGCAATTAATGCAAGAAGGAAGATGAGGACAAAAGGCTTTGACTATTGACTCCAACTTTCCTCTCTCTTCTTCTCTCTGTTACACCCAAAAGCCAAACCAAGCTCGAGACCTTTTACGGATTTCGTTCTAGCTGCTTTCAAGCTTCAGCACCGAGGGCAATCAATCTCTTCAAGGAAAGAGCTATGCAAAGGGCCCTATTAACAACTCCGTCGGCCTTTTTACTCCGCTGATATCAACTCTCAGCAACGTCCTCGATGGACTCTCCCAGCCATTCGTCTTCAACGACCGCCAACTATCGAGGCTTTCCTCAATGGCCTCCAGCTTTGTCCCGGTTTATAGCTTCTTCCTGGCCACAGACATCTCGTCCTGGCCTCCAATGCGAGGGAAGGCCCAAGTAAGGGCAACGACACCTCCAATCCAACTAACATGATTCCCTGGGGGCAGATCACCAGCGGACGGAAGTGCTCAAACCCGCAAAAGGTTTTGTCCTGTTAATAGCTTTTTGACAACAGAAGATTTGCAATTTGATACAGGTTGCCAATAAAACTTGAGAATGCGAAACATCATCTCTGAATTTACCCAAATATGCTGTGAAGGAGAACTGTTAAAGATCTATGATTTCCAATGCAAACGATTTTATTATCTACTCTAATTGAACCGAAGAAAGTTAACACATACCAGGAGCATAACCTTATATATTGCAGTGATCATGTAATTAGGGCAGACATATATTGGGGGCTGTAGAATGATATAGTTTTGATTAACTTAAAAATGAGGTCATATTGATTATTACATTTCAGAAGTCTTCTCGGGTCACTAGAATTAAGGAGCAGGAAAAGTTGCTGATCTATGATCACCTGGATGGCAAAAGATTGGACCCAGATGATGTTTGGTTTAGCTACAAAGTAGCCAAAGGATGCAAATGATCCATTAAAGTAAATATAAATTATATTTAAAGGATTTATAGCAATAGCAGACTTTGCTTTACATGCAAAGCTCTTAGATCATCTTGGAGGCTTCAGTAATGGTACGTGGTTCTCATTTTACTTGAACTTATGAAATGATCTCTTCCTCTTTGTTGTGCTTAACATTTTGGGCAGATAGGTTTGGGCACTGTTGAGGGATAAAATCGCTGTGTGTTAATAATCATGCACATGACTAGGGCTAACCCTGATTCCTGTCCACTATGCGACGCTCACCCGAGATAAGTCAGCCTCGATAAGTTGGAGCGCCTTAGCCCCTTGCCAAACCAAGGACTCCCAAGACGCAAACCGCCTCTCTCGGCCCCAGCCGAGCTATATCCTCTCTCAGCCCCAGCTGAGCTATATCACCTTTCTCGGCCCCAGCCAAGATATATCATCTCTCGACCCCATCCGAGCTATGTCATCTTTCGGCCCCTCTAGCCGATCTCTTCCATCGCTCGGCCTAGCCCGAGCGATATCTGCACCTCTGCGGAATTCAACGTAGGAGAACCCGAATTCGTGAGATTCCAAACAGAAATCATATCCGGGAGTGACCTAGGACCCGCAAGAGTGGCCTAGGGCCCTGGAGCCTATCTCCTCACCACATCTCGAGACATCAACGAGCACTCCTAGCTGTCGATCCTCTAACCAACAAGATACGAATCCTACCGGCCTCATAACAAACTCGATTCGGATCTCAACGGCTTTCAGACCCACGATGCCTCTAAGCGGTCAGGTGACCCTCTATAAATACAACCGTCTTCCTGCTTCTAAGGGACGGGCCATCTTTTTGCACACTTGCTCACCCCTTTCCGCCATTAGCGCTCTGCTCAGAGCCCTCGAGAGGCCACCCTGGAGAGACTCTTCAACGAGAGCCTTCTCCCCATTTTTGTTGGTTGCTGATCTTCACTGACTTGAGCGTCGGAGGGTCTTCCGCAGAGGGCCACCCCCAACGCCTCTCGCATGAGGACTGTTTTGCAGGTCCGCCCAGGAGGAGCTCGATCGCGCCCGAGTCGAAGGACAGATTTCAGCAGCAACAAATTGACGCTAAAGGAAGGGCCTCAAGTCCCATAAACTTATGATTCAGGAGACAAGGGTCTCGATCTAGAAGAGAACCCCTCCATTGGCCAATCGAAGAAAAGCTACTTCCGAAGCCCGGGACCAGGTCATCTCCCAAAGACCTGATCCGGTGAGCAGTGTGGCATTGCCGCCACCACCAGTTGAGACTCCATCGCCACCAGCGGCCCCAGTGACCCAGGACCAGTTTGTCACACTGGTCCAGCAGGTCCAAGCACTAACCCATTTGATTCAGGGACGCCGTGAAGCTCCCTGTCCAGCTGCTCCTGCTCTGCATCTTCCTGAGGAGGCCGCAGCTCCCATTTCCCCATCAATCTCTTCTTCCGGTCCGCACGGAGCCACGGACCCCCCTCATCGTCCTAAGAGAGCTGGGCCAGCCCTACAAGTGGTCTGCAGCAAAGATCTTCCTAGATCTCAGTGGGCTCGATCCCTCTCTCTGGTGTCCTCTTGCCACGACTCGACGCCGTCTCTGCCTTCTCCCTGCCTCGGCACTATAGCTCGGCTTTCGTAGCCGCGCTATACGCACCAAGGCATTTATGGCCTCATAAAGGCCATGTGCATCTACCTGCTTTAAGGCATTGAATGCCTTATCTCCTTCCATCATTAAGGCATTATGGCTTCCACGTTGGCCCCCTTGGAACCTTTTGCATGAGGAAGGATGGCATCATGAAGCAAGACAAGGAGTTATTGACTCCATGCTTCACAGAAGTCCAAGGTCCAGCTTCAGCTTCGGCCAGTGGGTCTATCGCACCACCCAGAGAGTTCCCATAAGCGAGACCCCGTTCCGGATGGCCTTTGGCACGGAAGCTGTCATCCCCATGGAGATAGGCCTCCCCTCTCCACGGGTGGAGAGCTACTCGGAGGAGGCTAACGACGAGCAGCTCCGCACCAACCTCAGCTTGGTGGAGGAAATCAGGGAAAAAGCCTGAATCAGAGTAGCTGCATACCAGCAGGAGTGGCCGTTACCATGCCTCCAGAGTCAAAGGCAAATCCTTCTCGCCCGGCGATCTTGTCCTCCGGAAAGTGTCCGTTTCCAAACCGCTGGAGCAAGAAAGCTCTCCCCAAACTGGGAAGGCCCCTATCAAGTAGCGGAAGTCATCGGACCTGGCACCTACAAGCTCCAGGAC
Source organism: Calamus simplicifolius (assembly GCA_900491605.1). Lineage (NCBI taxonomy): Eukaryota > Viridiplantae > Streptophyta > Magnoliopsida > Arecales > Arecaceae > Calamus > Calamus simplicifolius. The sequence continues at coordinate 238,431 of UESW01001747.1, read as the reverse complement.
CTGAGCGGGAGATCCATTCCCCGGATGTGGAGCTCGGACAACATTCGCTTATATCATCAATAGAGCACGCTCTCTATAGACTTACCCCATTTACAGCTTTGGCATCTTGTTTCTATTATTCGCGACATGATCACTACGGTCGTTTTTTCGAAAAGTCGTAATAGAAAATAGATGTCATTTACGCATCCATTCTCAGCACAACCGAGCTATCTCCTTGAGCCAAATCTTCGTACCTTGGCTAGGCCGAGCTCTGAGCCAGAGCTATATATCTTGGTTAGGCCAAATTGCATCCCATGAAGGATTGGTATGGCTGAGCACTCTCGGCGTAACTGGGAACCGTGTAATCTCCAAAGCATCGTTCGGATTCGGGCAGCTTACAAGCCCCGGCCGAACCAAACGTCAAAGATACTTCGTTCGGATTTGGGCAGCTTACAAGCCCCGGCCGAACCAAATGTCAAAGAAACTTCGTTCGGATTCGGGCAGCTTACAAGCCCCGGCCGGACCAAACAGTCTCCAAAGCATCGTTCGGATTCAGGCAACTTACAAGCCCCGGCCGAACCAAACATCAAAGATACTTCGTTCGGATTCGGGCAGCTTACAAGCCCCGACCGAACCAAACGTCAAAGAAACTTCGTTCGGATTCAGGCAGCTTACAAGCCTTGGCCAGACCAAATAGTCTCCAAAGCATCGTTCGGATTTGGGAAACTTACAAGCCCGGCTAAACCAAACATCAAAGATACTTCGTTTGGATTCGGGCAGCTTACAAGCCCTGGCCGAACCAAACATCAAAAAACTTCGTTCAGATTCGGGCAGCTTACAAGCCCCGGCTGGACCAAACAGTCTCCAAAGAATCGTTCGGATTCGGGCAGCTTACAAGCCCCGGCCGAACCAAACATCAAAGATACTTCGTTCGGATTCGGGCAGCTTACAAGCCCCGGCCGAACCAAACGTCAAAGAAACTTCGTTCGGATTTGGGCAGCATACAAGCCCCGGCCGAATCAAACAATCTCCAAAGCATCGTTCGGATTCGGTCAGCTTACAAGCCCCGGCCGAACCAAACATCAAAGAAACTTCATTCGGATTCGTCAGCTTACAAGCCCCGCCTGGACCAAACAGTCTCCAAAGCATCGTTCGGATTCCGGCAGCTTACAAGCCCTGGCCGAACCAAACGTCAAAGATACTTCGTTCGGATTCGGGCAGCTTACAAGCCCCGGCCGGACCAAACGGTCTTCAAAGCATTGTTCGGATTCGGGCAGCTTACAAGCCCCGGTCGAACCAAATATCAAAGAAACTTCGTTCGGATTCGGGCAGCTTACAAGCCCCGTCTGGACCAAACAGTCTCCAAAGCATCGTTCGGATTCCGGCAGCTTACAAGCCCTGGCCGAACCAAACGTCAAAGATACTTCGTTCGGATTTGGGCAGCTTACAAGCCCCGGCCGGACCAAACAGTCTCCAAAGCATCGTTCGGATTCGGGCAGCTTACAAGCCCCGGCCGAACCAAACATCAAAGATACTTTGTTCGGATTCAGGCAGCTTACAAGCCCTAGCCGAACCGAGTGATCTCCTAAACTTCCTTCGGATTTGGGCAGCTTACAAGCCCCGGCTGGACCAAACAATCTCCAAAGCATCGTTCGGATTCGGGCAGCTTACAAGCCCCGACCGGACCGAGTGATCTCCTAAACTTCCTTCGGATTCGGGCAACTTACAAGCCTCGGCCGGATCAAACAATCTCCAAGGCTTCGTTCGGATTCGGGCAGCTTACAAGCCCCGGCCGAAGCGAGCATCAAAGAAACTTCACTCGGATTCGGGCAGCTTACAAGCCCCGGCCAAACCAAACGTCAAAGAAACTTCGTTCGGATTCGGGCAGCTTACAAGCCCCGGCCAGACCAAACAGTCTCCAAAGCATCGTTCGGATTCGGGCAGCTTACAAGCCTCGGCCGAACCAAACGTCAAAGATACTTCGTTCGGATTCAGGTAGCTTACAAGCCCCGGCTGAACCAAACGTTAAAGAAACTTTGTTCGGATTCGGACAGCTTACAAGCCCCGGCCAGATCATATAATCTCCAAAGCATCGTTCGGATTCGAACAGCTTACAAGCCCCGGCCGGACCGAGTGATCTCCTAAACTTCGTTCGGATTCGGGTAGCTTACAAGCCCAGACCGGATCAAACAATCTCCAAAGCATCGTTCGAATTCGGGCAGCTTACAAGCCCCGGCCGGACTGAGTGATCTCCTAAACTTCATTTGGATTCGGGCAGCTTACAAGCCCCGACCGGATCAAACAATCTCCAAAGCATCGTTTGGATTCGGGCAGCTTACAAGCCCCGGTCGGACCGAGTGATCTCCTAAACTTCCTTCGGATTCGGGCAGCTTACAAGCCTCGGCCGGATCAAACAATCTTTAAGGCATCGTTCGGATTCGTGCAGCTTACAAGCCCCGGCCAGATCAAACAATCTTCAAGACATCGTTCGGATTTGGGCAGCTTACAAGCCCCAGCCAAACCGAATGATCTTCAAACAGTCTCCGTACCTTGGCCGCGCCAAGTAAAATATAATCTTTATAATCCTCTGCTAGGCCGAGCGATCTTCGTACCTTGGCAGTGCCAAGTAAAATATAATGTTGAAGGCTCGGCAACACCGAGTAATTTATTATTTGGAAGCCTCGGTTACAACCGAGTAGCATCTTGGGAAGGCTCGGCAACACCGAGTAATTTATTATTTGAAGGCTCGGCAACACCGAGTAATTTATCATTTGGAAGCCTCGATTACAACCGAGTAGCATCTTGGGAAGGCTCGGCAACACCGAGTAATTTATTATTTGAAGGCTCGGCAACAGTAATTTATTATTTGGAAGCCTCGGTTACAACCGAGTAGCATCTTGGGAAGGCTTGGCAGCACCGAGTGATTTATTATTGGAAGCCCCGGCCAGAGCCGAAGTGCGTATCAAAAGCCTCGGCCAGAGCCGGAGTGCATCTCTTATTATCCAAAGCCCGGCCAGAGCCGAAGTGCATATCAAAAGCCTCGCCAGAGCCGGAGTGCATCTCTTATTATCCAAAGCCCCGGCCAGAGCCGAAGTGCATATCAAAAGCCTCCGCCAGAGCCGGAGTGCATCTCTTATTATCCAAAGCCCCGCCAGAGCCGAAGTGCGTATCAAAAGCCTCGGCCAGAGCCGGAGTGCATCTCTTATTATCCAAAGCCCCGGCCAGAGCCGAAGTGCGTATCAAAAGCCTCGGTCAGAGCGGAGTGCATCTCTTATTATCAAAAGCCCCGCCAGAGCCGAAGTGCGTATCAAAAGCCTCGGCAGAGCCGGAGTGCATCTCTTATTATCCAAAGCCCCGGCCAGAGCCGAAGTGCATATCAAAAGCCTCGGCCAGAGCCGGAGTGCATCTCTTATTATCCAAAGCCCGGCCAGAGCCGAAGTGCATATCAAAAGCCTCGGCCAGAGCCAGAGTGCATCTCTTATTATCCAAAGCCCCGCCAGAGCCGAAGTGCGTATCAAAAGCCTCGGCCAGAGCCGGAGTGCATCTCTTATTATCCAAAGCCCCGGCCAGAGCCGAAGTGCGTATCAAAAGCCTCGGCCAGAGCGGAGTGCATCTCTTATTATCAAAGCCCCGGCCAGAGCCGAAGTGCGTATCAAAAGCCTCGGCCAGAGCCGGAGTGCATCTCTTATTATCCAAAGCCCCGGCCAGAGCCGAAGTGCGTATCAAAAGCCTCGGCCAGAGCCGGAGTGCATCTCTCTTGGCCAGAGCCGAGTGCATCTCTTATTATCAAAGCCCCGGCCAGAGCCGAAGTGCGTATCAAAAGCCTCGGCCAGAGCCGGAGTGCATCTCTTATTATCCAAAGCCCCGGCCAGAGCCAAAGTGCGTATCAAAAGCCTCGGCCAGAGCCGGAGTGCATCTCTTACTATCAAAAGCCTCGGCCAGAGCCGGAGTGCATCTCTTACTATCAAAAGCCTCGGCCAATCCGAGTGATACAGCACTAAAGCTTCGTCCCAGCCGGATAATTTCTCGGACACTCTAGCGCAACTAAAGCGCCTTATTTTACTTCAGCAAGAGGGCCGCCCAGGCCTTTCTCTAACCTACACAGAGATAAACACTTCCTCTACAGAGGATCGAATGACATGTTCCCCAAATAAGATTGCTCCAGAATTCTACTCCCTATATCCGAAGTTACACTTCGGACTAGGGAGTGGGGGCATGTGTTGAGGGATAAAATCGCTGTGTGTCAATAATCGTGCACATGGCTAGGGCTAACCCTGATTCCTACTACTATGCGACGCCCGCAGAGATAAGTCAGCCTCGGTAAGTTGGGGCGCCTTAGCCCCTCGTCGAACCAAGGACTCCCAAAATGCAAACCACCTCTCTCGGCCCTAGCCGAGCTATATTTTCCCTCGGCCCTAGCCAAGCTATATTTGTCTTTAAATCATAAAGACAAATGATTTCGCTCTCAACTCACACATGGTTCATCATACCTTCAACAATAATGAGATTGATAACCAACCAGACAAAATAAATTCCAAACTAGAATTTCAGCAAAATATAAACAAAAGCAACAAGAACCACCATCATCTGAAAATCTACATTGCTTTAAACTCTGGTTCATTTGCATTAAATTGGTCGTACAAACATAAAATCAGAAATCATTTATGATGCACGAATCCATTATTACTTTTGTCCACCTTAAAGCACATAAATTACTAATTAAACAACAGAGGGAACGCTAAATCGAAACTTTATTAAAATGGATATCCGAAGATCTCCATTGCTCTGGGAACTCAATTAAACTTCCAATTAAAATGTCATATGAACATCAAAACCCCTCCAAGGATCAAAACAGTCAATTAAAACAACGGAGTCTTTCACCCAGAATAAGGAGAAAATCAGGCGGAAGAACAAGCGAGCTTAGCTCATAAACCCCCCCACAAAAAGCTTGTTGAAACGCCCCATCCAGCCACCGCCGCGACTCCTCCATCAACTCCGGACTCAGCCTCACCATCAGCACACAAAACTCCATCTCGCTCAAAGCTCCATCACCATCGACGTCTCCTTCGTTTCAGCATCCCCCTCAGTTCGTCATCCCGGAGGCCCCCCAGCCCAGCAGCGCCGCGTTGCGCTTCAAGCTCCCGAAAGTTATCAGGTTTCTCCTCGGATCCATCAAGAGGCGGAAGCCATTGCAGAGCTCCTCCATGAGGCCCTCCTCACCGAGCTTCTCCGCCATGAGAGGGAGGAAGTCCTCGAACTCGACCGGTCTCTGAGCCATGAGAGAAGGGGAGAGGAATTGGGAACGCAGAGAGTGGGATTGCGCGATTAAATAAAAGAGGGGACAGGGGATTCGAGGAAGGAAAGGAAGCCATTGGTTGACAGCTGGGATAGGGCTCGGATTTGGCTGGAAGGGAGGGGGAGGAAGATGAGTGTCGCTTTCGGAGAACGTGCGGGGTCCGGCGCGGGGGTAAATACTGGGTAAGGCCTGGAATCCAGCGGTTCCCGATTCTTGGAACAAGAATATCTGGAATGTTCGGGCCAACGATGGAATAATTCCGTCCCGATGCGGGATTAAACATCCCATTCCGATATCCATTGGGATATCTCAAGGAGGTTTCCGGATTTTGGAATAAAAATTTGGAAAATGGGTGATAAAATTTTGGGAATAAACTTGTAACCAGAACCTGTAAACAAAACGATATACAAGTCAATCTAGGATCCACCATGTGAGCAGATACAAAGATCCTAGAGCATAGTGATATGGATAATGAGCAAAATAGTTAAACTAAATAAATAAAAGGCAGCTTGGACGGCCCCTAATCCTGGGCGGCCCCCAATCCTGGGCGGCCCCCAGTCTCGGGCGGCCTCCAGAGTCTAGGCGGCCTCCGGTCCTAGGCGGCCCCTAGAGTCTGGACGGCCCCCAGTCCTGGCGGCCCCCAGTCTTGGGCGGCCTCGAGAGTCTAGGCGGCCTTCGGTCCTAGGCGGCCCCTAGAGTCTGGACGGCCCCCAGTCTTGGGCGGCCTCCAGAGTCTAGGCGGCCTCCGGTCCTAGGCGGCCCCTAGAGTCCGGACGGCCCCAGTCCTGGGCGGCCCCCAGTCCTGGGCGGCCCCCAGTCTTGGGCGGCCTCCAGAGTCTAGGCGGCCTCCGGTCCTAGGCGGCCCCTAGAGTCCGGACGGTCCCCAGTCCTGGGCGGCCCCCAGTCTTGGGCGGCCCCAGAGTCTAGGCGGCCTCCGGTCCTAGGCGGCCCCTAGAGTCCGGACGGCCCCAGTCCTGGGCAGCTCCCAGTCTTGAGCGGCCTCCAGAGTCTAGACGGCCCCCAGTCCGGGCGGCCCCCAGTCTTGGGCGATCCCCCGGTTTAAGAATAATCCCCACGTCAGAACCATTAAACAAGATAAGCCGTCATATTCGGAACAGAATCGAGAAATGCTAAACATCATCACGCCTTAAATGGTTCGCATAAGACAAACACCAAAAGAGACATTGAACCTCTATTTTAGAGCCAGATCCCTTTTCCCTCACTCTGACGTCTCCACTATCCCTGACATTCCTTTGGGATAATCAAGATCATCATGAAAAAGGATGTCTTCATGAGCAAGTTTCTCAATATCCTTATTAAGTATTATCACTGAATGACCACGTAATGCAAGATGAACACTTATCCTACACGTGGACCTCCAAAATTAAAACAACAAAAGAAAATAATAATAATAACACATACAAGAAAAAAGGATAAAAGGGGGAAGGAGAAGGGGAAGAGGGCGGTTTTTCCTTCGAAAAAAGAGATCCTGAAAACCCTAAACAAAAAATCTGGTGATCCGGCATCAACAGATTGGTGCGCCAGGAAGGGGACATCGTCGGAGCGGTGAGGCATACCTGTTCTACGATTCCACGAACATGAGTTCCAGATCTCTAGAAGAAGACCCCGTTGATTGGTCTGGGGGGCATCTCTCGCCTCCTAACCATGATTTCGCAGCCCTTAGCCCTTCTCAGCCGGCGAAACCAAGCTCTCCGGTTCTTTCCCCACCGTCACCGGTTCCGGCTATTCCTCAGGATCCATTATCGGTCCTCACCCAACAAGTTCAAACTCTTGTCGGAATGGTTCGACAGATGCAAGAGCGTCACTCTCGAGGAGCCCACCTGCGGCCTGAGCCACCTCTATTACCTAGGTCAGCTACTCCTGTTAGCCGACAATCGGCTCGAAGAAGATCTCCTCCGGCAAAGCCTCTTCACTCTTATTCTCTTGGAAGGCGATGCTCTGAAGGCTCTGAGGATGGTTCACGTTCTGTCTCCTGTTCCCCTAGCAGCCCACCTGCTGGGCGACGACGGGGGAAGGAGCCATATGCGGATCATCGTCAGTGGCGCCGCCAGTCTCCTTCCAGTTCTCCTGAACCAACAGGAGGACGTATAGCTGACAGAATGCAAAAGCGTCTGGAAGAGCAAGATCGCAGGTTAGAGGAGCTCAGTCAAAGAATCAATAATCAGCCGGGGTCGGACTATGATACTCGCCCCCCTCTCACTCGACGGATTATGGAGGAACCCATTCCAAGGAGGTTCCGATTTCCTCAGCTGGACCCTTATGATGGCACCACCGATCCCCTAGATCATTTGGAGAGCTATAAGGCCATCATGCAAGTCCAGGGGGCGCCAGATGCTCTTTTATGTGTGGCCTTTCGGCCACCCTTCGAAAGGCGGCCCGGGTCTGGTATTCTCGTCTGCCCTCACGCAGTATTGACTCTTTCCGGCAATTGGAGAGATCTTTTCTGGCTCATTTCGACGCTTGTCGAAAAATTCCGCGAGTAGCAGACAGTTTATTCTCCGTGCAGCAGCAGGAGGGAGAATCTTTAAAAGATTTTATAACCCGCTTCAAAGTAGCGGCCCTAGAAGTCTATCATCTTGAAGATGCTATAGCCACTTTGGCTCTAAAACGGGGGCTCCGACCCTCTCGTTTTACTTACTCTTTAGACAAAAGACCTCCTTCTTCTTATGCTGATCTCCTAAGTCGAGCGCAGAAGTACATCCGCGCCGACGAAGCTGACTCATCCAGGAGAGGTACACAAGGAAGAACTAGCAAGAGATCTACTCGACCGGAGTTGGACGAACCTCCTTCCAAGAAGCCAGAACCTTTGCGCCGACCAACTGATCGCCGCAAGAATCAAGCTCCCAGGGAGGACCATCTTACACCCCTCTTAGCACCTCGAACTCATATCCTTATGGAAATCGAAACGAGCCCTATTTACGGCGTCCGCCTCCATTGAAGAAGGGCACTGCCCGCGATAGAAGCCGCTATTGCCGTTTCCATAGGGATTATGGCCATGACACTGAAGAATGTCGAACTTGAAGCAGGCCATTGAAGAGCTAATTCAGAAAGGATACCTTGGGCAATACATCCAGAAGAAAGAAGCTCCTCCTGTACCAGCTTTGATGGGGCCTCCTCCCGTTCAGGCCAGCATCGATAATCCCCCAACGGAGAGGATGGTAGGTATGATTTCTCGCGGAGAAGTTTCATCTTCTAAGAGATTGAGAGGGGGGAGGGGTTAGATGATGTAATCCCTTCTGGGGAGATATAGGGGCAATAATATTGTAAAAGATGATAGCGTCGTCGTCTCAATGACGATTGCTAGGCATCCTGTAAAAAGAATCTTAATCGATAGTGGGAGCTCCGCTAATGTACTTACTTATGATGCATTTCTTCGGATGAATCTTTCTCTGGATTCTCTTCGGCCCGTAGCCGCTCCTCTAGTTGGCTTCATCGGAGATTCCATCCGAGTGGAGGGCGAGGTTACGTTGCCAGCTACAGCGGGATCGCCGCCGTGTCAAAGCACGGTCATGCTGGATTTTCTGGTGGTTCGGGTCCCTCTGGCTTACAACGCCATTCTCGGCCGCCCGGGCTTGAACATGTTAGATGCAGTCATATCTACTAAACGCTTATTGGTGCAGTTCCCCGCCAAGCAAGGAATCGGTGTAATGCACGGAGAGGTGAATTCGGTCAGACCCTGCTATCATCTAGCTCCTAGTCCTCAATGGCCAACATTCCTCCAGTCGCCGAGTCGTTTGACCCCAGAGAAGTTGAGCGGAGAGGAGAACCGGCGGAACTTCTAATACCTTATCCCCTGGGGGATGATCACACTAAGATCGTGCATATTGGTGAACTCCTCTCCCCTGAGGTCCGGGACCAGCTCCTAGCTTTCTTATCAATGAATGCAGATGTCTTCGCTTGGAAGGTAACGGATATGATCGGGATCCCTCCAGAGGTGATTACTCATCAGCTCAATATTAACCCGAACTGCCGTCCTGTTCGCCAGAAGAAACGAAGCTTTGCTCCTGAGCGGCAGAGGGCTATTGACGAAGAGGTGGACAAATTGCTTATGGCCGGTCATATCCGAGAAGCCCGATATCCCGATTGGTTGGCCAATGTAGTTATGGTCCGGAAAGCCAGCGGAGGATGGAGAATATGCATTGATTACACTGATCTGAACAAAGCTTGTCCTAAAGACAGTTTTCGCTGCCCCGGATCGACCAGTTAGTAGATTCAACTGCTGGCTATGAATCTTAGCTTCATGGATGCTTTCTCAGGGTACAATCAGATAAAATTAGACCTCTCAGATGAAGAGCATACTTCTTTCATCACCGAGAAAGGTATTTATTGTTACAAGGTAATGCCCTTCGGGTTGAAGAATGCAGGAGCTACATCAGAGGCTGATGAACAAAGTCTTCAAGGATCAGCTCGGCCGCAACATGGAGGTATATGTAGATGATATGCTGACAAAAAGCACCCACATCATGACCATGTCGCTGATTTGCGGGAAACTTTCCACAACCTCCGGCTCATAGAATAAAACTCAACCCACGCAAATGTGCATTTGGAGTCACTGCAGGAAATTCTTGGGTTTCTTAGTCACACGGCGAGGGATTGAGGCAAATCCAGAGAAAATTCAAGCCATCCTCATATGAGACGGCCTATGTGTAAGAAAGAAGTACAACAACTCACTGGAAAGATAGCAGCGTTAAGCCGATTCTTATCCAGATCAGCCGAGAGATGTTTACCTTTCTTTAAAGTCTTACGTAAGGCAGATGGCTTCGAGTGGACAGAAGACTGTCAACAAGCTTTTGAAGAGCTTAAGGAGTTCTTGTCCACACCTCCCCTGTTATCCAAACCGGAGCAAGGGGAAAAGCTCTTTCTATATCTTGCGGCTTCTTCGGAGGCCGTTAGTTCTGTCCTGGTGCGTATCGGCGATCACGCCGTTCAACGACCTATATATTATACCAGCAAGGTGCTTCACGGTGCAGAAGAAAGGTATTCCAAAACGGAGAAGGTCATCTTCGCTTTATTTGTTTCTGCTCGCCGACTCAGACCCTACTTCCAAGCCCATCCCATAGTCGTTCTCACTGATCAACCTCTCAGAGCTATTTTATCACGACCAGACACTTCTGGCCGGTTAGCCAAATGGGCGATCAAGTTAGCAGAATTCGACTTATCATTTCAACCTAGAGCATCTTTGAAATCTCAGGTTTTGGCTGATTTTCTAGTAGAATGCACCTGGTCTGAACAGCCTCAAGAAGAACTTCCCCGAATTCTGTCAGATAATGAGAAGACGGATCATGAAGCATGGGTCCTCCATGTTGATGGAGCCTCTAATTCACAAGGTAGCGGAGCTGGGCTCATTCTCGCTAGCCCGGAGGGCACGGTACTAGAATATGCTCTTCGTTTCCTCTTTGAAGCCACCAATAATCAAGCTGAATATGAGGCTTTGCTGACCGGAATCAAACTAGCACATGGAATGGGAATCAGAAGTCTTCGGGTCTTCACCGACTCACAGCTCATTCCNTCAGATAATGAGAAGACGGATCATGAAGCATGGGTCCTCCATGTTGATGGAGCCTCTAATTCACAAGGTAGCGGAGCTGGGCTCATTCTCGCTAGCCCGGAGGGCACGGTACTAGAATATGCTCTTCGTTTCCTCTTTGAAGCCACCAATAATCAAGCTGAATATGAGGCTTTGCTGACCGGAATCAAACTAGCACATGGAATGGGAATCAGAAGTCTTCGAGTCTTCACCGACTCACAGCTCATTTCCGCCCAAGTATCAGGAGAGTATGAGGCTCGTGACCCTATCATGTTTCAATATCTGAATAAAGTTAGATCATTAATTCCCTTATTGGATCACTTTGCTATTAGTTATATACCCAGAGGTGAAAATGCTAGGGCCGACATGTTAGCCCGACTAGCTACCTCGATGGATAGTGCCATGGGTAAGACCTACATCGAGTATCTGGAGACACCTAGCATCGAAGCTACTGAAGAAGCTCTGCCCATTATCCAAAAAGAAGCCTGGATGGAATCTTATATCCGGTATCTAAAAGACGGCGTTCTTCCAGTTGATCGTGAAGAAGCTAAGCTGCTTAAACGGAGGGCTTCCAAATTTGTGCTACTAGAAGGCCAACTTTATAAAAAATCCTTCTCTCAGCCCCTCCTCAAATGTGTTAGTTCGGTAGATGCAGATTATGTCCTTAGGGAAATTCATGAAGGCATCTGTGGGAATCATTCTGGAGGGCGATCTTTAGCACGCAAGGCTCTCCGACAAGGATACTACTGGCTCACCATGCAAGAGGATGCAACAGAATTAGTAAAAAGATGTGATTCATGCCAACGGTACGCCAACATTCAACGGCAACCGTCTTCTCAGCTAAATTCTCTTTCTTCTCCCTGGCCCTTCGCTCAGTGGGGTATGGATATCCTCGGCCCTTTCCCCCCTGCGACAGGACAGCGCAAATTTCTACTAGTGGCCATTGATTATTTTACTAAATGGGTCGAAGCTGAAGCACTTGCCAAAATCACTGAGGCCAAGGTCAAAACCTTTTTCTGGAAAGCCATTATTTGTCGATACGGCATTCCACACCCTTATCACTGACAATGGCCGACAGTTTGACAACAACGCCTTTCGGACTTTCTGTACTGATCTCGGTATCGTGCAACGATTCACCTCCGTCGGCCATCCACAATCTAATGGAGAAGCTGAAGTTACAAATCGCATGATATTGCGGGGGTTAAGGACCAGATTAGATACGTCCAAAGGAAGGTGGGTAGAAGAGCTCCCGAATGTACTTTGGGCGTATCACACAACTCCCAGAACACCGACGGGAGAAACACCCTTCAATTTGGTCTTTGGTTCCGAAGCTGTTATTCCCGTGGAAATTGGCCTACCAAGTAGCCGAGTGGAAACTTACAACGAAGCGGACAACCTTCCTAATCTGAGGGCCAATCTTGACCTCATCGACGAAGCAAGAGATCGGGCTCGAATTAAAATGGCGGCATACCAGCAACAAGTGGCGAGGTACTATAATTCCCGCGTCCGCTCGAAGAGTTTCCGTCAAGGAGATTTAGTTCTGAGAAAAGCTTCGGTATCCAAACCAGCGGAAGGGGGCAAATTGTCTCCAAACTGGGAAGGGCCCTATCGGGTAGGAGAAGTCCTTCACCGTGGAGCCTACCGGCTTGAAGACTTAAGCGGACAGCTAATCCCTCGAACATGGAATGCAGACAACCTCCGGCCGTATTACCAGTAATGTAATGTTTTTATTCAAATATTAGATGATCCTATGCATTTGAATGCGGATTTTCAGATAATTCTTTGCGACGGCCCTACGGTCCAAAGGACACCCCCAGGCCGGTGTAACTCACCCCTGAGGAGGTTCAAGTCCTTGACTCAAGCGGCCTCGAACTGAGATGGACGGCTCGACGGCCCTACGGTCCAAAGGACACCCCCAGGCCGGTGTAACTCACCCCTGAGGAGGTTCAAGTCCTTGACTCAAGCGGCCTCGAACTGAGATGGACGGCTCGACGGCCCTACGGTCCAAAGGACACCCCCAGGCCGGTGTAACTCACCCCTGAGGAGGTTCAAGTCCTTGACTCAAGCGGCCTCGAACTGAGATGGACGGCTCGACGGCCCTACGGTCCAAAGGACACCCCCAGGCCGGTGTAACTCACCCCTGAGGAGGTTCAAGTCCTTGACTCAAGCGGCCTCGAACTGAGATGGACGGCTCGACGGCCCTACGGTCCAAAGGACACCCCCAGGCCGGTGTAACTCACCCCTGAGGAGGTTCAAGTCCTTGACTCAAGCGGCCTCGAACTGAGATGGACGGCTCGACGGCCCTACGGTCCAAAGGACACCCCCAGGCCGGTGTAACTCACCCCTGAGGAGGTTCAAGTCCTTGACTCAAGCGGCCTCGAACTGAGATGGACGGCTCGACGGCCCTACGGTCCAAAGGACACCCCCAGGCCGGTGTAACTCACCCCTGAGGAGGTTCAAGTCCTTGACTCAAGCGGCCTCGAACTGAGACGGTTCTGGGCGGCCTCCAGAGTCTAGGCGGCCTCCGTCCTAGGCAGCCCCTAGAGTCTGACGGCTCGATGGCCCTACGGTCCAAGTATAACTCATTCCTAAGAAAGTATAAATCCTTGGTTAGGATAGCTTTGAGTTGTACTCGAGGATAATTGAGTACTGGCGAGCCATCTAAACCAAGTAGCACCATTGTCCTAATCCGCAAATAGGAGCCAAGAATTAAGCAGAGGAAATATTAAATGATACTAAATCAATAAAGAGTAACATCCATTCATTTAAAGTTAATCTGCTGCGAGCGAAATCTTGTCAGCATTTTCACAACAAAAAGGTCCTTAAATGGGACCGAATCTAAAATTAAAATCAAAATAAAGCTCAACACCCTTGATCAGTTCTTTGAATGCTCTTTCTCTGCATCAGGATTGACAGCCGGCTCCTCGCAAGAGGCTTTTCTACAGCAAGAGTCTTAGTCGCCACTGCTCCACTCACCACGTCTTCGACCTCCATATCGGAAACTCCTTCGTCATCCACGGGTCGAAAACGTTCGAGGTCCTTTAAGTCGAACTGTCGGGCCAATATCCGCTTGCATTTCTCAAAGCCTTCAACGAAAGCATCTAGGGCAGCTTCCTGGAACTCCGCTTCAAAATCTGGGGAGCCCTTGTATTCCTTGATAGCGTCCCTGGCTTTAGCTTCAGCTATGGCCACTTTTTCCTGAGCTTTGGCCTCAGCCACAGCTATCTTTTCCCGAGCTTCGGTCTCGATCGTAGCCATCTTCTTCTGAGCCTCCACCATTGCTGCTGCAACTTTATCGAGAGCATTTTTGGTGTCCTTCTCGGCTAAAACCAGTTTCTCCATGGCATCACGAGCGGTGGCCTCCGCGCTATCTGCTCGATTCTCCGTGTGTTCCAGCCTGAGGGAAGTTTCTTTTAACTTTTCTTCCGTTGGCAGCAACCTTGCCCGGACCTCACACAGCTGGGCATCTAAACTCTGCAGTTCCTTTTCTGCCCTCCCTCTCCAAGTCCGATAATCTTCCCGCATGACCCGAAGGTCATGCAATGCTTTTGATTCTCGGGCCCTTGTATCCACCAACTCTTTATCTAGGCTAGCATTCCGAGACTTGGCCCTGTCTAAGTCTTCGCGTAGCACGAAGAGACCATTAGCCGTCTGCAAAACGCACTCAGTCAGTGTCCAAGTTTAATGATCAGAAAGGGAACAAAAATCGGACTTTACCTGCAGTGCAGCGGTGAACATAGTGTCGAATGCCTCTGCCTGTGTTGCCTTCCTCAGTTTGTCTTGAAATCTGGGCAAGATCGCGAGTTTAAGGATTGTCTCTGATAGACAACTCTTGTATCCAACATTCTCGCTAGGTGGTTGGGGAGCTGAGGGCGGAGTCCTTAAAGTACCTGGTGAGGCGGGAACAGGAACATCCACTTCCGTCGATAACGAAGGACCTGGCAAGTCAGCTTTAGCTGCTTCTACATCCCTTGTAGACTCCCCAACGCTCTGGGCGGGAGATGGAATGGTCTCTGGAGGCTCCCTCTCGACGGGGTCTCCTATAGGGACCCCCGTCGGAGGACTCATTTCCCCTTCACTATCTTCTACTAAGGTCGCCTCAGGGATAACCGCTGGAGGTTGGACCTGACTGTCCGATCCTAATTGACGGGATCTTTTAGGTTCGCCCCCCGCTGGCGCATCACGCTCACTTCTCTCTCTCTTTCGAAGCTTTGATACCAAGAAATCTCGAGAGAACTTCATTGCTACAAAATGACGAACATAGGGTTAGCTAAAAAAGGAAAAAGAAAAAGGAAAGATAAATTCTTCGAAGCTCACCGGGCGCTGCAGCCAGCGACACCGGCACGAACGCAGCCTCCCGGAGATTATCCTCCGATAGCAACTCCCTACTAGGGGGAATAATTGTAGAAATTAAAGTATTAAATAACTCGCGTCTCTTTCTTCAATACTCGCGTTCTGGTTTGAGCTAGTATCTGGAATACCCCAATCCACATCTAACCCCTCCAAATGCGCATAAAAAAACCGAGACTTCCACCCTTTGATCTTAGATGGGAGGTTGAGTTTAAGAACCCTTTTAGGTCTTGAGGCAAAACTCCACCACCCATCCCTAACTGGGTTTCGGATTCTATACAGGGACCTAAACAAGGAAAGTCTAGCAGAGGCTCCATGAAAAGAGCAGAGAACTAAAAATGAAAATACAATACGGATGGAATTGGGAGTGAGCTGTGCCGGGATAAGGTGGTATCGGTTTAACAAATTTATAAAAAAAGAGTGAAACGGCAATCGTAGACCACTCTTAAAAAACTCTTCGTATAGAGCGATCTTACCTGGTTGCCCTCGAGTGACCCTATCCTCTGGAAGAGGGACAGAAAGCTGAATGTCATTAGGAACTCCAAATTGAGCCCTAAGATTTCTAAGGTCCTGTGAAGACATGACGGAAGCAACGTCCGCCGGTCCAGCCAGTTTAGAGACAACCGCAGGAGGCTCTACCTCATGACCGGCGGACGAGCAAGGAACCCTAAGAGACTGAGGTAATGACCTAGACACGGGTTGAATGGATTGGGCAGCGGGTTGGTCCCCGGATGATTACCCCTCCCAAGGCCTGTCGACGTGCTCGGAGAATCTCCTCTCGGGAGGGCTCTTTCATGGGACCCTTACCTTTTCTATCTACGGAAGGATCCATAAAGAAAAAGGAAGAGGAAGAAGAAAAGCCAACTAACCTGGGCTTGAGAAGATAAAAAACGGAGGAAGATACACAAAATCGAAAACTAAAGGAAAGGGATGATCTTTTTTAATATATATGGATGCCAGACATGACGTTTCGGGCACCGCAAGGACACATGATGGTCCGTCAGTATAGCCGGACAAGTGAAAAGACGCCATCCTCTTAGAGATGCACGCCTCCCCTCCTTTTTCCCTTTTTTCGAAGTATCACTTATCACGTACTGAACTTTCGAAATTCAAATTTTTCCGCCCTTCTCCCTTGCATGTGCGTGCCACACGTATACAAGGAAGATGGGCGAGGGGGCATATGATATGGATAATGACAAAATAGTTAAACTAAATAAATAAAAGGCAGCTTGGGGCGGCCCCCAATCCTGGGGACGGCCCCAGTCCAGTCTTGGGCGGCCTCCAGTCTAGGCGGCCCCTCTGGACGGTCCAGAGAGTCTAGGCGGCCCCAGAGTCTTGGGGCCCCAGTCCCTCCAGGGTCTTGGGCGGCCTCCAGAGTCTGGCGGCCCCCAGTCTTGGGCGGCCTCCAGAGTCTAGGCGGCCTCCGGTCCTAGGCGGCCCCTAGAGTCTGGACGGCCCCAGTCCTGGGCGGCCCCCAGTCTTGGGCGGCCTCCAGAGTCTAGGCGGCCTCCGTCCTAGGCGGCCCCTAGAGTCTGGACGGCCCCCCTGGCGGCCCCCAGTCTTGGGCGGCCTCCAGAGTCTAGGCGGCCTCCGGTCCTAGGCGGCCCCTAGAGTCTGGGCGGCCCCCAGTCCTGGGCGGCCCCAGTCTTGGGCGGCCTCAGAGTCTAGGCGGCCTCCGGTCCTAGGCGGCCCCTGAGTCTGGACGGCCCCCAGTCCTGGGCGGCCCCCAGTCTTGGGCGGCCTCCAGAGTCTAGGCGGCCTCCGGTCCTAGGCGGCCCCTAGAGTCTGGACGGCCCCCAGTCCTGGGCGGCCCCCAGTCTCAGGCGATCCCCCGGTTTAAGAATAATCCCACGACAGAACCATTAAACGAGATAAGCCGTCATATTCGGAACAGAAATCGAGAAATGCTAAACATCATCACGCCTTAAATGGTTCGCATAAGACAAACACTAAAAAGAGACATTGAACCTCTATTTTAGAGCCAGATCCCTTTTCCCTCACTCTGACGTCTCCACTATCCCTGACATTCCTTGGGATAATCAAGATCATCATGAAAAAGGATGTCTTCATGAGCAAGTTTCTTAATATCCTTATTAAGTATTATCACTGAATGACCACGTAATGCAAGATGAACACTTATCCTACACGTGGACCTCCAGAATTAAAACAAAAAAAGGAAAATAATAATAATAGGATGAACAAAAAAAAGGATAAAAGGGAGGAAGGAGGAGGGGGAGGGGGCGGCTTCTTCCTTCGGAAAAGAGATCCTGAAAACCAAAAAACAAAAATCGGGTGATCCAGCATCAACAGTTGGGTTATTTGCTCACACCTACGCATCACAATGTCAAAATATAATAAGCGGTTTCTAGAGGATGAGGTCTTCATTATTTTAAGGCACAGGGAAGCTGCTGGCTAGGAGTTGCATCATTAGTATGTTAACTGACATGTTATATGTAACGAATTGTACACTGTTTAAAATGTCAATGCATGAGAAAATATGGAGATGATCGATATTGAGTCTTGACTACTACTACATGTGAGTATAATGGATTTGCTATATACTATGTTGTAGGAATTTTCTTTTAGTAGTTTGAAGAATTTGTATAACATAATAGGGTATATTTGTATATAGATAACAAAGATGAACAATGAAAACACTCAAGGCACTAAGTACGTAGGAACAATGGGAAAGCTGAACTTAGAGTTGTAAAGAGTATAGCAAATGCTAAACTTTTTGTTATTTGCAATAATATTTTTTTAATTTAAGAATATGTATATATATATAAAGAAAGAGAGAGTAGTGCATGCTTGATTTAGTTATACTCAATTGGATCTCTGCTTAGATCCAATCAAATCTAAATTAGGATAATGAAAGTTTCATATCAATGGTTTGAGCTATTAGAATTGACTTACTCTGTTTAAAATACTTATAAATAAAAAAATTTATGCGTTAAGTGACTACAAATTTGGATAATCTAATTAATATAAAACAATATTTTTTTATTAACTTGATATATGTTTTGAGAGTCTTTGAATCACATGATCTTTGATGTATAAGTATTTTAGAGATAGTAGATTCCATTGAATAGTCTAATCATTGATTTAGGATCCCTATAATCTAAATCTAGACTGGACTAGATGTGAGCAGAGATCATTCTAATTTACTTTAACTTCTTTGCAAGTAAATTTTATGATACATATGCTCAATTACTATAAACTTAGGATATTATTAATTCTTTATAACATGCAATTATCAGTTTCTATATAAAATTTTTTCGTGGTTACAAATTACTATTCTTTCTATATAGTTCTAGCCTAACCACTTGAGTTAACTGAATGCAGCATTACCATATTTTACTCATAGTAATATATTATATGAATTTAAAATAAAATTCTTGTATTAACTTACCTATCATAGACTACTTAATATAACTGCTAGCACATGAAAATACATGTTGTCTAAACTCCCTCTCTATTTTCCTAATTGTTAAGATAAAAAAAAAATTCAAAGCATAAACTATCCGATGTCTAGGAATAAATTGGCTATAGTTGATCATTCAGTATTCAGGAAAAAATATATGAAAAATCAATCAAGATTTCAGATAATCAGAAACTGGAAATAAAATGATAAACTAAAAATAATTGGTCTTTCTAAGATATTTGTAAAGTAATATATTTACAAAAGGAGCAAAGAAAAGGTAAGAGTAGTAAATGAAAGCCAAAAACATCACATCCAGCAATATATAGTTTAATTAGATTAGTCATAAACAACACATGAATAAACTGAAAAATTCGTAGATAATTCTAGAATAATTGAATGGGTTTGGATGGATGCCTCTCTGGAATATTAATCCAGAGAATCATTCAATCTAAAGAAAATTAAAAATAATCAAAGCTTTTTTTCAATAATTTTGATAATAATATTGTAATGATAAGCAAAGCTAAGAGCCGTAAAACTGGCCAGCATGACCTTTTTCCAAGCAAGACCCAGCCAGTTAGCATGTTGTGGTCATTTCATAAATTCTAATCAAGGTGGATTAACAGAGAGAGCTAAACCATAACATCTAAAAACAAATAATAATATTTTCAGCCAAATCATCTCATATTTTAGTTTTCCTGGTAAAACTCTATCAATTAGAACCAAGGGAAAAAGTGCTAGCCTTACTAGCCCCATACCACGAGGTACGCATATCATTTCAAGTGGCAAGGAGTGCACGACGCCTCACAGGCTACTTCCACATGTGAAACCGACCTCAAAAATGAACCACCGGGCATTTGGACCACTGCCTCCATACCAAGCTACTATCTGTGCCATCCAAAACATACATATCGCCGTAGCCATTCATTCTTTTAAATTAAATACATATCAAGCCAATGAAATCAACTCAAACGTAGAATGTAGTTAAGACATACAAGATAATTTTGAAAGCAGATATAATGATAGAAGAATCAACTACATGGAATTGTTGTTGGGATATGTGCCCACAAATAAATGATATTTATTATTTTACTAAATAATTTAAGAAATTTTTTAATATTATACTTGCATGCATGTTTTGATGCTTTATAAATATCAAAAATCCCTAAATTATTTAAATGTGACTTTTAATATTGTATATAAGTGTTATATACAGAGAATAATATTTAAAGTAAAATAATCTAAATTTGTCCGTAATTATAAATCAAAGTTGAGATCTTTAATTTAAAATTACTAGCGCGGTTCATTACATTCTGAATGAAACGATCTTATCCAGATTGTTGATAATGAGATTAACAGATGAAAGCGCTTTATATAATTTGATTATATAGGACTAGAACGCGATTAATTATGAATCTCTAATAAATTTTGTTATTAAAATAGAATATTTAAAATTAATCAATGATGGTTCTGAGTAATTAATAGACTCCTATTTATTGTATTATTTTTTTGACATGCCGGGTAATGACATAGAAACATAGTGTCAAATTCTTTGTATATTAGAAATATAATAACATAACTAGCCGGAATATTAATATACAAGATGAAATACATTCCTTCATAAAGAAATCAGATGAATGGTTCCCATAAGTGTTGATTCGGGGCTTGAATAATAAGAGCGCTCAATTTATGATTGGATTATAAATATATTTCATTATAGAATCAATGAAACTTATGGATAAAAATATAATTAAAGAGGTTAACACAAAATGCCTAGCTTTAATCATGAACCGTTTATGAAGGATTGATTTATATGTAGTGAGAACAATTCAAATCTTTTTAAATATAATTAATTTTATAATTTTAAGAGTGCAGTTCCAAATTTTTAGTGGAGTAATTTGGAATTAATAATTTGATATTTTAATTAAGGTGTTAATTGAATGTCAAAGATTATTGGAGCTTAAAATTATAATATCCATAGTTCCTCTGGATGGTTCCATTAAATTATGTGAACTTTATGATATGTTGGGTTGAGTTATTAATTTGAATTGAGAATTCTAAATTAATTTTCACATAAAAATTAATTGGATTAATTTCTATTTTAAATAATATGATTATTAAAAAATTAAATTACTTTAAATTTAAGAATATATGGTGAGCTAGAAAACACATCACAAGAAGAGTTATGTGGAAGTTATTTTGTTGTTAGAGAAATATATGGGATAGTGGGAGAGCTTTTCTTTCTCCCGTTTCATCCACGAAAAATATATCAAAACAAACCAATAATTGTTTTTGGATAGATATATACGTTAAAGTAATTCCAAGAGTTGAAAGTTATCTTTAATTTTAATTAATTAATTAATTAATTAAAAAGGTTGATAGTTATTATTCTCTTAGAATATAAGATTTACTATAGAAAAATAACAAAGGATGATTATCATCAACCACATAGAGCTTTTCTCCTTCAACTTTACTTTATCTTATGAGTTTAAAAAAAAAGTGAATAAAAACTCAGTTTTGTGATCTCAACCCAAATCAAAAAGGAACACCCACTCGTTTGTATTCATCATAATTTAGAGAACGTTTGAAAAGATCCGTGGTGATCAAAAGGATTTAGTGATTCCAAGGTGGTGTTAGTGGAGTTCAAGACATTCGATGAAAGGTCAATTTCTTAATCTCTTTATTGTTCTTATTATTAAATTAATATGGGTATAGATCGCTAAATAAATTTTTTAAGATATATGATTTGATCCTTATCTCGCTTCCGCAAACATCTCAAAATCATTTTGAGATTACCAATAATTGGCATCAGAATAGGTTATACCCTATTAATTTAATAATAGATTATATGATAATCTTTATATGATTGGGTAGGCACTCATACATTATGGTTTATGCTTTTAATATTTTCACGTTGATGAATGTATGTGCGAATGGATTGATCGTTATTTTTTTAAATCCATGAAATAAGTTATGTAATTTTTCTTTTGATTAGATCAATGAATATAGGATTTATAATGTTATCTTCCTTTTATATTGATGAAGAAAGGTTCTTCATAGTTTTGAGAAGAGTTCTCAATTAGAAATCTCTTTTTTATATATTAAAGAGTCCTATTCTATTGAGAAATTTTCAAAGGTTGTCCGCTAGGATTTTTCTAGAAAACCTTTCCATCTTCCAGGTTTTGAGTGGGGGAGTCCTTTCCCTTTGCTTGAGTCCTAAGAATTCGTAGAGCCTTACCGTTTCTCAATAGTTCGAAGAGCCTCACCGTCTGTGAAGAGTCAAGAGTCAGAAGGATTTTTTCTATTTCGCTTTTGAATGTTTTTGTTATATTGATAATAATTACATTTACTCTTCACGTGTGAGAGTTTTTTTTTCACTTTTTTATGGAATATTTTTTTTATGTTGATAATAATTATATTTCCATGATTAGATAGAAAAATGCCTACCTATTTGTTGTATGTCATGCATTTAAGTGCATTATTATTTTATTAATTTTACAAAAAAGATTTTAGTAAATTATATTTAATGCACTTTGCAATAAATTTAATGAGATTAAATTTATAAATTAATTTAGCAATTGGATTTGCAAAATTAATGTGCCAAGTGTGAAGTTTTAAATTTAAGTGTTATATTTTAAGTTATCACATTTAACTTATTTTATAATTTTAAAGTGTTTAAAATTATAAAATCTTAGTGATTTAAATTGTTTAAATTAACTAAGGATTTATGAAACAAATGTTATTTTATAAATATAATATAATTTTACAAAATAATGAGTGGAAGGGGTAATATGACAATATAAACTACAACACCATGAGTTATTAGTAGCGCCTCGAAACGCTTTGATTTCGTCCTTCCTATGGAGGGTGTCTACTAATGGCAATAACAAGGTTATCTTTCATGAGATAGGATTTTTAAGATGTATTTTAGAATTGACCTACCCTACGGCGATAATTTTTAAGTTAAGTCTCAAAAAGTCTGATACGATGGGTCGCACTCATAAAGAAATAATTAAATTAGTTAATTATTTTTTATCAAAATTTAAGGAAATTAATGAGTATTAGAAATATGATATTTCGGGAGATACTTATTAATTGAGAAAGTCTCAATTTAATTAGCAACTATTTGACCTACCCTGCAGCACTTAGTTGTGAAGATTAAAATTCCTTAGGCCTTTAAAGTAAACATGTTTTGTGTATTTTAACATGTGCATTTATGCATCATATTTACTTTGCCTTAAATTATGTGATGATATTTATGTAATTATTTATTAAAAATATTTTTATTTTTAGCAAATATGTCAAACCCGATTTTCTCACTTCTCGCCTCTCAAGTTTTAACCGGTAAAAATTTTGTTAAGTGAAAAAGCAACATGAATATCCTTCTCATTAATAAAAACTACCACTGTGTCCTTAAGGAGGATTGTCCTCTAGTACCTCCAACCAATGCCTTCAAAGTTGCTACTGAAGAGTACAACCATTGGGTTGTTGCAAACAACAAGGCCCACTGCTACTTGTTACCAGCAATGAATGAGGTGCTTAGAACTAAGCACGAGGCCTTTGAAACTGTAAGAGAGATTATGGAATCTCTGCAACAGATGTTTGGACACCCATGTGATCAAACTCGCTATGAAGCTGTAAAAGCCATTATGAATGAAAAATAAAGAATGGTTCTTCTGTTCGTCAGCACATCCTCAAAATGGTCAATCATTTCAATGAGGCTAAAATCAATGGAGCTAAAATTGATGAAAAGAATCAGGTTGGCATGATCATGGAGACACTATCTTCTGCTTTTTTTCAATTCAGGACTAATTACATTATGAATCATAGAAGTGTAATCTGACTGAACTTCTGAAAGAGCTGTAAATTTATGAGACTCTCATAGATGATAAGGATGGTAAGGCAAATCTTGCAAATGTTGCTAAGCCTTTTTCTTCAAAGAAAAAGAAGAAGAATAATGTGGGAAAGAACAAGAATAACAAGAAGAAGATCCAGAAGAAGAAGGGAAAGGCTGCTCAGCCTAAACTTAAAGGAAAGTGTTTTCACTGTCATTAAGATGGCCATTGGAAAAGGAATTGTAAAAAGTACCTTGATGAGCTAAAACAAAAAAGAAACAAGATACTTGAGTCTGCCCGGGATCTTCAAGTGGAAGATTTCATGATGAGAGTAGGCAGTGGAAAAAAGGTGTCAGCGACAGCAGTTGGGATAGTTCGACTATTGTTTGTTAATAATAAATATTTGTTTTTGGATAATGTTTATTATATTCTGAATTTCAAACGAAATTTGATTTTGGTGTCAAAGTTACATGAACAATTTATTTCTGTTTCTTTTAGTATTGACTTTGTTTCAATTTACAAGAATGGAATAAATATTTGTTCTGGGTATGTTGAAAATAGTCTATATTTTTTTAAACCAAATTTTAACAACTTGCTTCAAACCGAAATATTTAAAGTCACTGAACCAACTCCTAAAAGAAGAAAATTGCGAATAATAATAATGACATGTATTTATGGCATTTGGGGCTTGGTCAAATTAATATAGACAAAATATAAAGACTAGTGAAGGATGGTCCTTTAAGAGAGCTAAGAGTTGGCACTCTACCAGTCTATGAATCTTGTCTAGAAAGAAAAACCAAAAGACCTTTTTCAGCAAAAGGTAAAAGAGCAAAAGCACCTTTAAAGATCATACATACTGATGTATATGGGCCTTTGAATGTCAATGCTGGATGGGGCTATAAATATTTTATCACATTCATTGACGATTGTTCAAGATATGGATATACATACCTGATGCAAAGAAAATTCGAGGCCTTTGAAAAGTTCAAAGAATTTGTGCTAAAGTAGAAAAATAACTCAGTAAATCAATCAAACTCTTCGATCTGATCGAGGAGGAGAGTACTTGGATTATGAATTTAAGGACCACTTGATTGAGAATGGAATATTATTATAGCTCACAGCACCTATGAGACCACAGCAAAATGGTGTAACTGAAAGAAGGAATCGCACTTTGCTTGATATGATAAGATCAATGTAAGCTATTCTTTGCCTACCTCATTTTGGGGATATGCATTACAAATAGTTGTATACATTCTAAACTTGGTTCTATCTAAGTCAATCCACTCCCTTAGAGTTATGGAATGGTCGCAAACCTAGTTTGAGACATATCCGCATATGGGGATGTCCAGCCCATGTGCTGAAGGGAAAGACTGGGAAGTTGGAACCTCATTCAGAAGTATGCATGTTTGTAGGGTACCCTAAGGGAATGAGAGGATGTCTATTTTATAGTGCTCAAGATAACAAAGTATTTATGTCAACAAATGCTACATTTCTTGAGTACAATTATATGATAGAATTCAAACCTAGAAGTAAAATAGTTTTGGAAGAGTTGCTAGCTGATGAGATCAGTCCCACACCAACAAAAGTTGTTAAACGATAAAAAGTTGAGACCACTACTCAAGATCAAATATCACCACCACCACGACGTAGTGGGAGGAAAATAAGATTACCCATCCGCTATCGTCAGGTTGGAGATGCACAAGTTGCAGTCACCGATGGCATTGATGATGATCCATTGACATACAAGATGGCAATGGAGGATGTTGATCAAGAGAAATGGCAGGAAGCCATGAAACTCAAAATGGAATCAATGTACTCTAATTCAGTCTGGGAGCTTGTAATTCTACCAGAAGGCGTAAAGCCTATTGGATGCAAATGGATCTATAAGAGAAAAAGAGGAGCCAATGAAAAAGTAGAGACTTTCAAGGCTAGGTTGGTGGCAAAAGGTTTTACCCAAAAAGAAGGAGTAGATTATGAGGATACTTTTTTTCGGTAGCCATGCTAAAATCCATTCGGATTCTCTTGTCCATTGCTGCTCATTATGATTATGAGATATGGCAAATGGATGTCAAGACGGCATTTTTGAACGGTCATCTTGAAGAGACTATTCATATGGTCCAATCAGAGGGTTTTGTGGTTAAAGGCCAAGAGCAGAAAGTCTACAAATTGCAAAGGTTCATTTATGGGCTTAAGCAAGCTTCTAGATCTTGGAACATCAGATTTAATCAAACCATAAAATCTTATGGTTTTGAACAAAATTTAGGTGAACCTTGTGTCTATAAGCAAATGGAAGGAAATAAAGTGGTCTTCTTAGTTCTTTATGTGAATGACATTTTACTCATTGGGAATG
This sequence comes from Calamus simplicifolius, assembly GCA_900491605.1. Classification (NCBI taxonomy): domain Eukaryota; kingdom Viridiplantae; phylum Streptophyta; class Magnoliopsida; order Arecales; family Arecaceae; genus Calamus; species Calamus simplicifolius. The sequence continues at coordinate 212,655 of UESW01001747.1, read as the reverse complement.
ATGTAGGATCTCTGTCCAAAATGAAGAACTGGCTAGCCAGCCAATTCCAAATGAAGGATTTAGGAGAAGCAAGCTACATTCTTGGCATCCAAATTATACGGATCGCAAGAATAGGCTTTTGGCGTTGTCTCAGGCATCATACATTGACAAGGTGCTTGTCAGATTTGCGATGCAAAACTCTAAGAAAGGTAATTTACCTACTCGATATGGAGTTCATCTTTCTAAAGAGCAGTGTCCTAAAACATTGCAAGAGAAGGAAGATATGAGACGATTTCCTATGCTTCGGTAGTTGGTAGTTTGGTATATGCAATATTGTATACAAGACCCGACATATGCTTTGCAGTGGGAGTGGTTAGCCGATACCAGTCAAACCTAGGATTGGATCACTGGGTTGCGGTCAAGCATATTCTCAAATATTGAGAAGAACGAGAAACTATATGCTGGTATATTCCGGTAGGGATTTGATTCCTGTTGGATATATAGATTCTGATTTTCAATCAGATAGAGACTCTCGAAAGTCTACCTCTGGAGCGGTGTTCACTTTGGGAGGAGGAGCTATCATATGGAGAAGCGTAAAGCAAACCTGCATTGCTGACTCAACTATGGAGGGTGAATATGTAGCAGCTTGTGAAGCAGCTAAGGAGGTAGTCTGGCTTCAGGAATTCTTGAAATATCTAGAAGTTATTCCAGATATGCATGAACCAGTTAGACTCTACTATGATAATAGTGGAGCAGTAGCCAATGCAAAGAAACCCAGAAACCACCGTAAAGGAAAGCATATAGAAAGAAAATTTTACCTTGTGAGAGAGATTGTCAGTAGAAGAGATGTTTCAGTTGAGAAGATCGCATCTGCGAACAATATAGATGATCCGTTCACTAAGACATTGCCGGCTTTGAGCTATATCTTGAAGATATGGGACTTCGAGACATGTCTCATTTGCTTTAGGACAAGTGGGAGATTGTTGGGATTTGTGCCCATAAACAAATGACATTTATTATTTTGCTGAATAATTTAAATTTTTTTTAATATTATACTTGCATACATGTTTTGATGCTTTATAAGTATCAAAAATCCCTGGATTATTTAAATGTGACTTTAAATATTGTATATAAGTGTTATACACAGAGGATAATATTTAAAGTAAAATAATCTAAATTTGTCCGTAATTATAAATCAAAGTTGAGATCTTTAATTTAAAATTACTAGCACGGTTCATTATATTCTGAATGAAATGATCTTATCCGGATTGTTGATAATGAGATTATCGAAATGAAAGCACTTTATATAATTTGATTATATAGAACTGGAACGCGATTAATTATGAATCTCTAATAAATTTCATAGTTAAAATAGAGCATTTAAAATTAATTAATGATAGTCATATATGAATCGATCTTAATTCTGAGTAATTAATAGACTCTTATTTATTGTATATTTTTTGATATACGGATAATGTCACAGAAATATAGTGTCAAATTCTTGGTATATTAGAAATATAATAACATAAGTAGCCGAGAATATTAATATACAAGATGAAATCCATTCCTTCGTAAAAAAGTCAGATGGACGGTTCTCATAAGTGTTGATTCGGGGCTTGAATAATAAGAGCACTCAATTTATGAATGGATCATAAATATATTATTCATTATAGAATCAATGGTACTTATAGATAAAAATATAATTAAAAAGGTTAACGAAAAAATGCCTAGCTTTAATCATGAAGGATTGATTTATATGCAGTGACTATATCAATGGACAATTTAAATCCTTTTAAATATAATTAATTTTATAATTTTAAGTGGGCAGTTCCAAATTTTTAGTGAAGTAATTTGGAATTAATAATTTTAATATTTTAATTAAAGTGTTAATTGAATGTCAAAGATTATTGGAGCTTAAAATTAGTCCATAGTTTCTCTGGAGGGCTCCATTAAATTATGTGAACTTTATGATATGTTGGGTTGAGTTATTAATTTGGAATTAAGAATTCTAAATTAATTTTCACATAGAAATTAATCAATGGTTAGGGTTGTTAATTAGAACAATTGGATGCTGTGAAAATCCCGTCGTAGTCACTGCAATCCTTCCTATTCCCTGGCATTCAATCTTCGTTACGGATAGGGTTTTTTTTTCTGATTATAATTTCTTTTTAATTAACCGGTGCTTGGGATCTAAGATGAACTCTCATTTGTAGGATGGGGTTTTTTTTTCCCTTCTTGATCTACTTCTAGTAGTAGACTAACCAATCATCAGTGTTGGGGGGTAAAATCGTTATTGCATCAATATTCGTGCGATGAGGCTAAGACCGACCCCGTCCCCCCGCCCGCCATGATGTCTCCGAGCTTCCCGTAGCTCGGCTTCCCCGCTTCCGCAGCTCGGCTCCCGAGCTCCCAGCTTCCCCGAGCTTCCCGTAGCTCGGCTCCCCGAGCTCCCATACTCAGCTTCCCCGAGCTTCCCGTAGCTCGGCTTCCCCGAGCTTCCCAGCTCAGCTCCCCCGAGCTCCCATAACTCAGCTTCCCCGAGCTTCCCGTAGCTCGGCTTCCCCGAGCTTCCCACAACTCAGCTTCCCCGAGCTTCCCGTAGCTCGGCTTCCCCGAGCTTCCCGTAGCTTGGCTCCCATAGCTCGGCTTCCCCGAGCTTCCCATAGCTCGGCTCCCGAGCTCGCTCAAGCTTCCCGTAGCTCAGCTCAGCTCCCGAGCTTCGCTCGGCTCCCCCTCCCATAGCTCAGCTCCCCCGAGCTCCCGCAGCTCGGCTTCCCCGAGCTTCCCATAGCTTGGCTCATAGCTCGGTCTACTCCGTAGTTCGGCTTTCTCCATAGCTCGTCTTCCCCAAGCGATCTATGATCCGATACTCACCCCCGGAACCTGGCGCAGGAGAGCCTAGGCCTATCGTAACAGCTTCTCAGGCAAAGAATCATGTTGAAAAGTGGCCTAGAACCTAATGCAGCTACCTGGGGTCTACGCACCTACCAGATCTCAAGCCATCAAGGAGCTCTCCTAGCCGTCGATCCTTTAACAAACAAGATGCGGATCCCAACGGCCCCACAACGGCCTGATTCGATCCATCTCCATATCCTAACAACCTTCAAACCTTCCAGAAGGCGCTCAAGATCCAGCCGACAACCTATAAATATGAGACTCCCAGATTCCCTCAGGTAGGCGCGCTCACTCTCACACTCACTCTCCCACTCTCCCCTGCTGCTCATCGGCGCTCCCCCTTTTTGTGAGCTCCCGATCGGTCTCCCCTGGAGAGACTCCCCGGAGAGATCCACCTCCCTATTATCTGTTGATCGCCGATTCCTTCCACTGACTTGAGCGTCGGAAGGTCTTCCGCGGAGGGCCACCCCCAACGCCTCTCGCGTGAGGACTTCTGTGCAGGTCCGCCCCAGGAGATCGACTGCGCCCGAGTTGAAGGACGGATCCCGGCGGCAACAGATTGGCGCTAGAGAAAGGGTCTCAAGTCCCATTAAAACTTGAAGAAAGGAGATAAGGATCTCGATCTGGAGTAGATCCTCTCTAATGGCCAATCGGAGAAGAGCAACCTCTGAAGCCCAAGACCAGGCCACGTCTCAGAGACCTGATCCGGTGAGCAGTGTCGCGCCACAGCCTCCACCAATTGAAACCCCATCGCCGCCAGCCATCCCGGTGACCCAGGACCAGTTTGCCTTGCTGGTCCAACAAGTCCAGGCCCTGACCCACCTGGTCCAGGAGCGCTTCACGGCTCCTCCCGCTTCGCACCTTCATAAGGAGGCCACGGTTCCTTCTTTGCCGGCAACTTCTTCCTCCGGTCCGCATGAAGCCACGGACCCCCCACATCAACCTAGAGGGGACAAACCAGTCCCGCGAGGCGGCTACGACAGGGATCCATCCAGATCTCGACTAGTTTGGACCCCCTCCCCAGTGTCCTCCCATCACGATTCGATGCCGTCCCTGTGCTCTCCTCGCCCAGCTCCTCCTCTTACCGCTAAAGAGGAGATCCGTCGGCAGATCCAGGAGATGCGTCAGGAGCTGGACGCTGCCAAGCAGGCCCATCCGCCTCAACCCAAGGCGGAGCAGGGCATCCCCTTCTCCAAAGGGATTATGGAGGAAGTGATTCCCTCCCATGTAAAGCTACCAGCCGTTGAACCCTACCATGGCTCTTCTGACCCGGACGACCATCTCAGCAGCTTTCGGTCAATAATGATGTTCCACGAAGCATCCGACGCGATCCTCTACCGCGCTTTCTCCTCCACCCTCAGAGGATCTGCCCGAACCTGGTTCAATGCCTTGAAGCCAGGTTCCATTGACTCATTTGACGAGCTAAGCCATCTTTTTATTGGCCAGTTTGTTAGCAGCCGCCGTCACCGATGGAGATCTGACTCCCTCTCCGAAGTCAAGCAGAGAGAGGGGGAGTCCTTGAGAAATTATCTTGGCCATTTTAATAAGGCCATGTTGGAGGTGGACCACCTCAATCATGAGGTGGCTATGTCCGCCTTGGCGGGGGGAGTATCAAAAGAAAGCGACTTCTACCTGACGATGGAAGTCAGCTACCCCCCTAACCTCTCTGATATGATGGCCCTGGCGGACAAATACACTAGGGTCGAAGAATAACGGAGAGTTGCCCGCACCGAGCTAGCCAAGAAAAGGAGCCCAAAGGCCCCGATAGGCACCGACCCGCCCATCGGCCGAGTCCACCTCGCCGCCAAAGAGCTCCCCCATTGCCGCCTAGGAATCGCTCCCGAAGCCCGCCTAGGCGATTCGATCGCTACACTCCACTAACCGTGCCCCGAGCACAGATCCTCATGGAGATAGAACGCCAGCTCCCCCGGCCAGCTCCTCTCCGAGGGAACCCAACCCGAAGAGACCCCACCAAGTACTGCTGCTACCACGGGAGCACGGCCACGATACTGAAGAATGCTGGCAGTTGAAGAATGAAATCGAGAGGCTGATCCAGCGGGGGTGGCTGAATCAGTTCAGAAGGGCGCCAGAGCCAGGACAAGGAGGTGACCGCCAGCCTGAACCTCAACAACCTCCTCCTCACCGAATCCACCCATGATCGGCCGCATCAACATGATCGAAGAGGCCGGCGGATCGAGCCCCAAGAACGATGATGAAGGATCAGCGCTGAAGAAGGCACGGACCGGCGAGCTGTCTTTCTCTGACGATGATCTCCAAGGGATACAGTTCCCTCATGATGACGCATTAGTTGTATCCCTCAATTTGAATAACTATGATGTAAGCCGGATCCTTGTTGATAGTGGAAGTTCGGTGAATGTTCTGTATCTCGATGTGTTTGCCAAGATGAAAATACTCATGGAAAACCTTCGAGCCATGGATTCCACCCTAATGGGATTCACGGGCGACATCATCATCCCGGAAGGGGTCATCACCCTGACGATCTGTGCGGGAGCCTGCCCCTTGTGGCCACTATCTACACGGACTTCCTGGTGACCAAGCTCAGGTCCATACAACGCAATATTCGGCAGGCCCGCCTAATGTCCCTCAAGGTAGTTGTCTCCATCCTGCACTTATCCATGAAATTCCCACCGAACAAGGGGTTGGAATTATTCGTGGAAGTCAAGCCATGGCTCGGCAATGCTTCGTTACGAGCCTTCAGTCCAGAATGCCGGAGGTTGATGGACTGGACGCTCGGGAAGACTTCGCCGAACAGTGAGGTGAACCAGCAGAAGAGCTGGAGGAGGTGCGTTGGATGAGGCTCGGCCCGACCGAACCATAAAATTTGGGTCGCTGCTGAAGGGCGAACCTCGGCGCAGATTGATCAATTTTCTCTGAAGCAACGCTGACATCTTCGCCTGGTCCGCCTCTGACATGCCAGGGATCAGCCCCGAGGTTCTCGTCCATCATCTCAACGTGGACGAGATGTACAGGCCAGTCAAGCAGAAGAAGAGGAGCTTTGCCCCAGAACGATAGAAGGCCATTGAAGAAGAAGTGGACAAACTCCTCAAGGAAAACTTTGTCCGGGAGGTAAATTATCAAGTTGGCTATCAAACATCGTTATGGTAAAGAAGTCGAATGGCAAATGGAGGATTTGCATCGACTTCACCGATCTCAACAAAGCCTGCCCGAAGGACAGCTTCCCTCTTCCCCGGTCGACCAGCTCGTGGACGCCACCTTAGGCCATCAAATGCTGTCATTCATGGACGCTTATTCAGGCTACAATCAGATCTGGATGGCCCCCGAGGATGAGAAAAGACCGCCTTCATAACTGACCGAGGTACTTACTGTTACCGTGTCATGCCCTTTGGTCTTAAAAAGTAGGTGCCACCTATGAAAGGCTAGTTAACAAGGTATTCAAGGAGCAAATTGGCCGGAATATGGAGGTGTACGTGGACGACATGCTGGTCAAGAGTAAAGAAGTATCATGGCATGTCGAGGACCTCTCAGAGAGCTTCGCGACACTCCGTAAGTACGGATGAGGCTCAATCCAACCAAATGCGCCTTCGGCGTTAACTCTGAAGTTTCTCGACTTCATGTTCTCCCAGTGAGGTATCGAAGCTAACCCTCAGAAGATTCAAGCCCTCCAACAAATGGCGCCCTCAGCTTCTGTTAAAGAGGTCCAGCGCCTGACTGGGAGAATAGCGGCTCTCAACCGCTTCGTGGCACGTTCGGCCGAGGGATGCCTCCCCTTCTTCAAAACCCTTCGGGAAGCTAAGAACTTCCAATGGACCCCTGAATGCTAGAAATCTTTTCAAGATCTCAAGAAATATCTCGGCTCGCCCCCGCTCCTCAGCAGTCCAAGCCGGGGCGAGACCCTGTTCTTATACCTGGCTGTTTCAGAGAGTACCATCTGTTCGGTACTGGTCAGAGAAGAAGACAAGGTCCAAAAGCCAATTTACTATGTCAGCAAGCTACTCCACGATGCGGAGACAAGATACAGCAGAATTGAGAAGATGGTGTTGGCCTTGATCACTTCGATCCGGAAGCTGTGACCATACTTCCAAGCACATTCTGTGACGGTCCTGACCGACCAACCCATCAAGGCAGTGGTCCACCACCCCGAGACATCAGGAAGAATGACCAAGTGGGCCATCGAGCTGAGCGAGCATGACATCCACTTTCAGCCTCACCTGGCCATCAAAGCTCAAGTGCTAGCCGATTTCCTCCTCGAGTGTACCATCCCAGAGGACGGTTCCATCCCGGACTCTCCCGAGGAACCAAAATCTGGAGCCCGGTGGCTCCTCCACGTCGATGGGTCGTCCAATGCTCATCGCTCCGGTGCGGGCTTGGTTCTCACCAGTCCGGAGGGGGCAACCTTTGAATATGGCATCTGGTTCTCTTTCCTGGCCTCCAACAACGAAGCTGAGTACGAAGCCCTGCTAGCCGGACTTCGGATCACCCGCAACCTGAAGGTGGAGAAGCTTAATGCCTTTACCGACTCTCAGCTAGTGGCCGGCCATGTACGAGGAGAATTTGAAGCTCGGGAGCCAAACATGGTTCGATATCTTCAAGAAGTGCAGAGCCTGCTCCCCCATTTTTCTGAGTTTGAGATCACTCAGATTTCCAGATCCAAAATGCCCGTGCCGACCTACTGTCCAGATTGGCGACCGCGGAGTCAATGGACACTGAACAAAAGTTCCATCTGGAGACCCTGGAGAAACCCAGCATCACGGAAGCTGACCGAATAATGCAAGTCGAAGCCAAACCATCATGGTTCGATCCCATCCTGAAGTACCTCAAAGAAGGGTCGCTTCCACCCGACCGGAGAGAAGCTAGAAAGCTGAAGCTGCAGGCCACCCACTACGTGCTGATCGACGATCAGCTCTACAAACGATCCTTCTCCATGCCACTGCTTAGGTGCCTCCGCCCATCTGAAGCAGATTATGCCCTTCGTGAAGTGCACGAAGGGATTTGTGGCAACCATCTGGGAAGCCGGTCCCTATGCCACAAGGTGCTACGATAAGGCTACTACTGGCCGACTATGCAGAAGGATGCAGATGATCTTGTCCGAGCTTGCGACCCGTGCCAGAGACACTCAAGCATTCAGAGGCTCCCCTCCGCAAGCCTGGTTCCTATATCCTCTGCTTGGCCCTTTGCCAAGTGGGGGATGGACATTCTCGGCCCGTTCCCGCTTGCCGCGGGGCAGCGCAAATTTCTATTCGTCGCCATCGACTACTTCACTAAATGGGTCGAGGCAGAGGCGGTTGCACAAATAATAGAGGCACGGGCCAGAGACTTTGTGTGGAGGTCCATCATCTACCGATTCGGCCTCCCGCATACTATAATCACCGATAACGGCAAGCAATTTGACAACTCAAAGTTCCGCCAATTCTGTGAAGAACACGGAATCCGTCACCACCTCACCTCGATCGGGCATCCGCAGGCCAATGGAGCGGCTGAAGTGACCAACAGAACCCTGCTTCAGGGGATCAAACCCCGCCTTTCCAGAGCCCAGGGCAGGTGAGCAGATGAGTTGCATCATGTTTTATGGGCCTACCGCACCATCCCGAGAGTCCCGACGGGCGAAACCCCATTTCGGATGGCCTTTGGCACGAAGGCCGTTATCCCCGTAGAGATAGGCCTCCCTTCGCTGCGGGTGGAAAGCTACTCAGAGGGAGCTAGCAATGAACAGCTCCGCACCAACCTCGACCTGATAGAGGAGATCAGAGAAAAGGCCCGGATCAGGGTGGCTGCATATCAACAAAGAGTGGCCCGTTACCACGCCTCCAGAGTCAAAGGGAAAGCCTTCATGCCCGGCGATCTTGTTCTCCAGAAAGCCTCTGTCTCAAAACCGCTGGAACAAGAAAAACTGGTGCCAAATTGGGAAGGCCCATACCAAGTGGCGGAGATTATCGGACCGGGAACATACAAGCTGCAAGATTTAAACAGGAAGTCCATCCCCCGAACATGGAACTCGGACAATCTCCATAAGTATTATCAATAGGGTATGCCCTCCATAAGCCCACTTCAATACACTTTACTATACTTTCCTGTCAGCACATGTTTTTGTAATTCGCGACACAAATCATCATACTTTATATTGCTGAAAGATGCAAAAAGAAACCAATCCTCGGCACGACCGAGTTACCTATCTGAACAGGAAATCTCCGAACCTTAGCTAGGCCGGGCAACAAAATTTCGAACCTCGGCTGGGCCGAGCAACAAATTCTCCGAACCTCGGCTGGGCCGAGCAACAAATTCTCCGAACCTCGGCTGGACTGAGCAATAAATTCTCCAAACCTCGGCTGGGCCGAGCAATAAATTCTCCGAACCTCGGCTGGGCCGAGCAACAAATTCTCCGAACCTCGGCTAGGCCGAGCAACAAATTCTCCGAACCTCGGCTGGGCCGAGCAATAAATTCTCCAAACCTCGGCTGGGCCGAGCAACAAATTCTTCGAACCTCGGCTAGGCCAAGCAATAAATTCCATGAACCTCGGTTGGGCCTAGTAACAAAATCTCCGAACCTCGGCTGGGCCGAGCAACAAATTCTCCGAACCTCGGCAGGGCCGAGCAACGAATTCTCCGAACCTTGGCTAAAGCCCAGGATTACACCCTGCCGCTCGGAACCTCGGCTAAAGCCAGGGAGCGACCTTAGCTATCAAGCCCTTCAGGCCTACCGAATAACATTCTCGCCCCCTAGTGACACTCGACTGTCGAACCATCGGCCTAAGGAGCAAAAGTCCTCGCACCTTGACCGTACTCCAGGGCATCATTTGGAACAGGGAAATTTCTCGAATACTCTATAAATGAGTACAAAAACAAGGCCTCCTGATATTCTGGAAGGGGGTAGAGGGGGCTCCTTCTAAAGGATCGCCTAGGTCCGCCACAGGTCCGGGCGGAGACTGATGTCCTCCCAAGAAAACTTGTTTCGGATCCGGGCAGCTCGCAAGCCCCGGCCGACATAAACCAAGTGCATAACTTAGCTTAAATCCGGGTAGCTCATAAGCCCCGACCAACCTAAGAGTCCTCCTAATCTATGATGGGATTCAAGTGGCTCGTGCGCCCTAATTGAGCCTGACAGTGGTCTCACAAGACCTAACTCGGATTCACGTGACCAGAAAAAACTAGCCCAACGTTCGCAAATGCTCCGGGAAAAACAGAAATGCACAGTATGATAAAACTTTTATATTTATTAATTGGAAAGAGGGAAGGACAACGGTGGCAGAAGAAAAGAAAAAGAAGAAGAAGCCCTTGCTAGGGCTCACTGTCACTCCCGGAGGCCAACAGGTCCTCCAAGCGTTGAGAGAGCTCAGCGACCTGCTAGCGGAGTAACTTTATTTCTTCCTTCTGCCGGTCCTCCACCCAGCGCAGGGCCTCAACCTCCCTCATGGCAACATCGACATATTCTTCAATGACCCTCTCGAGCCACTGATGGCTCGCGAGGGTCGACGCCAGGCCCAGCCCGTCGACTGCAATAGTGAGACGGCCCCTCACCGGATGAAGCAGGCCATTAATCGCCGCCCTTAGTTCGTCAGATGGTCGCTCTCCTCCTTGAGAAGCCATGACGAAAACTATTTTGAGACTGAATTAGAGGAATGGCGAAGACTAGAACCCCCCACTCGTATTTATACTTGTCAGGCGAGTATTCTGATCAGTCGGGCCGTAACCACCGACCTATGAGAACTCACCACGTATCATCGCTTTAATTAGCGCATGCAGAATCCGAAAGGCCGCGCCCCATCCTAAGTGAAATCGGTAATGCAGACGGACTGTTTGGGAACCCCCCTGAACAGAGTATCTCCCGATCTGCCGGCCCCCTGTAATGAATACTCCCAGCGCTTTCCCAAGCTCTTTTTAAGCTGGCTGCCTCTCGGGAAGCGTGGGAAAGAAAGAATTCCAGCGCCTGATAGTAACTCGTCCCCTCGGGAGGGTAACATCATAAATGGGGAATGTGACCATGCACCACCCATTCCACCTTGACGCCCCTCACTGAACGTCGTAGGGACATGGCATTATGACTCATGATGATGACTAAGTCGCTTCTCCGAGCCCCAAGTCTCCGAACCTTGGCAGGGCCAAGTAACAAATCCTCCGAACCTTGGCAGGGCCAAGTAACAAATCCTCCGAACCTCGGCTGGGCCGAGCAACAGATTCTCCGAACCTTGGTAGGGCCAAGTAACAAAATCCTCCGAACCTCGGCTGGGCCGAGCAATAGATTCTCCGAACCTTGGCAGGGCCAAGTAACAAGATCCTCCGAACCTCGGCTGGGCCGAGCAACAGATTCTCCAAACCTTGACAGGGCCAAGTAACAAAATCCTCTGAACCTCGGCAAGGCCGAACCATAAATATTCGGACTCCAACAGGGTCGAGACACGAATCTCTGAGCTTCGACCAAGTTAAGGAACGCATCCTACCGCCGAACAACCTCTAAACCTCCGTCTGAACCAGGGCAGCTCGCAAGCCCCGACTAGTTCGGGTAGTGCATGATCTTCGCCTGAAAAACGAACAGGACGCCCTTGTATCCCACGACCAATAACAACAACTTAGCACAGGAGAAATAGAGATTGAGAAACAGAGCAAAACTTTCTTTATTTTATTTCCATCAAAACCAATTACAAATGCCTGAGAGGTGTTACAAGAGCATTGAAATGCATAAAATGAAGACAAGCACAAAACTCAGGCAACTGCTCCAAAGCAGACCTAGGCAACTGTGATGCTCCGGCATCCAAACCGACGAGCTAAATAAGCCACAAACAGTCAACTCGCGTCGATAATGGGCGGGTGACATGGACCAATAGTTGTGGCCAGCTTCAGTAAATAATGATATCTCGGTGACCCAACCGAGATATCAGAGTGATTGGAAAGGGTGGATGGGATATTACCCCAAACCATCCAACCAAGAGGCCCCCCGGCAAGTAGGTAGGAAGCCCGTGGGCCTTGGCGCCGGAATGCTCTCCCAAATCGAGTGTGTACCGCCCCAACTTGCCCAAACTCAAAGGCAAGGTACCTGCGGGTGGCACACCATCGCCCCCTCCCCATGTGGCAAAAGATTCCCCAGGCGGACGAGCCCAGGAATCCAAACCAGGGGAGAAGGCGAAATTCACACAACCCATGGGGAGCCCGCGTGCACTTCCTACCGTGCGTCCCCAAAGGGGAATCACAAAGGTCACACTGGAAGCGCATATGTGCGCTCTCTGTGTGATCTCTGCGCCCTCCCTGTGCGCTCTCCATATGATCTCTGGGGCTCATCCCCTAGGGGCGAACCACCCCCCAGCGGCTCCTTCGTCGCCCCAACTATCCGGAGGCAAAGGGCTCATGAGAGAAAAGCTCGAACCTCCCGCTCGTAATGCCAGAAAAATAATCATGGTAGAAACGCCAAAGGAAAAGGAAACTTTGAGAATGGCCTAACACTACCCTTCTTCCCCTTTTTATAGGCAAAAATGAACCAGGAACAGCTATCAAGGTCGGAAGCCCCGAGATTCAAACACTGGCCCATGCCTCCACATGGCCTCCCAGGATGGATGCAGCACCCCATTGCGCACCGAGCCCATCGCCTGAACCATGATGCATGCAAAGATTTCCTTTTGATCCCGAATCACGGTCATTAAACGCAGAGAATTGCCCACTGATCTTACGGAAACTGGCAGGTTCAGGAGAACGTCCTACAAAAGTAATATCCTCCAATGGTAAATAGGTGCGTGCGACGTACGCCAAAACGACCTGCATGGAAAAAGACCAATGCCATAAAAGCCTTCCGGAAAGCATCGGAACAGCTTTTTGCTCCCCACAGAGCCATATCAACTTTGGTAAATAAAAACCGATCTACCTGCGGAACGGTAGAGCGCTGGCAGGGTAGCAAAAAGCACGAAAACTGATTGATCGTTGATCGCTCCCCAAGGAAGTTAATCGCTCGAAAAACTTGTGCAACAAAGTTGAACATCTCAAAACAAAAATAAACATCGCAAACCATTCTTTCATTCGCCAAAAAAGGAAGTGACAAAAGAAATGAAAGATACACCAGCCCTCACAGGGGCTCACCATCACCTCCAGGAACTGCCGACCGTTCGCCCTGATCCACCGGAGGGTCACCTACCTGTTGTTCGAGAGACGCCACGCGCCTCTTTAAGCGGTCATTAACCGCGCAGAGGTGAATGATTTCCCTGGTGGAAGCAACCACGTATTGTTCTGTCGCCTCTTGGAGTTGTTGTCGACTTGCCAGCAAGGAGGCCAGGACCTCCCCGTCGACGACGGTCTGAGTACGGCTCCTACGAGCCCCCCAGCGAGTGTTAGCACCATCGGCCGGTGCTCCGGTCGACCTTCTGCCCTCCTTGGAAGCCATTCCATCGGCACAAGCTCGTATCAAGCCAGCAAAGGTCGTCGAATGAAATGGCCAACGATAACTGGACCCCCCATTGGTATTTAAACCAATCCAAGCAGGAAATCTGCCTGCTCCAGCCAACAGCCCTCGAGCCACCAACACAAAATCCCGCCATGTGTTGCCACTTCGGTAACCTGCTTTGCCCGTCGGTCCCAGCCGACCTACTTTGTCCGTCGGCCCCAGCCGACCTACTTTGCCGTCGGCCCTAGCTGACCTACCTCTCCCATTGGCCCTAGCCGACTTATTTCGCCTGTCGGCCCTAGCCGACCTACCCTACCCATCAGCCTTAACTAACCTATTTCATTTCTCAAGTTTTAATTAATCTATTGCATCGCTCAAACATGAACCGAACCAGATCGTCTTTTGGTTCACCAGTCAAGGCCATCGCCCCGCCTTGGATCCAGCCAATGCATTCCCCCGACCCTGGGATAAAAACAACCAAATAACGTCAACAAGCCATGAGTCGCTTGCGGTTGGGGCAAAATTTGGAGCGAAGGGTCGCCCAAGAGAAAACACATAAATGGAAGCAGAAAGTTCATTCATTAAAAACATCAGGCAGAGTTACAGAAAGCGAAACTTAGAAGTGATTTTTAAAGGCCGGGAACCGCAGCAGTTCCAGGAGAACCCCCAATTACACCCGAGAGGCATGACTTGATTCGCCTTTCTCTAATATCTTCGCCCCCTCGGCGACAGTCTGCGATTGTCCTCCAGAAGCTGTGGCCTCGCTGGGACCCGAGATGGCACCAGGATCAGTATTGGAGGCGTCGATGTACTCATCCTCCTCTTCTCCCCCGGAGTCACCGGCGTCAGGAGCTTTAGCATCCAGGAAAGAGAGGTCCCATTCTGGATGCTCGCTGGATATCCTGTCTCTGCATTCTTCCACTCCGAGTTGAAAGGCGTCAGTACCAATCACGTCCTGTTCCCCCTTGAGCATGGCGAGTTGCATCTCAGCCTATGCCATTTGGCTCCGCAATAAAACATCCTGCCTCTCGGCTTCCGTGACCTGGCCCGCAGAAAAATGGTTTGCTCCTCGAACTCGCCGGCCCGTGCCTCAAGTTCTGAACTTTTACTTTGGCTGGATGCAAGCTCACCTTGCAGGGCCCGATTATCCAGCCCTAACCTTGCCATCTGCGAAACCAAAATCAGTCGGCACCACAAGGAACCAACAAAGGAAGCTAAAAAAAAAAAGGGGGGGGGGGGGGGGGGGGGGGGGGGAATGAGATCGTACCTCCTCCTCTTGTCTGGCCAACCTTTTGGTCAGCTCCTCGGCCTCACACCTGGCCCTTGTTCTATCAGCTCCAACCAACTCGACCCTCTCCTGGAGAGCGTTAATTCTCGACCGCTTGTCTTCGACATCTCCCGGGCTTGGGATAGCTTGTTACTCAGCCGAGCGATCATCCCTTCGTGCCATTTAGCGCTGACTCTCAAGTCAGCGACTTCGCCATCACGCCGCTGCAGCTTCTCCTCTACTTCATTGAGCATTCTGGCCAGGCGTTTTCTCTCGTCGGCAGCCTCCTTCCCCAGCCGGCCCAGGCTCTCATTATGTTCCCGCTGCATCGCCGCCAGTTCCTCGGAATGTTTTGACTTAACTCGAGCCAACTCTGAGCACGTGTCGTCGTTCTTCGCCAGGAGCCCCTGCAACTCCTCCACTTTGCACTTTTGCTTAGACGCTTCAGTTAGAGCGCATGATACGACGCCTTCATCCCTGCCAAGCTTTTGTTGCTGGCAACCAGGAGTTCCTCGAACTTCTCAGATGCCTCTGCTCGCGATCGGAGTTCGGCGCTGGCTCTCCTAGCCTGAACGCTGGCCCCCGTCGCCAAACTCAAGCGCCAGCACATCGCCCGGAAAGCAAAACACTCTGCAGGATAAAAAATGAATAAGAATATGCAATCAAGTTAACCGGAAAGTATCCACCACCTAAGAATGATGACTCACCCGAGAGGCGTAGGCCCGTGTCATCTTCATGAGGGTCGGATTGTCAATATCGGGAGAAGATGGACACTTTCGGCCACGCCCTGTTGCCCGAACGCGGCATCAACCAACTCCAAGTCCGCAAACTTGTCCGCCGAAGGATCCGCACCCGGGTACAAGGCCGACCTCATTAAAGCAGAAAACGCCTCCTCAACACCCACGTTCGAGCCACTGGGCTGGCCATCTCCGCCCGAGGAACCAATCCGGGCGACTTCCGACTGAGAAGCCTTCAACCTCTCAGCCTCTTCTATCAGAACCCTGGCTTGGGATTCTTCGGACAATTTGGCCAACCCAAGCGCCAGCCTCCCCAAAACCCTTTTTGAAGGAGCCTCCATTGCGGGACTCTCATCTCGCTGCGACCCGTCTCCTTTGGTCACAATCACCTGCGTCTCCTCTGCAGGCCCCGCCAAGACCTCTGTCCGGCTCACTTCTTGAACCGCTACCCCCCCCCCCGGACTCTCCTACAAGAATCCCAAGAGGGGGCTCCTCCTGAACCTCACCACCGGCGGCCGCTCTCTCTTGCTCTCCTGATAGAGTCGGAGTAAACCCGCGGTGGCGAAGGCCCCCCAGAAATGACAACTTCCGCCGAATCCATCATCGGCTCATCTTTCAAAGGGGAGGCAGCTGGAGGAGCCGATGGGATCTCATCCAACTATCTGATAGCTCCACCACGGGAGGACAAGGGATCTCAGCTATCCTCCTTAAATCCTCCTTCGCCCCCGACGCTCCCGTCATGGTCACTCCGGCGTCCGGCGAGCCTCTTGCAGAAGTATGAGCCCTTTTCTCGGGCCTACTTCTCTCCGTGCCGCTGCTCTCCCCTGGCGCTTGCCTCTCTTCCTCTTGACGAGACTCGACAACGCCAACCTCTTGGCTGTAAGAACGGAACATATGCGATTAAATCCAAACACGTTCTTCAGGGCAACACACAGCGAGAAAATAAAAGAGAGAACTCACCTTGCGGGTCCAGAGGACTAAGCCCGGCTGCGAAAAGAGCGCCCTCCGATAGCAAATCGTTGGCCGAGAACACCTGGCCATTGCGGAGGATATCCAAATCTTTCTCCTCCCTCTCGGACAAAACTGGATGCATCTCCGCATCCCGGACAAAATTTCCCCATCTCCGAGGGAAGTCGGAACCAATGTTCCCCTCGGCAATGATGAATCATCTCTTCCATCCCTTTATGGAGGAAGGCTTGTCTATAATCATGTTGAAGGACCTCCGAGGTCCGATGTAGGGCCACTCCGATTTCTCTCGGGTATCAGATGGTAGCAGGCACGGAAAAGAGGGAGAGTGGCGACGATCCGAATCTGATGGCACATTGAGATAAACCCGATGATACTCCGCCAACTATTTGGGGCCACCATCGCCGGATAGATGTTATAATGGGTCATGATTTCCTTCACAGGGGATGAAGAGGAAACCGGAAGCCTGCTTTCAAACTGTCTTCGTAGACGAAGACCCCATGCTCCAGATCTCATGAGACCCTGTGCTCAGGTCCCGGCAATCGCAAGACAACGTCTGGGGTATGCCATACCTCTGGCGAATCTTCCCCACATCCTCAGCAACGATCTCCGAAGCTATGTCGTCGGGGCTCATCGTCATCTCAGCCGGGAAAAGCACCAGGCAAAACGACAAACGTTGCAGAGGGCGGGACTCTTCAGAAAACAGAATGAGAGGATATTGCAAACATAAATATAGCGCTGCTATCGCTTTGCTTCCCCACTAAGGAAGCCATCTTAAGAAGATGAGGCGCCTCGCCCGAGGCGTCCAGAACCACCTCGACAAGCGCCGTATTAATCGGGATTTACGACGTGGTATTTTCCCAACCGTCACTCCTGGAGGAGCCTTACCCACGAAGGCATGATGACCTCGCTGCATTAATTAAGGCATCATTGCATGGGCAATCGGGTATGCGCACCCAAATACAGGTCACGCCGCCTAGGCCTATACTTCCTACGCCGAACCTACGCTTCGAACTAGGAGTGGAGGGCATGTGTTGGGGGTAAAATCATCATTGCATCAATATTCGTGCGATGAGGCTAAGACCGACCCCGTCCCCCCGCCAGCCATGATGTCTCCGAGCTTCCGTAGCTCCGCTTCCCCGAGCTTCCCGTAGCTCGGCTCCCCCGAGCTCCCATAACTCAGCTTCCCCGAGCTTCCCGTAGCTCGGCTTCCCCGAGCTTCCCACAGCTCAGCTTCCCCAAGCTTCCCATAGCTCGGCTTCCCCGAGCTTCCCGTAGCTTGGCTCCCATAGCTCGGCTTCCCCGAGCTTCCCGTAGCTCGGCTTCCCCGAGCTTCCCGTAGCTGGCTCCCCCGAGCTCCCATAGCTCGCTTCCCCAAGCTTCCCGTAGCTCGGCTTCCCCGAGCTTCTCGTAGCTCGGCTCCCCCGAGCTCCCGCAGCTCGGCTTCCCCGAGCTTCCCATAGCTTGGCTCCATAGCTCGGTCTACTCCGTAGTTCGGCTTTCTCCATAGCTCGTCTTCCCCGAGCGATCTATGATCGATACTCACCCCCGCGGAACCTGGCACAGGAGAGCCTAGGCCTATCGTAACAGCATCTCAGGCAAAGAATCATGTTAAAAAGTGGCCTAGAACCTAATGCAGCTACCTGGGGTCTACGCACCTACTAGATCTCAAGCCATAAAGGAGCTCTCCTAGCCGTCGATCCTTTAACAAACAAGATGCGGATCCCAACGGCCCCACAACGGCCTGATTCGATCCATCTCCGTATCCTAACAACCTTCAAACCTTCCAGAAGGCGCTCAAGATCCAGCCGACAACCTATAAATATGAGACTCCCAGATTTCCTCAGGTAGGCGCGCTCACTCTCACACTCACTCTCCCACTCTCTCCTGCTGCTCATCGGTGCTCCCCCTTTTTGTGAGCTCCCAATCGGTCGCCCCTGGAGAGACTCCTCGGAGAGATCCACCTCCCTATTATCTGTTGATCGCCGATTCCTCCCACTGACTTGAGCATCGGAGGGTCTTCCGCGAAGGGCCACCCCCAACGCCTCTCGCGTGAGGACTTCTGTGCAGGTCCGCCCCAGGAGATTGACTGCGCCCAAGTTGAAGAATGGATCCCGGCAGCAACAATGTTCATCTTCTCTTTGGAGATAGGACTAGGGATATTGGATCAAGAGTTCTCAGTCGGGGTGTTATCTTCCATCGTAAACATTAGATAAGGTATGTTCTTTTGTTTCATCTTCTTACTTGATTTAGAGCCAGAAGCTAAGTTTCTTCTACCTAACACCCTATTGCCTTGAAAAGCCCCCCGGCCTAGTATCGGAACAATACTTTAGCTGGTAATCAATCCACTACTGCTCCTCTCTATTATATTCTTTGGTTTGAAATATAAACCGATTAATTCACTGTAACTAGCTATGGCCATTGCCGATCTTGTTTCTAGCCATGGAGTTTGAGCTCCATGAGTGGCTTCGTTCGGAAGAAGAAGATCTTTTGAGTCAGTTTAAATAAAATGGGCTCATGATCCAAAGAGGACTGGTTAAACCGAAATTATAACCCGATTCATTCGGTTTAATCAATTGATTGAAGTGACCTTTGAGGTTCTAGTTGGGTGAACTCATTTTGACCTGATGTAGGTTAACCAGATCTAGAATTATTTTAGAAGTTGATTCAACCAAATAATGCTTTAATATTGAATGTTTTATATTTGTTTCTTGGATCTAATCAATTGAATCCAGCTAATCTCAAACCCAATTTCTTTCTGGGCTAACCTGTAGCCATTGAGCTCAATCAATTAGATTTATTTTATTGCATCAATCGGACTGAATCATGTTTGTTGGGTTCCATCAATTGAACCCAATTTATATCCTTAGGTCTGAACCTGAGCCAGTTAGATTTAATCAGCTGAGTCCAATCAGATTCGACCAAGCTCAATTTGATGATCTCTGGTGGATTTTATTGTGAACCCAGAACCCGATTCAGGTTCAAATTAGTGAACCAAACTTCGGTTTAGGCTTAAAATTGTGGTTTGTAACCGGATTGAGCCTGGTTCAGTAAACCAGAATCCAAATTGAACCTGAATTCAAATTGAGTCAAATCCCTAAACTAGAAGTTCAATTGGAGCCAATTAGTGAACTAGAAATTTAATTTAACCCAAATCAGTGAACTAGGAAGTTAAATGAGAGCTAATTAAGTTAGGTTAAAGCCAATTCAAGCTGGGTTTAGCTTAATTAGACCTTAATTAGTCTAATTAAACTTTGATTAAGCTACCAGATGACCAAATTAATATTATATAATTATAATATTGATATTGTAATATATAATAATACATTATATAATATTTATAGATTATAAATAATATTATAAAAAGGGGTAAAGGTAGACCAAAAATGAGGAAGTGATAAAAAATTCTTTATATCTTACAAAGAGAATAATTCAAAATAGAGCTAAATGGAGGAAAAGGATTTACGTAGCCGACCCTAATTAGTTTGAGATTAATTCTTTGTTATTGTTTTGTTATATTATAATAATATAGGGAAGAGATTGATAAATATAGGGATAAAATTATTTTAATTTTTTCGTAAAGATCATCATTACCATGGTAGTTCAAGTAGTTGTTAAAACCAAATCGGACCGTCCAGTTGAATCGGTTGAATCGTGACCCGAAGACTAAGCCGGTCCGATTCTAACATAAAACTAGATATGTAAGAGACCCGGAATAACCCGGTCAACTCGTTCGGTTCACCCGTGAACTGATCAACCGGCCTGAACTGGGTCACGGGTTTAGCAATGTTGTTTCAAATTTTCTAGCCTTTGCCTTTTCAAATTCTTGAAAGTTTATGGCAACCTTTTCACCATTGGGATGCTCGCAAGTTTTATGAGAAAGAAAAAGAAATCATACAAAGAATAGCATTGATGAGAGGAGAATAAAAAAAAGGAAAAAGATGAAATATAAAAAATTTATGGGAAGCAAGACAGGAAAGCATATACATAAAGAGAAAATGATGAAAATAAAGGAAACTTGGATAGAAATTTTCTTTAATTTTTTTTAGAAAAAGTTAAATCAGACTAAATGAGTACGTAGATTGAAAGTAAGTGAATTTTAGAGATTAATAAGATACCAAAAAGATTTTTTTTTCAAAAAATTATGAAAATTAGTATTCATATGTTCATTTTATTCAAAATTAAATTTTATTAATATAAATATATTTTATATTAAAATAATTAAATCGATGGTTGAACCGGTGACCCAATGAACCTAGCCCTTGGCCGGTCAATGTCCGGGCCACAACTATGGTTCAACATTCTCACCCCTTAGGTGGTTGTGATCTCGATCACTATGATGATTCAACATTCTCATCCCTTAGGTAGTAGCCATCCTAATCCCATGATGATGGCACATCACTTTTCAAATAAGAATACTAAAGAGAATAATTTTTATCACCATCTTAGAATCAACCGCTACCTTTACACCTCAGCCAAAAACAGCTACTTACGTACAAGATGGGACTTATTTTCAAAAGTAAGTTAAAAGCATGTTGATTTACAAAAGTTCCTTTCATATAAGAAATCTTATTAGGAAAGACTACCAAAACTAATATATCAATCGAAAGAAGTGGTAAGCCAAGAATAACTTCACGTGTAAATAGCATTTGATGAAGCTAATAGGCAAAACGTATGTAATTCTGAAACTATTGCTAGAAAGAAGCATTAAAACATTTGCAAGAAGTAATGTTTGTGATTAAAATGCATAAGAATAACTAGGACAATTTCTTGTATTGAAGAAACCTTGGTTGCTGGAATCAAGAGAAAATGCATGAGGAAAGCACATAGAAAGCAGGATCAGATTTCAAGTTCGAGATGGTCCCTATAGTACTGGGTATGTCACTCGAAGATAGAAATTTCTTGCTACTACAGGACAAGAAAAACAAAGAACTGCACACTCCTCAGCCACTTCCTCCACTCTGAGTGCATCGAGTGAATCAACCACTTCATCTACGAGTCTCCAAAGTCGTTGGAGGCAAGGAATTGCAGAGGAGATATGGTACGAAGACCATGTGTCAAGAATTGAACCAAAATCAGGCTGTTCCAATATTTTGACCCAAATAAGCTAATTTGGGTTAGATCAATGATTTTTGAGATAGGCTTGGTCTGGGCTTAGGATTGAGCTCTAGAATAATTTTTGGACTTGGACCTTAAAACTTTTTAGATTGGGCTCAAGTGGGGATGTAGCTCGACCAACGTGGCCTACTTCCAACCCTATGCTCATTAAAGGTCCAACATACATTGTCAATAAGTCGGGCACTTATTAGTGGCTTAAAAACTCACAGTAATGTTTATTTGCACAGCCAAAATTTTTCTTTTCCAAAATATGCATCTCTTTTACTAGAACTTGCATTGTAGTACAATAACTCACATTACAGGCTTTTTGTAATACTATTAAAAGAAATAATATTCCACATCACAAATTAAATTTTTAATTTTTAATTATTAATTAGAATTCCTTGTCCAAAAATATTTCCATACCTTGTATTTTAAGTTTTACTTAGTTCTATTATTCGGCAACAAAATAATGAATATTTAGGTTGAGGTCATAATATCTATTTATTTATTTAATGATTTATGTAAAGCTAAAAAGATTCTGATCAGAAAATAAACTTTTTTTAATGCCACATGTATAATTAAGTTAAATAGTTTTTAATCTTATTGTTTAATAAATATAATTATAAACATCAAGAAATTAAGGTATAGTGCTTTATAATTAATTTTTAGATGTAAAAATAATATTTATTTGATGCATGCAATTCATTTATCTTATGCTACTTTGATTTAATTTTAAAATATTATACTTGTAAAATTTATTTTAATGATATAATAAAAAATATTTTTAAAATTAAAATCAAACCATAACCTATGATATTACCTTAAAAAAACTTGCTAAATCTTAATTATATCTAAGAAATTAGTAAAATCAAGTTAAACTCATACGTTTTATGTCTTTTTAGGGAGAAATTTATAGCATATAAAAATAAAAAACTAAAAATCCAGAAATTAACTTGCAAATACTACTAATGCTAAAAATTAAATTACTAAATATTGACTCACAAAAGATAACAAATAAACATTATTTGTTTAGTAAAAATATGATACAATTGTAGACAAGAGGCAAGATATTTTGCATACAAAATTTAGCAAGAATCACATGGGGGATATATTTTCAAGGAAAACACTCATACTAATTTCCATGATATCGTTTGCTAGGAATACTCGTTTAGTTAGTAGTAGCAAAATTAGATATGACATGCGAATATAATTCGAACCAAAAAAAATAAGTAGGTTTGGGTTGAAATTAAATGATTTTGTTCATATTATAATTATTATGACATGATTATTACATGAAATAATCATACTATATTAATTACATATTGGTCCACCAATCTGAAAATAATATGGCTATGACCATCTAACTAATGATATTTTAGCTTTTTCATTTTTTTCCTTTTATATGAAGAGTACTTAGTGTATAATTATGAAAAATTGGAAGGTTACGTTTATGTTATTAAGTAGGTTATATCTACTCATGTTAAGTGAGGATTAATGTCTATTTATGTTAGCGAGTTTGCTATGTTAATTTAATACAATCTATGTATTAAATGGGTTACATACGTTGTTGTGTCATTTAACTA
Organism: Calamus simplicifolius; assembly: GCA_900491605.1. NCBI lineage: Eukaryota > Viridiplantae > Streptophyta > Magnoliopsida > Arecales > Arecaceae > Calamus > Calamus simplicifolius. Next base: position 189,789 of record UESW01001747.1, on the reverse strand, counting down.
CAAGAAAGTATGGTTTTTATGGCAAACATATTACGGTGAAATATTTTTATCGTTATATATTTATTTATAACGGTGAAATACAAATTAAATTCGTCGTAAAACCTATTTATTACGGCGAAACTATTTTTACCATAATAAACTATCTTATTACGATAAAACTTAATTTTCATCGTAATAGAGTACAGTAATATATTAGAATTTTATTTTTTTATTTTCTTTTCATTTTATTAGGGCAAAACTATTTTTCATCGTAATAAACTATCTTATTATGATGAAAAATAAATGGCAAAACTATTTTTCTCCGCAATAAACTACCTTATTATGACAAAATTAATTTTCATCATAATAGGGTACAGTAATATATTAGGATTTTATTTTTTTTTCCTTTTCATTTTATTATGGAGAAACTATTTTTTGCCGTAATAAACTACCTTATTACGATGAAAATTAATTTTCACCGTAATAGGGTACAATAATATACTAGGATTTTTTTTCATTTATTACGGGGAAACTATTTTTTGTCATAATAAACTACCTTATTACGATGAAAATTAATTTTCATCGTAATAGGGTATAGTAATATATTAGGATTTTAATTTTTATTTTTTTTCCATTTTATTATAGCAAAACTATTTTTCATCGTAATAAACTACCTTATTACGATGAAAATTAATTTTCATCCTAATAGAACAAAAAGAAAATAAAAAAAAATTCATCGTAATAAAGTCATGCCTTTCCCCTGAGACCCTCCCATGATTTTGTTTCATGAAACCTTGCTCCCGCAGTCGACCCCCCCCCCCAGCTCCTCTCCACCGTCGGCAATAAAGATTATCCGGTCAAGATTTAGAGAAAAAGGGTTCTATAAAACCCTCTCGCTCGTGTGCAACTGTCGAGATCAATCAGACGCTCGGAGTTTCTTATCCGGTCGGTGGAGTCGATCTTCTTGGCGTGAATCCAGGTTCATTTTCTTTTCTTTTCTTTTCCCTCGAGCTGATTCTTCTTTTCGATTTACTTCTGCTTCTCGTGTTGTAGATTTGGTCCGTGTTTTTTTTCACTTGGATTTTTTTTTTCGATTTTGTTGTTCTCTGATTTGGAAGGTTTTAATGGCTGAAAGTAATGACTGGAGTTATCAATATCTGTTAGTTCTTATTTTGTTTTTTTTCCTAAACTATATTATGGATTGCGATAATGCGGCTGATTTTTATTCTCAATTTGTCAAGCATGCTTTTGTTCTATCATCTTCCTTGAGTCAAGATTTAGCATGATTTTTCTTGCCAATCTTTTTTCCTCTTCAAAATTGAACGTAGATCAGATTCAAGAAATTAGTACTACCTTTCGGAATTGATCCTTATTTGGAGAAAGACTTATTAGATTATTACATTGATACATTGATACATTGTATTAGATTATTACATTGATACATTGATACATTGATAATTGTATTAGATTATTGTCTTAAATTATTATCTTATATTATTATTGCTCTTTTCAGAGAGATTATGCTACGAAAGGGAGTCATCAAGACTTCATCTTTGGAATACTCTTCATTTTGACAAAAGAAGAATCAATGGATAAATGAAAAAGCTGAAGAAACCCATGTAAGTTTATCAATTAAAAATACAATATTATTGAATGTAATGTTTTATGCTAAACATATTGAATTTGTTTTCTTTTCATTGCAGACACAATTAGTAGAGCGACTTTCCTTACAGGACTCTACAGCAGAACCAATCAATGAGGATGTCGTTTCTGAGGAGGTTTTAGGCTTTATATCTGGTTATAAAAGGGGATAGGGTCCACTATCGAAGGGTACATCGAGAATTAGAGGTAGTTCTTCATATTCAAAAACTAATAATTAAAGGTTGAACTACATGAGTGCCGAGAGCTCATCGCTCAGCAAGAGGATAAGCTCGCTCAGCAAGATGATAAGCTCACTCAACAACAGAATGAGCTCACTCAGCAACAGAAGACCATCCAGGATCTAAAGGCGACGACTGACGAGCTCACTACTTTCATGCGATAGCTAGTGACTGGATATCGTCCTAGTGGATCCCAGCAGACCTAGCAGACATCACCTCCATAGTACATGTATTTTTTTTAATTATGTATTTTCAAAAACATTGTATATGATGATTTTATTGAAATGAATGAAAACTTTTATTAATTTTTTTGTGAAACTTTTATTAGAAAATTATTTCTAATATCGTTGCTTTAATATTATATTATATTATTGTAACAGGTACAAAATAAAAAAATATTAAAATAAAATTTTAATATTTTTTAATTTAAATAAAAACTTATTACAACGACTTATTTTCGCAGTAATATCAACCTATTATGGCAAAAAAAGTCATCATAATAAGTTTTTTATTTAAATTTTAAAAATATTTAAAACTTATTATGGCGACTTATTTTCGCCGTAATAGGTAGATATTACAGCAAAAAAGGTTGTCGTAATAACTTTTTATTTAAATTTTAAAAATATTTAAAACTTATTACGGTGACTTTTTTTTGCCGTAATAGGCTGATATTACGGCGAAAATAAGTCATCGTAATAAGTTTTTATTTAAATTAATTTTTTTAAAAAATATAATGACGATATGGTTTTGCCATATAGGGAGCTATTACGACGAAAATAAGTTACCGTAATAAGTTATTAAGACAACAAGTTATTACGATGATTTTGAAATGTATTACGATGAATTTTTTATCGACGTAATACTTATTACAACGACTTTGTACTTATTGCGATGAATTAATTCATTATAATAAGTCATTTTTCTTGTAGTGTTTGTTTAATATTTAAGTTATGTTGGTATTTGAATTTTTGATGTGATTAATTAATTATATTATATCCATGTCGATCCACATAGTGTTATATCTTAGCTTTGATAAGACATGAACACAAATTGCTGCCCTACCTCTAGTATCACTAATCCTGCTCTCCCACAATCATCGATGAGTAATTATGACTCTAGACTTTCGATAGGAATATACTAAATGGACAACTAGGATCAACTTGAAAGCAATGAACTATTTTTCAATTTTTTGAAGTTCAATTCAACAATTATATTAACGAACATTAATATAATTATATTAATATGTCCTTTTTTCCATCCTTTCTTCTGGACGAAAAAATCCTGAGATCGCGTTTGGAAAGGAAGAAAAAGCTGAGTTCTGTGTTAAGATAATTTAGTTTCTACAGGTCTGTTTTCAATGGTGAAGGTAGGGGAATGGATTCATAATCCACTTAGTAGTATTATTAATAAAAATCTGACCACAATTATCATCTCTTTTATCATTAAAAGAAAAGGGGAAAAAAAACTAAGAAGCAACGCATGAGAAATTCATCTTGAGAGAATTGGCTTTCTTATGACCAATGTATGGTACAATCATTTCCAAGATGCACCATAATCATCTCCCGTATGCATTCTATATCTGTCTCACATTCCATAACTCCTTCATGTCATTCAATGCAGGATCAACTTAAGCATCTGATCACAATAATGGTATAAGCAAATTGACAAAAGGCTTTCTGAAGCTGTACGTTAAGGTTGCCGACATATGGAGGCCAACTAGAATTAAGCATTTTAAATAAAAACCCAGAAACATCTCATCCTAAGTGCTTGTCACATCCCAAACCCATCATCTAAGCCTTGGCTCGTGACACGGCACGTGCTTTTCTAGGCAAGGTCGAAGTCTTCTGATCTCTAAGGTAGAAGTCAAGGGATTACCCAATCCCTCGATGCCTGACATCAGTACCTAAATGGTATATTTGTATTATAATTAACAGGTATGAAGAAGACCAGAGAAATATATCTTGAATCCTGAGAAAGATATGAAGATAACTAAATGGTACCTGATGATGCCTAATCACTGGTCTTGAACGTCGGGAACGGATTGATTCTCGAACCTTCGCTTCACCAGGTTGCCTGCAAAGAAGTCCCAGGACCGGAGAGGATTCTCCGGTGGACCCTTCGATGCCCAAGTTAGTAATTGAGGTCACAACAGAAGAGGAGCTCGAATGAGCTCTGTTTAGATGAAAAAGGGGTATTCTCGGGGAGGAGGGATTCCTCTCTGGGCCTTAGGATACCAATTTTTTGGGGGTTATCGTGCATATCTGTTTATTGAGTGGATTCACCTTTTTATAGGGGTTGACCCTGGCATGATCACGTGGATTCCGTGAAGAAGGAATATCCATGGAGTTCTTGGGAGTTGCGTGAATCTGCAATGGTTGGTGGGTCCTGTCCCATCGGAAAGGAAGAAAACGGCGGTTGGTGGGCTAAGTCCCATCAGCCAGTGGGGCTGTTGGGTAGTTGGGTCCAGTCCCATCAGCAGTGTGGCCAGTGGATAGTTGGATCTGGCATTGTCAGGTAGTGCGGGTCAGAGAGGTAGCCTCCCGAGCTACCAGGGCCATGTTGGGGCAGATTTGGAGGAAACCGGAAAGTCTCGACTCTCCTGAGGGATCCGAGGCTTATCTGGGTCGGCCAGGGGTGGCCGGGGCCAGCCTCGCCGATTAGGATGTGCTGGGGCGGGGCCGACCAGGAATGGTTAAGGCCAGCTCGGTGGGCTTGGAGACGCCGGGGCCGAGAAGGGCCGGCCAGGAATGGTCGGGGCCGACTCGGCGGGCTTGAAGATGCTAGGGTCGAGAAGGGCCTACCAGGAATGGTCGGGGTCGACTCGGCGGGCTTGGAGACGCCGGGGCCAAGAAGGGCTGGCTAGGAATGGTCGGGACCGACTCGGCAGGCTTGGAGATGCCGGGGCCGAGAAGGGCCGGCCAGGAATGGTCGGGGCCGACTCGGCGGGCTTGGAGACGCCGGGGCCGAGAAGGGCCGACCAAGAATGGTCGGGGCCGACTCGATGGGCTTGGAGACGCTGGGGCCGAGAAGGGCCGGCCAGGAATGGTTGGGGCCGACTCGGCGGGCTTGGAGACGCCGGGGCCATGATGGGCCGACCAGGAATGGTCGGGGCCAACTCGGTGGGCTTGGAGACGCCGAGGCGCACTAATGTTTTGGTTTTACAGAAATTACCCTTGTGGCTACATTAGCCACATTAGATGCCCCCCCTGCCCCTGCGCGCTAAGGACCACGCACTTGTAATCCTTTGGGCGAAAGGGGCGCGAAAATTCAAAAAGAATGATTGCCTTCTTTAGTGCGCTTTAAATGGGTTGATGAGCTGGCGCTTTGTTTCGAGGCAGTGTCGCTTCGAAGATCTCCCGTAATTATGCGTTAGGTGGTGATGACGTTGGCACCGAACGTTCTGGAGAAGGAGCTCATTGGGTGATGGAAAAAGGCAAAGACATCATTGCCGCTCTATTTTCCATGGCCCATGATTTGCTGGGGATCACATCTCCTGGAGCGGATCGAGGCGGCACGCCTCGGGTGCAGGTGAGATTTTCGGCTGGCAGCCTGCAACGCAATGGACGCGCGCTAGGTGGCGGGATCTTGGGTGGCCTTAGCTGGAGACGGGGGCTATAAAAACCTTTCAAGGGTCTGTAGAAACTTTTACACTTGCTTTCTTCTACTTTCTTCTTCCCTGAGTTCTTCTGCGACCTGAGTCTTTCCAACTCCCAAGTTAGTTTCATCCCCTTTTTTACCTATGGACCGCCGTGCCATTAGGGAGGGAAAGAGACCCATAGAAGAGTCTTTCCAATCTAGTAGCGAAGACCAGGCCCCTGTAGCTAGTAGTTGGATGCCTCAGTTGGTGGGCGGCGTTGTCATCCGTAGTCAATCGGGGGCAATAGGACCTCCGACCACCTTCGGTCCTCCTATTAGGGCAGCCCCCTTGTCCTCTCGCCGTCCGACGCTTCCTCCGGTGGTGAGTTCTGATCCAGCGGATCCCGCGGGGGTGGCTTCAACCATGACCTCTAAGGACGTGGAGGCCATTAGAGCTAAGTACTAGGTCCCCGACTTCATTGGTCTGTCCGCGCCGGGGCCCGAAGACAGGGTGACCTCGACCATCCAGGCCGGGTCGCTCTGTACGAAGAGTTCTTCCGGTGCGGGCTGCGCCTTCCTTTCCACCCTTTTTTTCTTAATCTCTTAGATAGGTATAGGTTAGTGCCGGCACAGTTGACTCTGAACTCGATTTGGATCATCTGCACCTTTGTAATCCTTTGCCATTTCGAGGGGGCCCGCCCAGGGCTATCTCTGTTCCGAACCTTCTATAAGCTCCACCGCCAAGGTGAGGGTGCCTGGTGGGCATTTACCGCCAGGCCGAGTAGAGCTTTTCCCTTAAGCCTCCCATCCAAAGTTAGGGGTGGAAACCTAGATTTCTTTTTGCCCATGTCGAGGGGGTCAGGGCCACTTGGAGGGAGCCCGATACTAGCTCCAATGAAGATTCCACCATAGGGGATAGGGATAAGGAATTATTCACCCAACTGTCCAACTGTCAAATCCCCAGTTATAAGGAACTCTTATCCGAGGAGAACCTGGTAGAAGCCGAGTTAGCCCCGGTGACCGGTGAGCTTGGCACCTGAATCCTTCTGTCCATCCTTCGATTTACTGTATGTCGTTACTGATGCTCATTATTCTTTTCTGTGCAGCAATGAGGGTTTCTGCTAGCGATTTTGAGGCCATTTTGAGGAAGAAAAGGTGGGCCACCAGAGAGTCATCCAGGCCGATGAAGAAACTCCAGGGAAGGGAGCCGGCCAGGCCGGCCGCAGCCCCAATGCCCGCGGGGGAGCCGACTGAGAAGAAGCCGGTTGTAGGAGTGGCCCGGAAGCCAGCGAGGGCCGAAATCGAAGAAGGGGAGATCCCAGCCACCACTGAGGCGATGGTGGTAGTTTTGGATGGAGAGGAGGAAGCTCTTGCCGCCGCCGATGTGCCCAAGGCGGGGCGGGTTACTGTTGCTATTGGCCCTCCGGCTGCTACAGAGCCGGAGAGAGAAGGTGCTCCCCCAACCACCAGCAAGGGGGAGCGGGTCACCAGGGAGGCCCGGAATGGGGCGGAGGCGACCGAGAAGCAAAGGGGTGAGTCGGGGAGCTCATCCTGCCAATCGGCCCAGCGCCCGGCCTGCTCCCAAGCCGAAGGCCAGCAAGTGGGGCAAACGAGGCTGGTTTCCTCGGTCAGCACAATGGCGGACGCCGCGTAGGCCTTCCGCCTCCTGTCGGGAGTCCGAACTGTTGAGTTCGAAGGGAGACGCAGGGAATGAGTCACTCCGCACTCCTAGATATGGTCATGGTCTCTATTATCTAGGTAAATTTTGATTACTTCTCATTTTTCCCATATTTCTTCTTCTTCTCGTAGCTGACACGCTTCCTCTGCTACAACTGGTCGATGGAGCATTGGGCCTCCGCGAGGCACTGGCCCATTCTATTAACGCAATAACCAAGGCCCTGGCGTGGGCCGATAGATATAAGAAGGAGAGCATGGTGCAGGCCAAAAGCCTTGCTCATCTTCACCAAGAAACCTCGGCCCGCAAGGAGAGCTGGGCCGGTTGCCTGAGAGAGATGGAGGGCTGGACTGAAGCCGAGAGCAGCCGGGCCTCCGTAGCCGAGGCCAAAATGGAGTTGGCCTCAAAGAGATTGAAGGCCGCCGCGGCACAGAATGAGGAGTTGACTCGGCGGCTTCAACGCGTCGAGGAGGAGACTCGTATTGCGGTAGAGAGGGCGGTCGTTGCGGAGAAGGCGGCAGCGGAGGCGGGCTCGGAGAAGGCCGGGGCGGTGGCCAGCGCTGATGAGGCCAGCGCTCGCACCGAAGAGACTGAGAGCAAGGCCCGGGAGACCGAGGCCAGAGCACAGCGGGCCGAAGCCGAGGCGGGGCAGGTTGTCTCCAATTATAAGGCCTCGTCGGAGTTCAAGCAGGAAGTCGTCGAGGCCAGCCTCGACGCTTACGTTCAGGGCTTCTAGATGTGCAAGGTCAAAGTATTCATGGCCCTCAAGATCGATGTTGCTGAACTCGAGGACATCCGACCTAGGGAGTCCGACGAGGAGCTCGCGGAGAAACAGGACGAAGGGAAGCCCGGCCCCGGCGAGCCTTGAATTATTTTTCTTTGCTTTATTGTGTATAACCGGCCTCGGGCCCAATTTTGTACCTTTCTTCGGTAGTTAATGAAACATACTTTTTCTCCCAATTTCTTTGTGTTTTGATCCATCCGGTCTTTCTTCTTCTAAGAAAAATGCCTTACTGTGCTTTATTTCTTGTGGCCAAATCGTATATGCTGACGATGTTGTAGCCAAATTTAGTATCTTCTGAAATTTTCCGTGACTTCGGACTTAGCTAATATTTGAATGCGTCTCTAAGATTTAGGCCGGCCATATGAACGGTCACTTAAGATGTTTCGTGCTATCATAGGCTGTTTGCAAGAAGGCTCATTTACGTATGAATCTTCCAAAGGCTTGGAAAGATCCCCGGGCGACTCGACGCCAAGCCTAATTTTGGAGGCATTTGGATTGACCAGAGATGGCTGGGGCTGATTCTGCCATCGTGAGGGGTTTGCGTGTTACCTGAAGGGTGACTGACCGGGTATGGGACTGTTAGGGTCTTAACCGACTCGAGGGCACCGCCATGCCGGGGCCGAGTGGTGTCCCATTAGCCGCGATGCCGGTCAGCTCCTTTCGAACCGCTTCAGGAGTTTGTGTGCAGCTTGAAGGGTGACTCGACCGGTACGGAGCTGCTAGGGTCTTAACCGACTCGGGGCACCGCCGTGCTGGGACCGAGTGGTGTTCCGTTAGCCACGATGCCGGCGAGCTCCTTTTGAACCGCTTCAGGGGTTTGTATGCTGCCTAAAGGGTGACTCGACCGGGTATGGGACTGTTAGGGTCTTAACCGACTCGGGGGCACCATCGTGCCGGGGCCGAGTGGTGTCCCATTAGCCGCGATGTCGATGAGTTCCTTTCGAACTGCTTCAAGGGTTTGTGTGCCGCCTGAAGGGAGACTCGACCGGGTACAGAGCTGCTAGGGTCTTAACCGACTCAAGGGCACTGCCGTGCCAGGGCCGAGTGGTGTCCCATTAGCTGCGATGCCGGCGAGTTCCTTTTGAACCGCTTTAGGGGTTTGTGTGCCGCCTGAAGGATGACTCGACCGGGTATGGAGCTGCTAGGGTCTTAACCGACTCGGGGGCAATGCCATGCCGGGGCCGAGTGGTGTCCCGTTAGCCGCGATGCTAGCTAGCTCCTTTTGAACCGCTTCAGGGGTTTGTGTGCCGCCTGAAGGGTGACTCGATCGGGTACGGAGTTGCTAGGGTCTTAACTGACCCGGGGGCACCATCGTGCCGGGGCCGAGTGGTGTCCCATTAGCCGCGATGCTGGCGAGCTCCTTTTGAACCACTTCAGGGGTTTGTGTGCCACCTGAAGGGCGACTCGACCGGGTACGGAGCTGCTAGGGTCTTAACCAATTCAGGGGCACCGCCATACCGGGGCCGAGTGGTGTCCCATTAGCAGCGATGTCGATGAGCTCCTTTTGAACCGCTTCAGGGGTTTGTGTGCCACCTGAAGGGTGATCGACCGGGTACGGAGCTGCTAGGGTCTTAACCGATCTGGGGGCACCATCGTGTCGGGGCCGAGTGGTGTCCCGTTAGCCGATGCTGGCGAGCTCCTTTTGAGGGACTTGGTCCTTGGATGCAAGGGAGAGTAGGCTGTTGCATCAGAAGGGACCTCCTTTATTGCTTACGCCCCAGGGGAATACATCATTGATAATATTGGTGAAGGTTGTCCGCATTCCAGGTACGTGGAATGGGTTGCCCGTCAAGCTCTTTTAGTTTGTATGCCCCTCCGGTGGAGTATCTCGGCGACGCAATAAGGACCCTCCTAGTTGGGGGATAGTTTGCCCTCCTCTGTAGGCTTTGAAACCTCAGCTTTTCTCAAAACCAAGTCTCCATGGCGAAAAACCTTAAGACGAACTTGAGCATTGTAGTACCTGGCCACTCGCTGACGAAAAGTCGCCATGCGCAGCCTCGCCCGATCATGTGCCTCGTCGATGAGATCCAAATTAGCCCGAATCAGCACGGAGTTGTTTTCCTCGCTGAAGGACTCCACGCGTGGACTGGGTAATCTGATCTCGATAGGAATGACGGCTTCGGATCCAAAGGCAAGACTGAAGGGAGTCTCGCCCGTTGGGACTCTGGGGGTCGTGTGATAGGCCCATATCATGCTGGGGAGCTCCTCCATCCATCGACCTTTAGACCAGTCTAATCAGGTTCTGAGTCATCTAAGGATGGTGTGGTTCATAACCTCGGCCTCCCCGTTGGTTTGGGGGTGGCCGATAGAGGTGAATCGGTGATGAATTCCTAGCTCATCACAAAGACTTTGAATGCTTCGTTGTTAAATTGGCAGCCATTGTCCGTGACGAGGGTGTGAGGCAGGCCAAAATGGCATATGACTGACTTCCAAAAGAAAGCTTTGACTTTGCTTTCAGTGATCTTGGCTAGTGCCTCGACCTCGACCCATTTGGTGAAGTAGTCAATGGCGACTAGCAAGAACCTCCGTTGCCCGGAAGCTGGGGGGAATGGCCCGAGAATGTCCATTCCCCATGAGCGAAAGGCCATGGGGCCGAGAGTGGGTTCAGTAGGGTAGATGGTTGATGTTGGATGTGTGCATGGCGTTGGCAACCATCGCATTTCTGAACTAATTTAGCCGCATCCTCCCTCATAGTGAGCCAGAAATATCCCTGACGGATGGCCTTTTGGGCTAAGGATCTACCCCCAGATGGTTTCCACAAATGCCCTCATGGATTTCTTTGAGGACGTAGTCGGCGTCGACAGGTCCCATGCACTTGAGTAGGGGATAGGAGAATGACCTTCTGTATAGACGCCCATCGAGGAGGATAATTTGGAGGCTCTCCACTTGAGCAACCTGGCTTCATTGTGGTCATCAGGGAGTGTGCCGTCAGTGAGATAACGGACATAGGCGTCCATCCATGTGGGCTCTTGGGTGAGTGGGAGGATTTCCTCGCTATCCTCTATACTGGGTCTTTCCAAATATTCAATGTAAGCATCCCTTGCTATACCATCGGCAGAGGTGGCCAGACGAGAAAGGATGTCGGCCTTGGCATTTTCGCTCCATGGAATATAACTGATATTGAAATAAGCTAGCGGGGAGGTCAGGAGCCGAACCTTGCCCAGGTACTGAGTCATAACGGGGTCACACGCCTCGTAATCCCCATTGATTTGTCTAGAGATGAGTTGCGAGTCTGTGAAAGTTCTGAGATGCCTTATTCCAAACTCCTGGGCTAACCCGACCAGCAGGGCCTCGTACTCAGCTTGATTGTTGTGGCTTCGAATAGAAACCGCAGGACGCATTCTGTCCTCTCTCTGCTTGGTCTGGAAAGAATGAGGCCAGCGCTGCTCCCTTAGAGTTTGATGTGCCGTCCACATGAAGGATCCAAGTTTCTCCATCTCCACCTGGTTCGGGCTCGAGCTATTCCTTGGTAACCTCCTCAGTCACCTCCTCTGCCCAAGTGCATTCGAGTAGGAAGTCAGCCAAAACTTGGGACTTTAGAGCCGGTTGAGCCTGGAAAGAAAGGTCGAACTCTCCCAGCTTGATGGCCCACTTGGGGAGTCGGCCTGAGGTATCTGGACGAGCCAGGATGGCTCACAGGGGCTGATCTGTGAGCACCACAATAGGATGGGCTTGAAAATACGGGCGGAGACGCTGAGCAGAGACTATCAGGGCGAAGATAACCTTCTCTGTTTTGAGTACCTGACTTCTGTGTCATGGAGAACCTTGCTCACATAATAGATAGGCCTTTGAGTTCCATCAGCGTTGAGACACACTAGAACCGAATTAACGGCTTCCGAAGAAGCGGTTAAGTAGAGGAAAAGACTTTCCCCATCTCTTGGCTTGGATAAGAGCGGTGGAGAGGACAGAAACGCCTTCAATCCATCGAAGGCCCTCTGGCAATCGTCTGTCCACTCGAAGCTATTTATCTTCCGCAAGGCCTTGAAGAAAGGCAAGCATCTCTCGGCCGATTTGGAGAGGAAACGACTTAGAGCCGCTATCCTCCCGGTTAATCGCTGCACTTCCCTCTTGCTGGATGGTGGCCTCATGTCGAGTATGGCGCTGATCTTCTCTGGGTTCGCCTCGATCCCCGTTGGGTCACCATGAAACCCAGGAACTTGCCTGCCGTGACCCCAAAAGCACACTTCTTGGGGTTCAGCTTAACTTGAAAGTAACGGAGGTTGTTGAAGGTCTCCTCTAAGTGGAGACATGATCAGAGGCGTGGGTGCTCTTTGTCAGCATGTCGTCTACATAGACTTCCATATTCCGGCCTAGCTGGTCCTGGAACACTCTGTTCATCAATCTTTGGTAAGTTACCCCCGCATTCTTGAGGCCAAAAGGCATCACTTTGTAGCAATAAATGCCTTTTTCCGTCACAAAGGAGGTGTGCTCTTCGTCGCTGGGGTCCATCCTTATCTGATTATATCCTGAGAAGGCATCCATGAAGCTGAGGAGTTCATGCCCGGAGGTGAATCCACCAGCTGATCAATTCTTGGCAGAGGAAAGCTGTCTTTTGGACATGCCTTATTGAGGTCGGTGAAGTCTATGCAAATCCTCCAGCTCCCATTTGCCTTACGCACCATGACCACATTAGCCAGCCAACTAGGGTAGTGTGCCTCCCGGATGTGGCCGGCACTGAGTAGCTTGCTGACTTCCTCGTCAATAGCCTTTTGTTGATTAGGAGCAAAGCTTCTCTTCTTTTGGCGGATTGGACGGTGCCACGGGTCAATGTTGAGCTTGTGGGCGATCACTTCCGGAGGGATGCCGGCTAATCAGATGCTGACCAAGTGAAAACGTCTGAATTAGCTCGCAAAAAGGCTAAGAGATGCTCCCGGTCTTCTGGGGGAAGGAGTCCGCTGACACGGACGGTCCTTGCCGGGTCATCTCCAAGAGGGAAGGTTAGAAGGTGCTTAGCTGGTTCCCCTCCCTTGTTAGAGTCTCTGGGGTCGGATGCTTCAAAAGCTGGTTCAGCTTCCAGAGGACTTGATGCCGCGTGATAACAGGGCAGGACTAAGCTGACCTCATCGCGCATCTCTCCAACCCCTTCACTAGTGGGGAACTGCACCAGTAAATGCGGGTAGAGATAACTGCATCCAAAAGGTTCAAACCTGGTGCCCGAGAATGGCATTGTATGCCAGGGGAACCCTCACAACCAGGAATTTTATGATCACTGTGCTTTGACATGGTGGCGCTCCGGCTGTCACAGGCAAAGGTATTTCACCTTCAACCCTTACGGAGTCTCCAGTAAAACCGACCAAAGGGGTTGCCACAGGCTGAAGGGAGTCCAAAGATAATCCCATCCGAACAAAAGTGTCGTAGGTAAGGATGTCAGCTGAGCTGCCACTATCAACTAATATCCTCTTTACAGGGTGCTTGGCGATCGTCATAGAGACGATGATGCCTTCATTGTTTACATTTTCTACGACAGCAGACCCCCCCAGGAATTACATTACTCGGCCTCCTCCCCCCCCGGCCGCTTATATGCGGAGGCTGACCCCCAGGACACCATTCCGACCGTCGCTCTGTGGGGGCATTATCGATCGGGCCTGAACAGGCGGAGGCCCCATGAGGGCCGGCAGCGGCTGCTGCGCCTTCTGAACATACTTGCTGAGGTAGCCCCGCTGAATGAGCTCCTCGATGGCCCGCTTCAAGCTGTAGCAGTTGTCAGTGTCATGGCCATAGTCTCAATGGAATCGTCATTAGCGGCTTTTGTCGCGGGAGGACCTTTCTTCATGGGAGGAGGCGCTGGAGGTAAGGCTCGCCTTTGATCTCCATCAGAATGTGAGATCGAGGGGCGAGAAGAGGTGTGAGCTTGCTCTCATCGGGGACAAGGCTTCTATGCCTGTTGTCGGATCGGCGAGGCGGGTCAGCTCGGTGTCGAGGGGGCCCGCTTGGCTCAGGGCGAGCGGGCTTGTGGCTGGAGCTCTTTGAAGATTCTCGGTGGGTGAAGTCGGCTTCATCCGCATGGATGTACTTTTGAGCCGGAGGAGGAGGTCGAATAAGAGCTCGGGGGCTTCTTATCCAAAGAAAAGGTGAAGCGGGATGGAAGGAGTCCCCGCTTCAATGCCAACGTTGCTACCACATCGTCGAGATGGTAGACCTCGAGGGCGGCAGCCTTGAACCGGGACACAAAGTCCCGCAGCGACTCTCCCTCCTTCTGGCGCATGGAGAAGAGGCTGTCCGCTACCCTTGGAATTCATCGGCAGTCGAAATGTGCCAGGAAGGCCTTCTCCAGCTCTCGGAAGGAGTCGATGCTGTGAGGGGACAAGCGCGAGTGCCACGCGCGAGCGGCCTTCCGCAAAGTGGCGGGAAAGGCCTTGCAAAGAAGGGCATCTGAAGCGCCTTGGACCTGCATCATTGCTTTATAACTCTCGAGATGGTCGAGAGGATCTGTCGTACCATCGTACGGGTCCACCTGGGGAAGCAAAATCTGGAGGGGACAGGCTCCTCTAATATCTGGGGTGTAAGGAGGATGGGTGTCAAACTCTTCCTTCGGCTGATAATTGATTTTCCTTGCGAGCTCGTCCAGCCGCCTGTTGTACTCCTCCAGGCGCTCCTCTGCCTGTCGGCTGATCGTTGGGGCCCTCCGAGATGGCTCGAAGGAGGAAGAAGAAGAAGAAGACAGAGAGGGAGACGGAGTCGGGACTTCCGCTTTGGCTCTCTTGGTGATGCAGCCCAGAAGGGATTTTGCTGGGGCCATGATCAGGGGACCATGGCCGCTTGGAGGGCTCGTGGCGAGGCTTCCTTGGGGAAGCTGGGTGATGACCGGCCTCCCGTCGTGGAGAACCTCCCCTTGCCGACTACTGACTGGCGGGGGGAGCGGTTTGGTGCTGGGTGGCCACGGACTGCTGCTGCTGGAGCCGTGGACCATAGCAGTGAGAGTTTGGACTTGCTGGAAGAGGGTCGCCAGTTGCTCCGCTGTTTGGACGGCTGCGTTCGGTGGTGGGCAGGTGACTGGAGGATCGGCAGCAGGGGGTTGGCCTCCTGCTGCCTAACTGCGGGGGAAGCCCCGCTGGACAGCTGATGGAAGCGTCCTGGCTCGTGTTACCACCATGGCTCCAAGGAGAGAAGAGAGGGGGAGTAGAGTTTTCGAGATGTAGCACAGGGAGGCCTTGAGATACTTGCTGCGTCCTACACCAACTTCCCCCCTTCCTGGTGCGCCAATCTGATGACATCCAATCATCGGTCTTGAACGTCGGGAACGGACTGATTCTCGAACCTTCGCTTCACCAGGTTGCCTGCAAAGAAGTCCCAGGACCGGAGAGGATTCTCCGGTGGGACCCTCCGATGCCCAAGTTAGCAATTGAGGTCACAGCAGAAGAGGAGCTCGAATGAGCTCTGTTTAGATGAAAAAGGGGTATTCCCGGGAGGAGGGATTCCTCTCTGGGCCTTAGGATAGCAATTTTTTGGGGGTTATCACACATATCTGTTTATTGAGTGGATTCACCTTTTTATAGGGGTTGACCCTGGCATGATCACATGGGATTCTGTGAAGAAGGAATGTCCACAGAGTTCTTGGGAGTTGCATGAATCTGTGCTGGTTGGTGGGTCCTATCCCATCGGAAAGGAAGAAAACGACAGTTGGTGGGCTAGTCCCATCAGCCAGTGGGGCTGTTGGGTAGTTGGGTCCAGTCCCATCAGCAGCGTGGCCAGTGGGTAGTTGGATCTGGCGTTGTCAGGCGGCGCGGGTCAGAGAGGTAGCATCCTGAGCTACCAGGGCCGTGTTGGGCAGATTTGAAGGAAACCGAGAAGTCTTGACTCTCCTGAGGGATCCGAGGCTTATCTGGGTCGGCCAGGGGTGGCCGGGGCCAGCCTCGCCGACTAGGACGTGCCGGGGCGGGGCCGACCAGGAATGATCAGGGGCCGGCTCGGCAGGCTTGGAGACGCCGGGGCCGAGAAGGGCCGGCCAGGAATGGTCGGGGCTGACTCGGCGGGCTTGAAGACGCTGGGGCCGAGAAGGGCCGCTAGGAATGGTCGGGGCCGACTCGGCGGGCTTGAAGACACCAAAGCCAAGAAGGGCCGGCCAGGAATGGTCGGGGCCGACTCTCGGCGTGGCTTGGATACGCCGGGGCCGAGAAGGGCCGACCAGGAATGGTCGGGGCCGACTCGGCGTGCTTGAAGACGCCGAGGCCGAGAGGGCCGACCAGAAATGGTCAGGGGCCGACTCGGTGAGCTTGAAGACGCCGGGACCGAGAGGGGCCGACCAGGAATGGTCGGGGCTCGGCGGTCTTGGAGACGCCGGGGCCAAGAAGGGCCGGCCAGGAATGGTCGGGGCCGACTCGGCGATCTTGGATATGTCGGGGCCGAAAGGGGCCAACCAGGAATGATCGGGGCCGACTCGGCGGGCTTGGAGACGCCGGGGCGCACTAATATTTTAGTTTTGCCGAAATTACCCTTGTGGCTACATTAGCCACATCAGTACCAACAATAAACCTATTAATCAACCATGCACATAGAGTACCCTTCACTAGTACAAGGATCTTATAAATATTTACCCACCATGCACATATATAAACATCGCAAATCTGTTGGACCTAAATGTGTTAAGTGATGATATATTTCATTAATCATATCATAACAAAACAATAGTGTTGGAATCTGATAGCCAAACATAAAATATCATGGGCATAGGTGTCCTAAATTAATGACTATTTGTTTAAAATGAACCATCTTCTGTAATTTTTATTGATAGTTGTTGGGTTTCTTTACTATTTTGATTTAAAATTGCTCAATGCTAGGTCAAAAACAAGTGAAACAACCAAAACCGAATTTAAGGATCTTCTCAAAGAGTACATTCTTGAGAAATTTATAAATCCCAAGCTAAATTGATTTTATTGACCTAGTTAGCTGCCATGATCCATTTACATCCACTTATACTTGCATTTCATAATCATTCTTACCACACGAGGCATAGGTTTGGTTAATATTTGGATACATTAATGAGCCGTATCTATATCGGATTCATTTATTTTTGGTCCTCACCTCAAACAGTGGTTCCTTCACTGTATTTCTAGAGGATTACCAATTCTATCATGATGAGCTTGTGCAGTTCTGGGCGGATGAAGGGTTTGTGAAAACCCAAGAAGATATCAGGATGAAAGAGTTAGCAGAGCAATACCGTGAAGAGTTGATAAGAAGGAACATTCTACAAAACTTCCATGATGTCATTTGCCAAGAGTACTCTTTTGGCTAGAGGTGGCAAAATTAGATATAACATATGAATACAATTTGAACCTAAGATGAAATAAATGAGTTTCGATTGACCTTAAATGATTGAGTTCGTATTATAACCATTTTGATATGATTATTATATAAATTATCATATTATGTTACATATTGACCCACTAGCCTAAAAATGATATTGTTATAACCGTTTAATTAATGGTATTTTTAGCCTTTTATTTATTTTTTTCTTTTACAAAGAGTACTTAGTATATAATTATAAAAATGGGAAGGTTATTTTCAGTGTTTTGTATCTATTCACGTTAAGTATTAATCAAGTATTGTCCATTCATGTTAAGCGAGTTATGCCATATTAATCCAACATAATCTATTTATTAAATGGGTTATACATATCATATATGTTATTTGTTTAATAATCAAGCATGTTCGTATTTAGATTTTTGGCATAATTAATTATGTTGTATCTGTATCAATCCAAATAGTGCTATACCTTAACCTTGATAAGACACTAACACAAATTGCTGCTTGCAATGCCAATCCTCGTCTCCCATAATCATTAATGAGTAATTACGACTCTAAACCTTTGATAGGAACACACTAAATGGATAGCTAAGATCAACTTGATAGCAATGAATTATTTTTTATTTTTTTAAAGTTCCATTCAAGAATTATATTAGCTGACATAATACGTTAGAAGTAGGCCCATCCTACGGTTCCCATCTATAACATTTAGGAGATGTTGGGTTTATGATCGAAAGATTCCATCACGAATTTTTAAAAAATTCATGTAAAAAGCATGTTAAAATACTAAAATACCCTTATTTTGAAATAAAAAAAAATTAAAGTAATGCAATATTTTTAAATATATAATTATATTATAAAAATATATTATATTAATTATATTATTTTTTATAATATAATATAAATTATTGTTATTAAATTATAAAAATATATAATAAACACAGTAATAGAATATATTAAAAAATATAATATAATTATTATAATTATACATCATGTATGAAGTGTACAATAAAATATTTGATAAAATAATTATTTGAACATATTATAAAAATTAAATATTTATTAAGATAATATACATAATATTATTATAAATAATAATTATAATATAATTTATTACAAAATATTCTTATTAATAATATTATTAATCTATAATATTATTATAACAATAACTATATATTTATTATATTATAAATAAATATATAAGATAATATATAATATAATTAAATAAAATAATTATTAGTAGTATTATTTATTATTTTAATTATATGATAAATTTAATATTATATCGCATATTATATTACATATTAAGATAATAGTGATTATAATAATTAAAATATAATTTATTGAAATAATTAACTATTATGTATACTTTGACATAATTATTTTTTATTATTTATATTAATATATAATAAATAAATTAAAAAATTTTAATGTAACATATTATATTATAATAAATTACAATATTAGTTTTTATATATATATATATATATGTATGTATGTATGTATGTTGTGTTTATTTATAATGAATATAGCTATATATTGTATAAGTTATTTGAGGGATAATTTTGGTAAAAAAATAGTGAAGATTTTCATTCACGACAATCTTAGATTATCCATCTCGAGAATTAGATTGGAAATCTGATTTTTAAGGCGACATTAGATATTCATGCTCAACCAAACTTATTTGTGGGATTGCCACCGTCAACTACGATGGCAACTTCGAAATGACCCCAACACCAAACGCCCCTTAGCGTAGGTCGGCCTTCTGCTAGCATGGTATTTCAAAAAAGAATAGGAAAGGAATAAAAAAAGAATGGCATTGGTGAAGGGTACTTTTTCAAGCGGCCAGAGATGTCGGGCGTGATTCCAAAGGTGTGGACCTAGATAAAAACAATAAAGAAGGGTTTAAAATAGGAGATAAGGGGGGACCTATCGATATCCAAGGGAATGTTTTTAACCAAGTCTGACACGGCTCTTGTCGATAGAGATAGACCTGTTGGCCATAATTTCAAAAGAGTGTGGGCCTAATTGATAGTGCAGGTCTGACACCACCGCTCTCGCCAATAGAGATGGACCTGAGGTCTTGTTTGGAGAGAAAGTCCTGAGGTCGTGTTTGGAGAGGAAGAGAAGGCCGAGTTCTGTTAGATATTTTAGTTTATACAGCTCTGTTTTTAATGATGAAGATAGGGGAAGGGATTCATAATCTGCTTAGCAGTATTATTAATAAAACTCTAATCACAATTACCATCTCTTTTATCATTAAAAGAAAAGGGGGAAAAACAAAGAAATGACACATAAGAAATTTATCTTGGGAGAATTGGCTTTCACATGACCAATGCATGGTACAATCATTTCCAAGATGCACCGTAAATGTAATCATCTGCAGTATGCATTCTTTTATCTGTCTCACATGTTTTGTTGTGACCGATTACTTTACTGGCATGAGTGTCTTGTTACATTCAATAACTCCGTCATGGCAACCCCCTTTCTGGAGCTGTTAAGGTGGCCAATATATGGAGTCCAAGTGTCCAACTAAAATTGAGCATTTTAAATAAAAACTCAGAAACATCTCATCGCTGGTGCCTGTGACATCCCAAACCCATCTAAGGCTTGGCTCGTGACACGGCACATGCTTTCCTTGGCAACACAGTTTTTTGATCTCTAAGATAGAAGTCAGGGATTACCCAATCTCTCAATGCCTGGCAGCAATACCTTGTGCTAATAAAATATAACTTGGAATGTTTGAGACTCACTACATATTTAATCTACACATCATTAATACATGCGAGCCAAATTAAATTATGGATTGAAAATTGTACTTATCCAAAGGTTCCCATGGTCTGGTAGAGACATAAGCATTGTTATCTGAAGCATCTTTGCAGGGCCCAAATCAGCAACCTGCAGGGAGTCCCCAATTTTTTAACCCAATTTTTTTAGCTCAAAAAAAAAAAAAAAAAAGTTGGAAAAAACTATTTTTACTGATTGGTGTTGCCAATTAACGAAAGGCTGAATTGTAAATATTGGTTTTTCTTCATTAAGCGTATCGGTTAGATACGATTAAGGTGGATTAAGGTGGTCCTATATTTCGATATCGAGGGATTACGTGAATTCAAATTTTAAATTTGAATTCACATTAAGATAAGAATCCCTCAACATTTAAAGCGGCGCCCTCTGTGATGGAAGATAAGGCATAAAGGATTATAAAACGGGTAGGTCCTACGCTGGTCTCATCGAGAAAGTTTACACCATCGCTGAGAGAGACCATAAGGCGTGAAAATCCTTACCCTCATCTGGACCGTGGAGCAATGGCTGGAGGTATTTATCGATCTTGATTTACTTTATTTCATGATAAATATATTGGTCCCATGTTTCCGCATATCTGATAGGGATCGATATATTTAAACTAAGTCTATCATTTGGTATCAGAGCATAAAAATACCTCTGCCTTAATTATTACGATTGTTTCCATTAATATACGGATCTGATAAAATCCATGTGAAACAATCTTTATATCATTTATTTGATAAAGAGGGGCAAGGCGTTCTTGATCTCTATTTCTCTCGTTTAAGGATAATCCAAAGGTTCTTGATCTCTATTTCTCTCGTTTAAGGATAATCCAAAGGGAAGGATACTGGTAGTACCCTGGATTATTTCACCCAATAGGCGTACAGTAGGGATATTAGGGACGTACCAATAAGGGAGGCTGCTGTAGTACCTTAGTGCGTTTGACCCAACTACCTGCGTACCGGGAGAGTTAATAGGTCATCAAGAATCATCTGAAAGGGCATTAGATCTGATAAACTCTTAATATTCAGTTTATTTAATTCAGTTTTATTTAAGAGATGCATCAGTAAGATTTATCCATGAAGGATGTACCTATCTGTTCGCTTACCTTTTTGGATATAGTTTAAATAAAGATAAATCCAAATGTCTCACGATCAAATCACCATGAGAGGAAACGTCGGCTTCTTTACAGGATGAGGACGGAAGAAAAACGTCTCTTACAGAAGACGTGCTGGCCATACAGAATAAAAAAAGTGGCATTTAGATTTAGAATTTTAAAAAAAGGGGCGCGAGCTCCCAGGCGCTGGCTGCCAGCCAGCGCTGGTAGCGCCTGGGTGGGCCAAGCGCTGGCCCACGCCTGGCTGGGCCAGCGCCTGGGCCCAGGCGCGCCAGGCGCTGGAGCGCTGGGCTCAGCCGGCACTGGCCCAACGCCTGGCTGGCCCAGCTGCCTGGGTCAGCAGCCTGGCTGGCCCAGCAACCTGAGCCAGTTATAAAGCTGGGCCGTGCGCCCATTCTGAACTGTAACAGGTTGGATTGCAGCAGTCTGGGCACATCTGATCCAAATTTTTTTTGAGGTGATTGAGAAAATTTTTCTTTGGTTAAATTAAACTATTGGAATTGGGTGAGGATGACTGGCTTTGGCTCGTCCATCGAGGTTGGGCCATTGGCCTGGCCTATTTATGTTCAATTAT
This sequence comes from Calamus simplicifolius, assembly GCA_900491605.1. Classification (NCBI taxonomy): domain Eukaryota; kingdom Viridiplantae; phylum Streptophyta; class Magnoliopsida; order Arecales; family Arecaceae; genus Calamus; species Calamus simplicifolius. The sequence continues at coordinate 168,177 of UESW01001747.1, read as the reverse complement.
ATTTAGAATTTATGTGTATAAATTTTATGAATTATGCATGCATCTTAAATGACATAATTGAGCATAAAATTTAAATAATGTCTAAGTGATAAATACAATTGAATAATTGAGGAGTAGCCACAGCATCCTTAATTATAAAATTGTATAATAAAGTTAATAAATCACATAAATAATAGACATTGATTGTAATTAATTATATGGATATAATAAAATTTATTCCACATGAAATTTTGTTATATTTATATAATTAAATAGGATAAATATCAAATTATATTTTTCTAATCTACCCAAAGGAATTAGAAAGAAGGAACATAATTTGATAGTTTTATCATACAGACTTAAGTGAATCTAATTGAATTAAAGCTTTAGCCCACAGGCAAGTTTTATGTCAGTGGATTCACTATTTATATAATTAATTGAGATAAAATATTAAATTATATTTTTCTAATCTACCCACAGGAATTAGAAAGAAGGAACATAATTTGATAGTTTTATCATACATACTTAAGTGAATCTAATTGAATTAAAGCATTAGCCCACAGGCAAGTTTTATGTCAGCGGATTCACTATTTATATAATTAATTAAGATAAAATATCAAATTATATTTTTCTAATCTACCCACAGGAATTAGAAAGAAGGAACATAATTTGATAGTTTTATCATATAGACTTAAGTGAATCTAATTGAATTAAAGCTTTAGCCCACATGCAAGTTTTATGTCAGCGGATCGGATTCACTATTTATATAATTAATTAAGATAAAATATCAAATTATATATTTCTAATCTACCCACAGGAATTAGAAAGAAGGAATATAATTTGATAGTTTTATCATACAGACTTAAGTGAATCTAATTGAATTAGGGCTTTAGCCCACATGCAAGTTTTATGTCAATAGATTCACTAGTTTCTAAATGCATGATTTACATTGGTAAAACATTTTATTAGCCTCAATTTTTTATAATAAGCATGTATGTTTAAATTTTGCAGTTATGCAACCTGTAAATTTCTCTGATATAAAATGTGACATACCTGAATTGAGGGTGATAACTATAAGGTTTGGAAGGAGAGAATTCTCCTTCATCTCGGCTGGATGGACATTGATTATGCTATAAGGAATGATGAACCACCTTCAGTAACTCAAACCAGCACTCCTAATGAGATTGCAATTTATGAACGTTGGGAGCGATCTAATCGCTTGAGTACAATATTCATAAAGACAAAAATCTCTGTTGGTATACGTGGTTGAGTCGATAAGCATGAGAATATCAGGAAGCTACTAAAAGCCATTGATGAGCAATTCAGGACTTCAGTCAAAGCTCTTGTCAGTTATGAATCTAATATGGCTGATGTTATTTATAACACATGGTGGATTGATTCTGGTTCTACAATCCACATTTGTAATACTTTGCAGGATATGCAAAACCTAAGGAAGCCAGTAGGAAGTGAACTATATCTCTTTAGAAAACAAGATGCGCTCACATGTGAAAGCTATAGGGACATGCACTTTAGTTCTTAGTAATGGTTTTATTTTAAATTTGGAAAGGACCTTTTATGTACCTAGTTTTTCTAGGAATTTAATTTCAGTTTCAAGACTTGTACCTTTGGGTTATTCCTTCAACTTTTCAGATACTTCTTCCAGTTTATATTATAAATCTGAACTTGTTGGGAATGGTACTTTGTCTGATGGCCTTTTCTATATTAATTTGCAAAATAATACCACTCATGATGTGATGCATGTTAGGGCTGGCATAAAAAGATGTGTTGTAAATGATAACTCTTCTATGTTGTGGCATCGGAGATTGGGACATATCTCCATAGATAGAATCAAGAGGTTAGTGAATGAAGGAGTACTTAATACTTTGGACTTCACTGACTTTGATACTTGTGTGGACTGCATTACGGGCAAGCAGACCAATAAGTTAAAGAAATGTGCCAAGAGAAGTTTAGACCTATTAGAGATCATACACACGGATATTTGTTGTCCGGATATGGATTTTCATGGTCCAAAATACTTTATCTGCTTCATTGATAACTACTCACGATTTATGTATCTCTACTTGCTTCATAATAAGAACGAAGCATTAGATGCCTTTAAGGTGTTCAAGGCAGAATAGAGACACAATGTGGAAAACAAATCAAAATTATGAGAACTGATAGAGGAGGTGAGTATTATGGGAGATACACAGAGGATGGACAAATACCTGGTCCATTTGCGAAGTTCCTTAAAGAACATGGAATTATTGTCCAATACAGTTTACTTGGCTCACCTGATCAGAATGGTGTAGCAGAAAGAAGGAACCGAACATTGATGGACATGGTGAGGAGCATGATAAGCAGCTCCAAACTACCTAAGTCCTTATGGACAGAAGCTCTCAAGACGGCTGTGTACATATTAAATCGGGTTCCAACCAAGGCTATTTCTAAAACGCCATTTGAGTTATTTAAAGGTTGGAAACCAAGTTTGCGACATGTACGCATATGGGGATGCCCATGTGAAGTGAGAGTATACAATCCACAAGAGAAAAAGCTGGACCCTAGGACCATTAGTGGTATTTTGTTGGATATGCCGAGAAGTCCAAGGGTTATAGATTTTACTGTCCATCTCACATAACTAGGATTGTGGAATCAAGAAATGCCAAATTTCTTGAAAATGACTTGATCAGTGGGAGTGATCAATTGCAGAACATGATTCCTGAAAGGGAACATTCTGATGCTCAACCTTTCACTTCAAGTGACAGATTGATTATCGTTTATAGTGCCCCTCAAGATCAAACGGGCATTATTCAACCGTCGTTGAAATTCCATAATTTGCTGATAATGAACTAATAGATCCAGTCTCTCATGAGTTACCAGAGATAGTTGAACAATCAACTCCTCCAGAGGAGGTTGTTACAACATTAAGAAGATCTACAAAAAAAAAGAAATCAGCAATTTCTAGTGACTATATTGTGTATCTTCAAGAGTCGGACTATAACATTGGAGCTGAAAATGATCCTGAAACATTTTCACAAGCCATGAATTGTAAGAAATCCAATTTATGGTATGATTCTATGAAAGATGAGATGAATTCTATGGTAGTTAATGTAGTCTGGGATCTTGTTGAGTTGCCTGATGGAGCAAAAGCCGTTGGCTGTAAATGGGTCTTTAAGACCAAGAAAGACTCGTTAGGCAACATTGAGCGATATAAGGCAAGACTCGTTGCTAAGGGATTCACTCAAAGGGAGGGAATTGATTACAAGGAGACATTTTCTCCTGTATTTAAGAAAGATTCCTTCCGTATTATCATGACACTTATTGCACATTTTGATTTAGAGTTGCAACAAATGGATGTAAAACTGCATTTCTCAATGAGATCTAGAGGAAGAGGTTTATATGAAAAACTGAAGGTTTTTCCTCTAGTGATAATGAGCAATTAGTATGCAAGCTTAAGAGATCTATATATGGATTGAAACAAGCCTCTCGACAATGGTACTTAAAATTTCATGATGTGATTTCTTCATTTGGATTTGTAGAGAACATCATGGATCAATGTATATACCAGAAGGTCAGTGGGAGCAAAATTTATTTTCTGATCCTATATGTAGATATTTTACTTGCAACTAATGATAAAGGTTTGTTACATGAGGTGAAACAATTTTTCTCTAAGAATTTTGACATGAAAGATATGGGTGATGCCTCTTATGTCATTGGCATTAAAATTCAGAGAGACAGACTTCGAGGTGTTTTAGGTCTATCTCAAGAAACCTATATCAACAAAATTTTAGAGAGATTTCAGATAAAAATTGTTCACCGAGTATAGCTCACATAGTCAAGGGTGACAGATTCAATTTGAATCAGTGCCCAAGGAATGACTTTGAGAGGGAGGAAATGAAAAACACTCCATATGCTTCAGCTGTTGGTAGCTTGATGTATGCTCAGTCTGTACAAGGCTTGACATAGCATTTGCAGTTGGATGTTGGGGAGATATCAGAGTAATCCTGGTTTAGACCACTGGAAAGCTGCTAAGAAGGTGTTGAGGTATCTTCAGGGTACCAAAGACTACATGCTTATGTTCAGACGGACTGAAAATTTGGAAGTAATTGGCTACTCTGATGCCGACTTTACTGGCTGTGTTGATTCTCGGATGTCAACATCTAGATACATATTTATGTTTGCTGGTGGAGCTGTATCTTAGAGGAGTGCCAAGCAGACTTTGACTGCTACTTCCACCAAGGAAGCCAAGTTCGTATCATGTTTTGAGGCTACTTCGCTTGGTGTATGGTTGAAGAGTTTCATTTCTGGGCTTAGAATTGTGGATTCTATATCTAAGACATTGAAGATTTATTATGACAATTCAGCTGCAGTATTTATGGCTAAAAATAATAAGAGTGGTAGTCGAAGCAAGCACATCGACATCAAATATTTAGCCATAAGAGAACGTGTTAAAGAAAAGACAGTGGTTATTGAGCACGTGAGCACTGAGCTGATGATAGCTGATCCCTTGACTAAAAGCATGCCACTACAGAAGTTTAGGGATCATGTAGACCGTATGAGTCTTGGTCATTTTATTTAATTCATTGTATAGATGAATTTTATAATCAATGAAACTCTTTTATGGTTGTGATGTTTTTCACATTCAGTTATTTAGTGTACACATTTATTTGTGATAAGCATCATTAAGTTGGACCTAGAATAAACATGGGGTTTATTCATTAAGTTATATGGGTTTATGTTTGGGAAATATAATACATTGTAATATATGGAAAATAATACTTGATTTTAAGATAACCTATTGCCATGATTCATGTATTCTGTTTCTTACTATAGTAATAAAATATACGGACCAAGTGGGAGAATGTTGGTTTTTCTCCATTAAGCGTATCGGTTAGATATGATTAAGGTGGATTAAGGTGGTCCTATATTTCGATATCGAGGGTTACGTGAATTCAAATTTTGAATTTGAATTCACTTTAAGATAAGAATCACTCAACCATATCCGTTTAAAGCGGCGCCCTCTGTGATGGACAGATAAGGCATAAAGGATTATAAACGGGTAGGTCCCTACGCCTGGTCTCATCGAGAAAGTTTACACCATCACTGAGAGAGACCGTAAGGCGTGGAAGATCCTTACCCTCATCTGGACCGTGGAGCAATGGCTGGAGGTATTTATCGATCTTGATTTACTTTATTTCATGACAAATATATTGGTCCCATGTTTCCGCATATCTGATAGGGATCAATATATTTAAACTAAGTATATTAGTAAAAACTTGACTGATGGGGCCAGTAAACCCCATGGGCAATGATGATGCACTCAGGTCGAACTCCCAGTTAGCCACCCAAGTCGGCTCTCTTTCAGCCAACATATATACCTCGGCCAGCTTCAGCCTTGGCCTCGGCCAGCATCGGCCTCGGCCAGCCTCCGCCTTGGCCAACCTCCGTCTCGGCCAGCTTCAGCCTCGGTCAGACTCAGCCTCGGCCAGACTCAGCCTCGGCCAGCTTCAGCCTCGGCCAGCCTCAGCCTCGGACCTGCTCTCGACTTCTAGCTTCGGTCTCGGAACCAACCTCGAACTTAGTTCCCAGCCACCTAACAAGTGCCCAGGGCTGCCACGTGGTCCACTAACCTACTCTTTGCCAAGACTATGGGCGGTTAACGATATATTGTGGGCAGTTACTGTTGGCCCAGATGGCAACCCAAGAGTGGGGGGGGGGTGAATTGGGTTCTTAAAAATTTAAGACTTTTTAGATGTTTTAAACAGATTTGCTCAAGATGTGCAAGTGAGTGAAATTAACTAAGAAGCATTGCACAAGCAATTAATAAAGAGAGATAGAGAGAGAGAAAATATAGCACGGCAAACACAAGATAATTTTATAGTGGTTCGGTGCAACCAACACCTACGTCCACTCCCAAGATTCACTTGGGTCCACACTATAATCTCCTCAGATTACAGTCGAGTTGTTTTCCAAGCTCACAACTCAAACTTGTTGTTTTTCCAGGATCACAACGAACCCAGCCGGTTTTACACGGGCTTACCAGCACAAAACCCTACACGTTGTTTTTCACGGGCTCACAACTAACCCAAACACAAGCACTCTGGCTTGCAATGAGGTATATCAACCTCCACTGATTCAATCCACTGATTGAATCAGCAACCAATCAAAATATTCAAGTTTAAGTATTGAATAGCTCCCCTTGAGCAAATATACAAATAAAAAATAAAAGGTTAGAAAAGCCTGATAAGATAACAGATGGATGTGGCTTTGGCTTTCTTCCTTCTCCTCTCTAACTCCTCTTGAAGTGTCGAATCAGGCCTCAGCAAGATCCTTGACCGTTTGAAAACTTTGGAGTCGAGATGAAGCTTTTTCTCCTTTTGTTGAATGTAGAAAATCCTTCGATTTGATCTTTGAAAAGCTCTTGGATTTTCTTTTGGCTTTTGTGGATTGAAGATCTGGAGCAGACGAAACTTCCTCTTTGATTTCACTCCTTTTGAATCACTCTTTTTGAGCTAGAAGATTTTTCCAATAAGCTTTGTTTTTCCCTCTTTTTGAAAGATATTCTTTTCTCCCTTTTTGATATTCAAATTCATGTGTGATATGAAAAGAGCTCCTCTATTTATAGAATCTGCAAAAATATATCCGTTAGAGACAAGGAAAAATAGCCGTTATTCAAAAATCTTACCGTTGGAGTGATGTATCATCGTGAAAAATATCGTCCAGATTTGCTGGAGTCGACTTATGCTTTTTCCGAGTCGGCTCGAGCTCGTCTTACCAAAAATAGAAATGTTTATAAAGGTTAGGGGTCGACTCGCCAGAAATAAAGTGTCGACTCCTGATAGTCGGGAGTCGACTCGAGAAAGGCTTGGGGTCGACTCGCGAAGTGCTCAGAAAAACACTCTTCTGGTGTCTGAGCGGAGTCGACTCGCACAGTCATGGAGTTGGCTCGACAGAATCAGGGGTCGACTCGACAATTTCGTGGGTCGACTCGACACATATGCACATTTCGGTACACTGAGCGGAGTCGACTCTGAAACTCAGGAGTCGGCTCCGGAACGTATCAAAAATCAAAAACTTTTCTGATTGACATTAAAATCGTTCCAGATTCATTTTAATTCATTGTTTTGACTTGAAATCAATAAATTGACATTTAGAATTGATTCAAGAACTATTCCAAAAACTCATTGATTAAAATATGAATTATAACATTTCTTTTCGAAAGTTTGAATATTGAGCTTAAAGTTTCTTTCAAAATAGATTAGAGTCAAACTTTAACATTCTCATTGATTGTTCAAAATAAATTTGTTGCTCATTACATAAACTCATTACATCCTTTAATGAACTCAATGGCTTTTAGTAATCATCAAAATCAAAAGGATTGGATCATATAATTTTTCTATAATCTTCCAACAATCTCCCCCTTTTTGATGATGACAAAAATATTGAGTTTGTTCATGATTGATTAGTGAATTTATTTTGTTTTCATAGTTAGGCTTAGGGGCTCCCCCTTAATGAGGTAGCTCCCCCTATGAAACTTAATTAAATATCTCATTGATTACTTTGATTTCTTTCAAATGTATCACAATCATAGAACTATAAAATTCTCCCCCTTTTTTGTTATCAACAAAAAGATAGAGAATATAACATTCATTCAAATTTCATTCATTCATTGAAATAAGGAAATATTGAGTAATCAAAATAGAGAATTCATTTCATTAAAAGGTCTAATACATCAAAATGTTCAATACATTGATTTCAAAATGAAAGCATAACAAAAACTTCAGTACAAGGATTGAAAATCTAATAACTCAAAAATGAGTTCTTACAATTCTAGTTAAATGATCGACTATATTTTTCATTCCTCAGATTGAATTTTTACATATTCCTTGAGTCTCTCATCAACAAAGGTGCACGCAGTCTGAATTTGTCTTGAAGCTCCGCGTTGCACTTGGCATATGTCTCTCCATCTCCGCATATATCCTTAAGTTCTTCAAAAATATTCTTGAGATCACCACTTAAGGATGCCGAAGAAGAGCTGAGAGTGGACTCATCTTAGAGATACGATCATCAAGTGAATAAAGAGTCTCTCTCAAATTCATAAATTTATTCTCAAATCAGTTTAAGTCTTCTCAGAATGATCATCAAATAAAGCTTTGAGTTGCATAAGTTGTTGATCTGAAAAACCAGCAGAAGATGAGGCTGAACAAAAGATGGAACTGGGGCTGGAGCAGAGGCAGAAATCAAAGGGCTCGGAGGTGCAGGTGAAGGATGTCTAACAGAGGGTCCTGCAGCCTCAGTATCTGTAGCTCTATCTTCTGTCACTCCTTTCCTTTCCCATTTACCATTCTTTTTGATAAATCCCATCCGATGAATTTTGCCAGGCTATAAAAATCAGTGTGTCTTAATTCTTCATAGGTTCATTGTCAGAAATCACTACACCTTGGCTCCAAAAAATCTTTGTAAGATCATCCCATAAGGCAGACTGGATTTCTTTTCCCTCCACAATCTGCTATGTACCATAGAATCATGCTGGGAAGATTGATAGGCTTGCCTGTCACTATGGCATCCATTACAAAGACATCTCTCTCGAAACATAGTCAAATCTACCAGTTTTAGGAAAGAGATCCTACTGCAGATATTATGAAAATCTTAATTCTAAAGAAAGCTGATTAGCAAAACTCTTCAAATCCAACCACATCCCGGTTTAATAATCTGATAAAGCTGGGGCGCGGTCATCAGAAGAAAAGGTGGAAGGCCAGACAAGGGTAATTCCAAAATCTAGATAGAATCTGCAGTAACAGATAGCCTGATTCCTCTCACATTGCTACAAGCCCATGTCTCCTCTAGACAAATTCTTGTAAAATTCTTTACCAAAGAGGGATAAGTCGGACACTCTAGAGAACAAATTTTCTCCCATCCCATCTCGATTAACTGTCTCCCAACTAGAATCCCTCATTCTCAAATAATTCAAAATCCACCTTCCTACCAGTAGTAATGATCCTATCCGCTAAGATCTACCTGGGAAGGAAGTGGCAGCAGGAGAGCAGTGGAGTAGAAGCAGATGAAGTGGAGTCCGTGCTTGGAGAAGGCTCACGCACGGACGCTTCACCGTCTCACGGCACGCTTCCTCTTGATGCCGCCGCCGCAAGCTAGATCCTCTAGTTTTGGGTGCCATTGGATGATTGGAGTGATAATCAGGGATTATTGGAAGTTTGGAGGTTTGGAAAAATTTGGAGAGAGTATTTTGAAGGGGGTCGAATGAAATGAGCGGCGAGTCGACTCTGCCCTAGCATTGGGACCACCTCGAGTCGGCTCGCGCAAATGTCGACTCACAGTCACAGAAAGAATCCGACATGGAGTCGACTCGCGCATAAGAGGGGTCGACCCGAGAGTTTCAGAGAAACTCGGGAGTCGACTCCGATACGCATCGAGTCGGCTCGAGACCATTTCAGACCAAAAACATGAAATTTCTGAAATGTGTCCGAAATATGATCATAAAATTGATAAATAATCATTGGATATGATGAATCAATTAGATATGAATTCTAGATAAGATTTCCTTAAGATTGAGGATTTGAAAGAATTCTTAGATAAAATTTCCTTAGGGGTTTCAAATTCATTCAAAGGATTACAAATTCCTAACTCTCCTCTAAGATAACAAATCTTTCTTCACTTAAAGGTTTTGTAAATATGTCAGCTAATTGTTCTTCAGTGTTTACATAATCAAGACAAATTTCATTATTAGCTACATGTTCTCTTATAAAATGATATCTAATTTCTATGTGTTTTGTTCTTGAATGTTGAATTGGATTTTTGTTAATTGATTGCGCTAGTGTTATCACATCTTATGGGTGTCTTATTAAGTGTGATACCATAGTCTTCAAGTTGTCGCTTAATCCATAGGATTTGCGCACAGCAACTTCCAGCTGCTACATATTCAGCTTCAGTAGTTGATAATGCAACTGAATTTTGCTTTTTGCTAAACCATGTGATTAAGTTACTTCCTAAGAAATGGCATGCACCACTTGTGCTTTTTCTATCTAATTTGCATCCGGCATAATCAGAATCTGAATATGCAATTAGATTTAATGTGGAGTCTCTAGAATACCATAAACCTACATTTTTTGTTCCACTTAGATATCTTAGTATTCTTTTAACAGCTATTAAATGTGATTCTTTAGGTTCAGATTGAAATCTAGCACATAAACATACTGAAAACATAATATCTGGTCTACTTGCTGTTAAATAAAGAAGGGATCCGATAATACCTCGATAATACTTTTGATCAACCTTTTTACCTTCTTCATCTTTGTCTAGCTTGCATGAAGGACTCATTGGTGTTCCGAGGGGTTTCATTGTTCCATACCAAACTTTTTGAGTAGTTCTCTTGTGTACTTGGTTTGGTTGATAAAGATTCCCTCTTTGCTTTGTTTGATCTGGAGTCCAAGGAAGAAGTTGAGTTCTCCCATCATGCTCATCTCGAATTCTCCCTGCATTAACTTGCAAATTCTTGACAAAGAGAATCGTTAGTAGCACCAAAAATAATGTCATCTACGTATATTTGTACTACAAGTAAATCTTTACTTTTTCTTTTCAAAAATAATGTTTTATCAACATTTCCTCTTGTAAAATCATTTTCTATTAAGAATTTACTTAACCTATCATACCAAGCTCTAGGTGCTTGTTTCAAACCATATAAAGCTTTGTGCAATTTAAAAACGTGATTTGAAAATTCGTGATCTTCAAAACCTGGTGGTTGTTCTACATAAACTTCTTCATTTATAAATCCATTTAAAAATGCGCTTTTTACATCCATTTGAAATAAGTTAAAGTTCATATGACATGCAAATGCAAGTAAAAGCCTAATGGCTTCTAATCTAGCTACAGGTGCAAAGGTTTCATCAAAATCAATACCTTCTTCTTGATTATATCCTTTAGCAACCAATCTAGCTTTGTTTCTAATTACTATGCCATTTTCATCTAGTTTATTTCTAAAAATCCATTTTGATCCTATTACTGAATGATTTTTAGGTCTTTCAACTAAAGTCCAACATTATTTCTTGTAAATTGATTTAGTTCTTCTTGCATTGCTAACATCCAATTATTATCTTTTTCAGCTTCTTCTATAGTTTTAGGTTCAATTTGTGATACAAATGCAAGATGATTACTAATATTTCTCATATGATCTAGTTCTTATTCCTTGAGATGGATCGCCTATAATCAATTCCTTGGGATGACTATGGCATATCTCCAGTCTCTTGGAAGATCTATATCATTATGATCAATATTAACATCATCGTCCTTATGTGAATCATCATCTTTAGCTTCTTGCTCATGATCAGAAGATACTTCAATATTAAGTTTTTCAAGATCTTTTTCAATTATGTTTGTATCTTCCTCATCATCAATCTTTTCAGATCCAGTTGCTAAAGATTCATCGAAAACTACATGAATGGATTCTTCAACTACTAAGGTTTTCTTGTTAAAGATTCTATATGCCTTACTAGTTGTTGAATAACCTAGAAAAATTCCTTCATCAGATTTAGCATCAAATTTTCCTAAGTTGTTTTTACCATTATTATGAATGAAACATTTACATCCAAATGCATGAAAGTATTTTATATTTGGTTTTCTTTCATTCCATAATTCATAAGGTGTTTTCTTTAATATTGGTCTTATTAAAGCTCTATTTAAGATGTAACATGCTGTGTTAATTGCTTCCGCCCAAAAGTACTTTGGTAAGTTGCTTTCGCATAGCATGGTACGGGCCATGTCTTCTAGAGTCCTATTTTTCTTTCAACTACACCGTTTTGTTGTGGAGTCCTAGGGGCTGAAAAATTATGATTAATTCCATTTTCAGTGCAAAAACTTTTCAAATAAGTGATTTTCAAATTCTGTTCCATGATCACTTCTTAGAGATACTATAGTAGTGTTTTTCTCATTTGTGACTTTCTTGAAGAATTTCAGGAATATCGAGAAAGTCTCATCTTTGTGAGCTAAAAACATTACCCAAGTATATCTAGAATAATCATCTACAATCACTAGACCATATTTCTTTCCTCCTAGACTTGTGGTTCTAGTTGGTCCGAAAAGGTCCATGTGAAGTAGCTCTAGTGCCCTAGAAGTTGAAACAATGTTTTTAGATTTGAAAGAACTTCTAGTTTGTTTTCCAAATTGACATGCATCACATATTTTATTATTTTCAAAATCTAATTTAGGTAATCCTTTAACTAAATCCATTTTAATTAGTTTTGAAATAAGGTGTGTGCTTGCATGACCTAATCTACGATGCCACAACCAACTAATATCATTTATGTTAGCATTGTCAGCAATTAGGCAATGACTACTCAGATAATTTTGTCTAAGTCAACTAAGTATACATTGCCATGTCTATAACCAGTAAAAACAATGCTATCATTAATGAATTAGATACTATGCAAATAGAAGATTTAAATGAAACATTAAAGTTCTTATCACATAGTTGGCTTATACTAATTAATTATGCTTTAAACCATCATAAAGTACATTATCAATAAATGTAGATGGAGTTATGCGAACTTTACCAAGGCCCATAATTTGACCTTTACCGTTATCGCCAAATGTCACAACTCCACCTTTCTTTTCTTCTAGGGTGATGAATTCCTCTTTGTCACCCGTCATATGTCTTGAGCAGCCACTATCAAGATACCACTTTTTCTTTGATCTTTTGGCTACAAGACATTCCTGCAATATAATCAAACTTTATGTTTAGGTACCCAAGCTTTCTTGGGTCCTTCATGGTTAGCAGCAACAAAAATTGTTCCTTTCGGAACCCATATTTTCTTTGCTTTAATATTTAACTTGTTGTTATTATTTAATGTTTTGCATTCAAAGATTTATGACCTTTTTCATTACATTTAAAACAAGTTATATTACTTTGGTTGGCTTTTACAAAAATATTCTTTAATGATTTTTGTTTTCTTAATGTGTTATACCCTAAACCAGCTTTGTCAAAAACAGCTTTTTGACTATCTAAATCATGTTAAGTTTAGTTGAACTTAAGGTGAATTTCTCAACAATGTCTTTATATTTTTTAACATCTTTCTTAAGAGAGTCATTTTCTTTAACTTGCTGTTCTTTTTCTAAAGCTAAGTTTCTAATTGATCTTTTAAATCTTTTGTTGAGTTTTTAGTTTCAGATTTCAACAAATCTATTTCTTGATTAAGATTATCTCTTTCTTTCTAAGTTCTTCTTTTTCATTAGTTAAGTTCTTAACTTCTAAAGCTAATTCATTTTTACTTTTAGCTAAGCTAATATTGTCATTTTTCAAAAACTTATACTTCTTTTTCAAAATTTAAAATCAATCATAAGTTCATTAAAAGCCTCAAACATTTCATCAAATGTAAATTCATCATTTGAGTTTCAGAACTTACCTCATTGTCGTTGTCGTCGTTGTTGGCCATGAAGCAGATATTGGCAACTTCCTTTTGTTCTTCTTCTTCGGAAGAAGACTCATCAGACCATGTTGCCATGTATGCTTTCTTCTTTTTCTTGTAGGCCTTTTTCAGCAAAGGACAATCATATCTAAAGTGCCCTGGCTTTTTGCACTCATAACATACTAAGGGCTCTTTCTCTTTTCCTTTTCCTTTTCCTTTTTCTTATCTTTTTCTCCATCATTTCTTGCTCCAAATTTCTTTTTGTGGAAGGGCCTTTTTCTCATAAATTTCTGAATTTTTGGCCAAGAGAGCAGTTCATCATCATCATCACTTCATCATGCTGCTGCTCTTTTCCTTTTCTGCAGCTTTGAGGGCAATGGTTTTCTTCTTTTTGTTTCCTCCTCAACATGCTGTTTCATTGAAGCTCATGGGTCATTAGATCCTAGAAGCTCCTCTAAGGTAGGATGTTGAGGTCTTTGGCTTCTTGGATTGCTGTGACTTTTGCTTCCCACGATCTTGGCAAGTGACCTAAGTATTTTGCGAACAAGATCAGCATTAGTATAAACTTTTCCAAGACTTTTCAAACCATTCACAATATCAGTGAATCTAGTGAACATGCATGTGATGGTTTCAGTTTGTTCCATTGTAAAATTCATATTTATGAACCAAAATATTTATTTTTGATTCTTTTACTTGGTTTGTTCCTTCATGTGTAATTTCCAACCTATCCCAAATTTCTTTTGCGGAATTACAAGTTGAGATTCGGTTGAATTCATTTGAGTCTAAGGAACAATATAAAATATTAATGGCTTTAGCATTTAGTTGTGCCATTCTCCTATCATTATCATTCCAATCCCTTTCGGGCTTAGGAACAATAGTGCCATCAATAAGTGTGTGGGTGTACTAGGTCCATTTATTATTACTCCCCACAATTCATAGTCAGAAGCTTGAATGAATATCCTCATTCTAGCTTTCCAATATGAATAGTTGGTTCCATTAAATAAAGGAGGTCTATTCGTAGAATGACCTTCAGCAAAACATGAACCACTTTGTGTTGCCATAAGGATCTTTAGCCCTTGATCGTGAGATCAAATTCTAAATGAGCACTTGCTCTGATACCAATTGTTGGCCCAGATGGCAACCCAAGAGGGGGGGGGTGAATTGGGTTCTTAAAAATTTAAGACTTTTTAATTTTTAAAAGTTTGCAAGATGTGCAAGTGAGAAATTAACTAAAAGCAATGCACAAGCAATTAATAAAGAGAGATAGAGAAGAGAAAATAACACGGCAAACACAAGATAATTTTATAGTGGTTCGGTGTAACCAACACCTACGTCCACTCCCAAGATTCACTTGGGTCCACACTATAATCTCCTAGATTACAGCCGAGTTGTTTTCCAAGCTCACAACTCAAACTTGTTGTTTTCCGGGATCACAACGAACCCAGCTGGTTTTACTCGGGCTTACCAGCACAAAACCCTACACGTTGTTTTTCACGGGCTCACAACTAACCCAACACAAGCACTCCGGCTTGCAACGAGGTAAACAACCTCCACTGATTCAATCCACTGATTGAATCAGCAACCAATAAAATATCAAAGTTTTGTAATGAAATGCTCCCCTTGAGCAAATATACAAATAAAAAATAAAAGGTTAGAAAAGCCTGATAGATTGCAGATGGATGTGGCTTTGGCTTTCTTCCTTCTCCTCTCAACTCCTCTTGAAGTGTTGAATCAGGCCTCAGCAAGATTCTTGACCGTTGAAGACTTTGGAGTTGAGATGAAGCTTTTTCTTTTTTTGTGAAAATCCTTCGATTTGATCTTTGAAAGCTTTGGATTTTCTTTTGACTTTGTGGATTGATGAGAAGGAGCAGACGAAACTTCCTCTTTGATTTCACTCCTTTTGAATCACTCTATTTTGAGCTAGAAGATTTTTCAATAAGCTCTGTTTTTCCCTCTTTTTGAAAGATATTCTTTTCTCTCTTTTTGATTTCTTCATGTTGATTGAAAAGAGCTCCTCTATTTATAGAATCTGCAAAAATATATCCGTTAGAGAACAAGGAAAAATAGCCGTTATTTGAAAATCTTACCGTTGGAGCTGATGTGTCATCGTAAAAAATCGCGCCCAGATTTGCGGAGTCGACTCATGCTTTTCCCGAGTCGGCTCGAGCTCGTCTTACCAAAAATAGAAATGTTTAAAAGGTTAGG
Organism: Calamus simplicifolius; assembly: GCA_900491605.1. NCBI lineage: Eukaryota > Viridiplantae > Streptophyta > Magnoliopsida > Arecales > Arecaceae > Calamus > Calamus simplicifolius. Next base: position 152,581 of record UESW01001747.1, on the reverse strand, counting down.
GGTCGACTCGCTCAGAAAAACACTCTTCTGGTGTCTGAGCGGAGTCGACTCGCACAGTCAGGGAGTCGGCTCGACAGAATCAGGGGTCGACTCGACAATTTCGTGGGTCGACTCGACACAGATGCACATTTCTGTACACTGAGCGGAGTCGACTCTGAAACTCAGGAGTCGGCTCCGGAACGTATCAAAAATCAGAACTTTTCTGATTGACATTAAAATCGTTCCAGATTCATTTTAATTCATTGTTTGACTTGAAATCAATAAATTGACATTTAGAATGATTCAAGAACTATTCCAAAAACTTCATTGATTAAAACATGAATTATAACATTTCTTTTCGAAAGTTTGAATATTGAGCTTAAAGTCACTTTCAAAATTGATTAAAGTTAAACTTGAGCATTCTCATTGATTGTTCAAAATAAATTTGTTGCTCATTTTCATAAACTCATTACATCCTTTAATAAACTCAATGGCTTTTANAGTTAAACTTGAGCATTCATATTGATTGTTCAAAATAAATTTGTTGCTCATTTACATAAACTCATTACATCCTTTAATAAACTCAATGGTTTTTAGTAATCGTCAAAATCAAAAGGATTGGATCATATAATTTTTCTATAATCTTTCAACAGAGTCGTTAGCCAAGAGCTGGGGTGTCGTCGCGCTAAAAATCTTCAGTGTCGTTCGCGAGTACTGGGATGTCGTAGGTTTCCGCCTTTCGGGTGTCGCCGCGCAAGAGCTAGGGTGTCGTTAGCCAAGAGCTGGGGTGTCGTCGCGCTAAAATCTTCGGTGTCCTTTCGCGAGTACTGGGATGTCGTAGGTTTCCGCCTTTCGGGTGTCGCCGCGCAAGAGCTAGGGAGTCGTTAGCCAAGAGCTGGGGTGTCGTCGCGCTAAAATCTTCGGTGTCGGTTCGCGAGTACTGGGATGTCGTAGGTTTCCGCCTTTCGGGTGTCGCCGCGCAAGAGCTAGGGAGTCGTTAGCCAAGAGCTGGGGTGTCGTCGCGCTAAAATCTTCGGTGTCGTTCGCGAGTACTGGGATGTCGTAGGTTTTGCCTTTCGGGTGTCGCCGCGCAAGAGCTAGGGAGTCGTTAGCCAAGAGCCGCGCAAGAGCTAGGGAGTCGTTAGCCAAGAGCTGGGGTGTCGTCGCTAAAAGCACTTCATTTTACTGAAATAGACACCCTATTTTGAAAGCACTTCATTTGCGACCAAGCCACCCTAATTCAAAAGTTACGACACCCGTGTTTTATATATGCTCTTGTGTAAGTTGACTCAATACATAAGCATCAAATTCGTCCATCAAAGTTTCGGAAGGCGGAACAATTCTCTCCAGGTCCTCTTCAGTATTAATAGACTGCAAACAAGTCTGCCTGATGCTTGAAGCAGCTCTTTCCTTGACCTGATTTTTCCTTGATCTTTTTGACTTCTTCTCGACTCCACTCTTTAATCTGTTCTCTCTCGGGCGACCTTTCGTCCTAATTTGTTCAGGATCTTGAATTACAAGCTCTGTACGTGGTTTAGCTGCGCAGTTGGCATCCACGGCAATTTTGAATATAGGTGTTAGACCATCCATCACTACATTAAATGCATCTTCAGACATGGAGGCTATCTCTGCGAGCTTCGTCATCCGATGACTCAGCAAACTATATCTACAATCATTAACATAATATTAACGATAACAAATATTAAGACATTTCAATTAAAAAATTGTCACTGCGTACCGTGATTTTCGTGTGCTTTTATCATAACCCTCAGTATTGCAGTCGAATTCGTCGAATTGGTATTTCATGTCCTTGCACCATCTCTTCAAGAAGTATTTATCTGGTAAACGAAATACGTCACTTTGATGAAGAACCAACAGGGCATGCCTACACAGGTACCCCTTGAACTGAAAGGATCGGCACTGGCATTGGACATCCTCAATATTTCTATCGTATGACACGATATAATCTTTGATCATCTCCTTGCCAATTCCATCGACTTCAATCCTTTCATACGACTTTACGGAATATAAACAACTGTTGCCAGCTTCCTTGATCAATTTTGTATTTGATGCAGCCATTTCAAGGATCTCATTCTGAAATTTTTTGAAAATGCGCCTTGTATACCTTCCTGCAGCTTGTCTCTCAAAAGGTGATGATGTCTTTAGGAAAGCAATCGTTTGCAACGTCCTATTATCTTCCTCATTTTCGGCCTCGTATCTTTTTTCCAAGGCATCTTCGTACTTACTTATGAACTCCGTTAGTGTTGTCTTCGAATTTATAAACCCATCGAAGAAGTGATTAATGCCCTCGCTCCTTTGTGAAGATGACATCCCTGTTCAAAATTTTGTCAACAAAAAAAAAAGCGTTTAACGCGAACATGAACCAAAGACAATGACATACAAACCTGCGAAGAATGTATCCTTTAGGTAAACTGGGACCCATTTATCCCGACATTCGTAAAGGACATTGAACCAATCTATAGACTTGCATTCTTTATATTTCTCCATAACATGTGCCCACCTTTCCTCGAATGACTGTATGGTCAATGAATCATATATCGCCTCATCGAAATCAACCATAAACTTGGGATTTGCCGTGCAAATGTGGCCAATCTTTTCAGGTATCTTCTTCAATATATGCCAAAGACAAAATCGATGTCGTGTGTTAGGAAAAACTTCTTTGACAGCAGCCTCGATTGCCTTATCTTGGTCAGTTATTATGGCAATAGGTGCTTGACCACCATTTGCATCCAGCCATGTCTGAAAAACCCATTTATATGTCTCAGTACTCTCATCAGACAACAATGCGCATCCAAGCAAGGTGGACTGTCCATGATGGTTGACCCCAACGAATGGACAAAAAGGCATTTGATATCTGTTTGTCAAGTAGTTGAGTCAAAGCTTAGAACATCACCGAAGTATGTGCATGCCAATCTTGACCTTGGATGAATCCAGAAGACAGACCTCAGATGACCATTATCATTGAGGTCTAAGGTATAGAAGAAATTGGGATTTCTGAGTTGCATTTCGGCGAAATGAATTACCATCGACTGAGCATCTCCTTCTTTCAGCTTAGACTGACGTTCGCGACAAATGAAGTTACGAGCATCCTTCTCGGTGAAATCCAATTGTCTTCTGCCCCCTTTTCTCCTTGCTATGGCAGAGTATATCTGAGTCGTCGGAACATTCACGGCATGTAAATTGCTGATCTCTGCCTTCTCTGGTGTGCTGATCCTCCTATGCGACCGTAGATAACCAGTTGATGTTATGGACATCCCATGGTTATGTTCTAGAGAAACCTCATCCAATATCCACTTACCACTTGTAGCATTCAGTCTTGCTTTTATGGATGCCATACAATCAACTTTCCCAGTATCCTATGATTCATACTCTTCTCTGATTTTCTAGATTTTCCTTGCCTCCAACACGCCAGGTGCTTGAAGCAAAGTTGTTTTTGTTGTTGGCCCTGCTACACACTGTTGTGATTCCAAAACCAACTCGTTTCGCGTATCCATTGTAGAACGTATATACATCATCTGCTGAATTGAATTCCATTCCAGTTTGAGGAACTACAATATCATCCACTGCATTTGGAGCGACGGGTGAAGGTGCACGGCCGGGAGTGTTATCGATTTCTTTCCGATCTACAATTTCAGCATCAACTGTGAAAATATAGGCACGCAGTCATGAACAATGATATCCATAGATTTAGTTGTCAATATATGCTGACAAAGGATTAGGATTTAGGACACGAAGGTTAAAACAATACGACACCCAGTTATCATCACGACACCCTAGCTTTAAGGCGACGACACCCGTGGGTTCACTGTTAATGCACGGTGTCGTAGCCTAGGGTGTCGTGAGGTTTCAACTCGGGGGTGTCGCGGGGATTCTCCATCAGTTCTAAGCACGGGTGTCATCGCCTTAAAGCTAGGGTGTCGTGAGCTTTCAACAGGGTGTCTCGAAGGAGTTTCGAAATCCAAATCATTCTGGTCAGTTCTAAGCACGGGTGTCGTAGCATTGGTGCTAGGGTGTCATGAGATTTCAACTGGGGTGTCGCGAAGGAGTTTCGGCCGAATTCGACAAGGGGTGTCGCGGGGGTTCTCTCCGTGATCAGTTCTAAGCACGGGTGTCGTCGCCTTAAAGCTAGGGTGTCGTGAGCTTTCAACAGGGGTGTCGAAGGAGTTTCGGCCGAAATCCAATTCTCCTGGGGTGTCGCGGGGATTCTCCGCGGTCAGTTCTAAGCACGGGTGTCGTAGCATTGGTGCTAGGGTGTCATGAGATTTCAACTGGGGTGTCGCGAAGGAGTTTAATTTGACAAGGGGTGTCGCGGGGGTTCTCTCCGTGATCAGTTCTAAGCACGGGTGTCGTCGCCTTAAAGCTAGGGTGTCGTGAGCTTTCAACGGGTGTCTCGAAGGAGTTTCGGCCGAAATCCAATTCTCCCTGGGGTGTCGGGGGATTCTCCGCGCGGTCAGTTCTAAGCACGGGTGTCGTAGCATTGGTGCTAGGGTGTCATGAGATTTCAACTGGGGTGTCGCGAAGGAGTTTCGGCCGAATTCGACAAGGGGTGTCGCGGGGGTTCTCTCCGTGATCAGTTCTAAGCACGGGTGTCGTCGCCTTAAAGCTAGGGTGTCGTGAGCTTTCAACAGGGGTGTCTCGAAGGAGTTTCGGCCGAAATCCAATTCTCCCTGGGGTGTCGCGGGGATTCTCCGTGCGGTCAGTTCTAAGCACGGGTGTCGTAGCATTGGTGCTAGGGTGTCATAGATTTCAACTGGGGTGTCGCGAAGGAGTTTCGGCTGAATTCGACAAGGGGTGTCGCTCACCGTGATCAGTTCTAAGCACGGGTGTCGTCGCCTTAAAGCTAGGGTGTCGTGAGCTTTCAACAGGGGTGTCTCGAAGAGTTTCGGCCGAAATCAATTCTCCTGGGGTGTCGCGGGATGCGGTCAGTTCTAAGCACGGGTGTCATGGCATTGGTGCTAGGGTGTCGTGAGATTTCAACTGGGGTGTTCGAAGGAGTTTCGGCCGAATTCGATAAGGGGTGTCGCGGGGGTTCTCGTGATCAGTTCTAAGCACGGGTGTCGTCGCCTTAAAGCTAGGGTGTCGTGAGCTTTCAACAGGGGTGTCTCGAAGGAGTTTCGGCCGAAATCCAATTCTCCTGGGTGCGGGGATTCTCTGCGCGGTCAGTTCTAAGCATGGGTGTCGTCGCCTTAAAGCTAGGGTGTCGTGAGCTTTCAACAGGGGTGTCTCGAAGGAGTTTCGGCCGAAATCCAATTCTCCTGGGGTGTCGCGGGATTCTCTCCGTGGTCAGTTCTAAGCACGGGTGTCGTAGCATTGATGCTAGGGTGTCGTGAGGTTTCAAGTGGGGTGTCGCGAAGGAGTTTTGGCCGAAATCCAAATCATCCTTGGGTGTCGTGAGGTTTCTCTTGGGACGACGTAAAACTTACTACGGTAACCGGGTATTTGGCTTCCCGAAACTCTCTTCTGTTCCCCATCCCTCGAAACTCAACGAGGGGGGGGGCGCACCGATTCGATTCCTGTGAACCGCCCACTGAGATGGTGGCACGTGGCAATCGAAACACCCGCCAGGAGTACCTTAAATATGGATGGGGGAATGCCATCGTTAATCACCTTTTCAGCTGATCTTCCAAACTTTTTGATACTGAGATGGCTTCTAGAGGCGAGGGGCGATCTACTGGCACCCATGGGAGCCGCCGCACAATGGTCACCGTCGATGCGGAGGTCTTTGCGAGTCGCTCGCAATCAGCGAGCGACTCAATAGGGCGGCCGAGCAATACATGGTCGTTTCAATGAGACAGATCGAGGTCCTGCTTCGGGCCAACAGCCGGCTGGAGTCGCAAGTAGAGTCCCTCCAGCGCCAGATCGCCGAGTTAGACGAGCTCGGCAGCGACCGAAGCAGATGACAAGCCCCAGTGAGGGCTTATGTACTTTTTTCTTTTCTTTCTGTCTTCTCTTTATTTTTGTAATGAATAAAAATAAATTTTAGTAACTTGGGTGTCGCGGGCCTTCTCGCTGTGGTCAGTTATAAGCACGGGTGTCGTCAGATGAGAGCTAGGGTGTCGTGAAGTTTCAACTGGGGTGTCGCGAACGACGACAGCACGACTCAGGCTGTTAACGACACCCCAGTTCTCATCTGACGACACCCTAGCTTTAAGGTGACGACACCGATGACGTGACTGTTAAAGCGGGGTGTCGCGGGGATTGTTCTCCATATGGGGTGTCGCGGGCTGCTCTCCAGCGTCGTTTATAAGCACGACACACCCTTTATAGCATTTAAAGACACCCCATAGAACAAGCTATGACACCCCAGAAAGCAACATACGAAGATCGCGAAGGTTATAAGCATGGGTGTCGTAGCATTGTAACTACGGTGTCGCGAGGCTTTTCTCCAGTATTCGTTTGGAGCACGGGTGTCCTAGGCTTGTAACTACGGTGTCTTAACAGCATATCAGGGGTGTCATAGCTTTAACGATGACACTAAAGCTATATGGACAGGAAATAACGGGGAATATAGGCCGAACCATTCTGACGACACCCCAGTTCATGAGGTATAACATCCTAGTTAAAAGAGTATGACATTCGTGCTTACAAAACAGTAAACTCTAAACAGTTATGACTCCCAGAATGTCATAACTATTTTGTTCTAAGGAAGTTACTCGCGCATTAAACGGTTTGGTCATGCATTAACTAACTCTAACCAGAAAAAACGGTTGGTGTAATAAAGGAGCTTTAGAAAAAAGTGGGAAGAAAGACTTTTTACTTTGTGCTGCGGATGACATTTCCTCTAGAAGTTTTTGTACAAAGACTCCAGTAGCCAGGTTTTCAGCCTCGAAGCTGAAATATTTTCTTTCGACCGGACTCTCAGAGCAAGGGCGACGGTTCGTGCTCAACTGATTCTGATAATGCATCCGAAATCCAGAATGAGGGGGAAGAAAGGGGAAGAAAGAGAGTTCTTCTTGCACAGATAAAATTCAACGTAAAATGGCGCTAGGATGGAGGGAAAGGGAATTTACGTCCTCACGCTAATTTAAAAAAAAGCGAACTGCTTTAAATGCCCGTCACGTTCAGAATGTTACATCGTAGCAGGGCCATACCGTCCGGCATCGTTATCCACGTAGGCTCCACGTGGACCAATCATAAGAGGCGGTGCAGCCCACGTAGGCCTTACTGCATGGGGGCGGTGTACAAAGACTTTTCCTTGGCTCCATTGCAGCAAAAGTCTTACTTTTTAATTTTTAGTATGAGAAAAATTTTAGTTTCTTTTATGCTAATTGCTTGGGGGAAGAGACATTCTTTTCAAGTAGCTTGGTTTGGTAACAGGAAGAAAAACTCTTTATTCAAGAACCTTCTATTTGTCTTGCCAATGTTATTTATAAAAAAAGGACTATTTCTTTTCAAGTATCTAGCTCAGTGCGATTAAACTTTGTTGTTTTCTAAAATTTAATAAAGATTTTGACTTCCTTTCTTGTCAAATGCTTGAACTTATTTATATGAAGCATAGAGTTATTCTTTTGCTGCAGTTTTGGTTCAATTGTGATAAATGGCATTATTTTTTACTCTAATCCACCAAAAAAACTTATTTTTATATATAGTTATCTAGCTTGCATAACCTATTTTTTATCCGGTCTTTATCCAATAGTGTTGATGATAAGGAAGCAATTTTTTTTTTAACCTCTTATGAAAGATTTTAACTTTCTTTCATATTGAAGACTAGCTATGTTTATATAGGATGAAACAATTCTTTTTTGGAGTAAATTTGTTTGATTATGGCCAAACACACTATTTTCCCTCTATAATGTGGTAAAAAAATTGAGTTTCTTTCATTTAGTTCTTTTTTGCTTTGAAAAGAGAGTTCTTCTTCTCTCTCTCCCTCTCTACAGAACTATTTTGGTTTGTGTTCAGTGAATATGTCAATAGATTATAACCAAAGAATTTTTTTAATTTAATAGACAAACATTGATTGTTTTGCTTAAAAAACAGAATGATTTTTGTTCAATTATGGCATAAGTTAGAAAAATATTCACTAAAATATTAGTTTCTGAATGTAGGAAGTTATGCTTCTCTCTCAATAGATGCAGTAGCTTCATTCAATGATGGCAAAATTACTATAAAGTTTTAACTTTTTTCCTCATATCTAAATAGAGATCTTATTAGGCTATTAGTTTTTATGTTACTAAATGTATTATTTTCTACAAACTTGTCTGGATTTTGTTTGATTTAAATTTCTTAGTGGAATGTAAGTAGAAATCTTTCGAGGAATTTATAAAATTTTTTACAAAATATTACAATTTAGTGAGAAATTTTATTTCTTCTTGGCTATTTGTCCTCTTCAAACTTTCTTTGTGTTTTCTTTTATTGGAGTTTTTATTTTGTAAGAAAGGATATCTTTCTTTATTATCCAAATCTCTAGTTTGTTTTCATATTTTTCATATATATCATATAATCAATTTGTATGTGCAACTATGGACAATGATTAAGTAAATAGTACTAGAAAAGAAGAGTTGATGCAACTACTATAAAATTATACCATGATATAATGATAAAGTTGTTAATGACATATTATATGATTACACTAGTTACTAATAGTTATTAGGAGGAGGAGATTGATGCGACTTATTATCTAAAGAAGATGATGAAATTAACGAAACTCTTCAATAAAGATATGATTCGATCAATATGTGTACACTAAATAGTATTCCACGATCAAACTGGTCGAATATATATATATATATATATATATATATCCTATTTCATTTGCATAAGGGTTAAATTAAAACTTTCAAACCATTCAAAAAATGAATTGGTACAAATTAACTAATCATTATATCTTGTATCAAATCCTACAATCTAGTTTTAGGTCCATAATTATAGCTTGAACTTAAAAAGAAAAGGTTCAATTAATAATGTTGTCTAAAAAGAGGCATTCATATGTTATTTCCTTTATTTGATCCCATTGTCCCTTTATTTAAAACCCACCTACAAAATATAAGAGAAAGAGGTATAGGTTCTATTATAAGATAATTGATTATTATAAATGATCAAATTGAAGGCCAAGTAATTCTTGAACCAATTGCATCTCCAATTATTTTATAATGACTATATTCTCTTATTAGTGGCTCATCATGCTTCATTGAAATGATAATTAATATTTCGCAAAACTCCGTTCCTAGAGTTACTCTACCTATAACTATAATCAGACTCATGTTTAAAAGAAACTCTTCTGCAGCATGAGGATGATGTCTCCTATTAGGACTTAGTAAATACACCTTAGATCCATCCTACAATTAAAATATTTATGTTAGTATATTAAAGTCATAACAAAGATGGCATCTGAAATGAAATGATAAGAAAAAACATAAACCTATGGAGTTGTTCTATTGTGCTGATTAAGTAGCTTTATTTCATGTTGCTTTAATTATCCTGATAATTCTTGCACATTAGATTTTGTAATGGAAATGAAAAAAATGGAATCAAACGAGAACTATGGTACATAGGAGTGATTATTTATTTAACATATCAAATTAAATTTAAGTTAATTAATTATCCAATTCAGAGAAGGCATGCGGCTGCATGATGATGACTGTTGTGTTTCTTATTTAGAGGAATTAGCAGCATCACGAACCTAACACCAAGAACAATATTCTATTAAAAAAAACTTTAAAATAATGCTAGAAAAAAATACAAAAATAAGAAAATACTTGCCTAATTGCCTATACACGTACATTCTCTTGTTCCAACAAGTGTATACTCTTCATGGTTCCTTCGCTCGGTAGCTGATAGTCCTATTGTCAATTCAGTGATAAGAGAATGAAAGGAATCAATTGTCTCTCTCAAGTCAATAAATTCTTTTTCAATTTTTAATGCTTTTCTTTTGCAATCAAGTCCGCTACCAGGTTCGCCCTTTTAAAAATCTTTAGAGGTAGGGCCAACCCTTAGCATATCAGCATGCCCTTTTTTTTTTTTCCTAAGACTTTAGATAAAATATCATCTAACATAGCATCAGGTCTTCAGCACTTTGAGCAATCCATCAGAAGTTTATCTTTTTCAATATTTAGATATTTGACCTTTTCATTAACTCATATATATATATATATAATAACATAGTGTAACTAAAATTGTAATATATAATAACATTTTTTGCATACATATTTAAGGGACTTCCATCTTTGCATTGATGTGTTGTAATAAAAATTATGATCCTCATTATTTCCAATTACTTACTCTAGATATAGGACAATTGCATTATGATTGACTAACACATATGTGGGCTTGTATCTTTGTGATAGAGCTCAATATAAATAGTTTTATCTTACCTATAGTACAATCCAAATAAGATATAATTAATAGTCCTTCTTGCATTTCGGTAGCACTATAATCACCATTTTGCTTAGCTGATTGAAGCTTGTTCTGACACCATTCAGGTATCATGAATAAAAGGTTACACATTCATTCGTTGCGTTTCTATGCTGCAAAAATTTGCTCTCCAACTCTGGTGCGGTTCGACTCCAAATCTGAACGTTAATCTCTCGTTCGGATGAAATATGCAAGACAGTCCTCGTGCAGAGAGTGTCAAGTGTAGCCCTCTACGGAAGATCCTTCGATACCCAAATTAGTGAAGATTCACAGCAAGCATATATGAGAAGAAGGCTCTCGCAAAAGAGTCCCTCAAGAACGGCTTCTCTGAGAGCCTGGGGAGCCTTGTTCGAGTTTCAATGGATTTTTTTCTCAGTGAAAAAGTGAGCATACCTGGAAGACTTCAAGATAGAGCATATATATAGGTTGTCATGGTGATGACAGACAACTATCTGATTCCTTGGGCGTGTCATCGAGGGTCCAAAATTGTTATGATTCGAATTTGATTCGAATCAAGTTTGTTACAAGATCGGTAGCTTTCGAATCTAGTTAGTTAGAGAATCAACAATTAAGGGGGTTAGCTGGTGCTTTGAGATTTGGTGACTTAGAGGCTCTAGGTCACTTTGGCATTATCTGGCTTTTTCTTTTTTTTAGGGCAATCGGAGACCCACGTGGTTGGAATCTTGCTGAATTATCATATATTTGAATTCTTCCGCGCTTGATTCCGTAGAGGTTCAGGGATACCTCGATCTGGCCAAGGTATGAGGATAGCTCGGTTCCGTCAAGGCATAAAAATACCTCGGTCCGATTGAGTTTTGAGGATAGCTCGATCTTCCGAGGCATGAGAATGATATGAGAATGCTTGGTCCAAGAATGGCTCGATCTTGCCGAGGTGTATCAGCTCTGTTCTTTTTTGGATGTGACAGCTGACGGATCAAAAATCAAAGATAATCTCGACCTTTTTATCGTATGCATGAATATTAACATGATGATAATTTTATCCCTCATCAATTTCTTTCATTAGTTGATTTCTTAGTATGGTTTCATCATGCACATAATTTTTAAATGTAAATAGATGCTTATAAATACGTGAAAGAGGTTCAAAGTCAAATACCTATCACATAGCAGACCTATTTTTTTGATGGTTTATACTTGGTTCAGACACCTAAAAAAAATATACTTTTCTTTTACTAATCTACGTCAAATAGAAATAGAATTAAGGATTAAGTGCCCTATCATTTTAGTCATAAAAACAGTGTCTTATTTTCGTATCTTGCTATCTCAATCTAGTTGTCGTCCTGGATTGATAGATTAACTTCTAAGCAAAAAATACAATTTATATTGATCCATTCCATGTTCTAATAAGAATGATTAGAATAGTCTAACTTAATAATAGCCATAGAAGTATAACCCTACTTGCTTAACATAACTGTCTCATTTCCATATGTCCAACTATGTATTGGGAAGAAAAAGTCTTACTACACCATTCTTTGGTATAGTAAGCATGCATTGATTGTACGAATTGATTATCCATATATACCAGCGCATGTGCAGTGATCCAATAGGCTTTATCGTATATCGCATGTGTATCAACACGTATGGATGATCAATCTATATGATCGATGCATGCTTGTTGCACCAAAAAAATAGTATAATAAGTCTTTTCAATACTGAGAACGCTGCTCTTGTGGGCCTTCTCAATTTGAAGGTGGAGCTACATAAATGAAAGAGGAAGAGAATGAATTGTTTTTTTAATGTAGAGGTGATTGCAGACACACCCTTAAAATCCTAGAGTTGTTCATGATTAAAACTAATATATTTAAAAACAAACAAAAACTTTTATGTGAATGACTTGTTTAAGATTCTCGTGTTTCAGGTCTTTTTTTAAAAAAATTTCTTTTCGGCTAACGTGATTGGACTTTCGGTATATTGTTTTCTGTGTTGATAAACTCTTATATAAGATCTATGACGAAGGAAAATTATTGACCAACGAGATTGGACTTTCGGTAAGCTATTCATTTTACATCATCCCATATCTACCATCTTCTAATGCTTTTTTTAAGAATTAACTAGTCAATACGGTCTCCCTTGCGCCCCCTCTAGGGATCTGGTGGCCCGTTTCCACTCTTGGTCTTCGGGCCTTATTGATGTTGCTTGGATTTGGCGCTTGCCATTTCACCCTAGAATCCAGCTCTTCTTGTGGAAGATAAAGTGGGATCGCCTACCTACGTGTTCCTTTCTGGCTTATTGTGGCCTCTCGATATTACCTCTCTATCCGATATGTGGGTTGTAGGATGAATCTGTTGATCATGTCCTATTCTTGTGTCCTCGTGCGACTCATATATGACAGTTGACCCATTTTACCTCTTGGGTGTTGGAAGATGGACCTATCCGGTTTTCCTTCCTGCAAGCTATACGTCTGCTCACCCAGTATGGTCCCTGCTCTGTGGGTATTTTATCCGCCTATTTGGCTTATCATATTTGGCTGACCTGGAACAAGATTATCTTTGTTGAGGAGATGGCCACACCCCAGGCGATTATCCGCCGTGCTCTCTTTCATGCCAAGGAGTACACTTGCTGTCATCTTGGTGTTCACACTGACGGGCCTGGACACTGGGACTTCCCTGCTACTTTGGCAGTGCACCGTTCTACGGTCTTCGTCTCTTGGGAGCCCCGCGGGTTATGTCAAAGTGAACTTTGATGGTTCTGTTTCTGATCGTTATGCTGGTTCTGGGTTTATCATTTGTGGGTCTGAGGGCCAGTTACTTGCTGCTGGAGGTCATAACTCTATTGACATTTCGGTCCCTATGGCTGAGCTTCAGGCTGCATGGGCTGGTATCACTCATGCTGTTCGCCATTTGGGCTATCGTCGGTTGATCATTGAAAGTGACTCCCTTTCGATTATCAGTTGGATTAGGCTGGATGAGGATTCTTATTCTTCTCTAAATCCCCTGATCAGAGATATCAGAGTCTCTCTTCAATCTACTAGTGCCTTTGAGATTCGTCATATATATCGGGAAGCCAATGTTGCGGTTGATTGTGTTGCTTCTATTGTTGTCCGCCATCCCGATCAGTGGATTTGGCAATTCGGTGTCCCTTGTCTTGTTATTTTGCAGCAAATATTGTACTCAGACCTTTCGGTTTGACTTGCGCCAGAGTGGTGCGATCGCCCACTTGTAACAAAAAAAAAAAAAAAATAACTAGACCACTATAAAAACTCATGTTCAATTTTTTATACTCAAATTAGAGGCTAAAGGTAGGATTGGAAGTGGGCTCAAACTGGCTTGCAGCTCATAAGCCCATGACTAGATCTAAACTAATTCAAATTGAATTGAGACTTAGAGCCTAAAAAAAATTCAAACTCAACTAAAAGAATTCAAACTCAACTCGAATCATTACTTAGCTTAACTTAGATTCGGCCCAATGCTTGAGCGTTCAAAATATTGATCCTTGATTAGATCTAAATCTATCATGAACCAATATCTAAATTTTAAATTTGGTGAGTTTTTTAAATTTTTATATTGAATTTTTTGCCAATCTTGTGAGAATAGCTTGCAAATTTTTTTGAGTGCTTATGTGTGATTATATTTTAAATAATGCTTATTTTTGTGCAAGTATTTAAAAATTAAAAATTAAGTTTATCAGCCTAATTTTTGAGCCAAATGAATTGTTATGGACTGATCCAATTGGATTCCAAACAAATCTAAACTTGAGCCTTAAATCAAAGTGGGCTTGGGCCTGAAATTTTAAAAATATTTAGGTTTCAGCCTAGCCCAAATCTAGAAAATAAAAGGGCTAGGCCCGAGGTAGAGTGCAAGCCCACTTACTTTTAACCCTAGTCATAGGGGTGTAAGTGTAACTGGATTGAGATAGCTCACGAGCGAAATTGACTTGAAAAATATTCGAAACCGATTCGTTGCTTATTAAGTCGAGCTCGAGCCACTTAAGTATATTATCGAGTCGAGTTCGAGTATTAAAATACTCAATTCGAAAAGATTGCAAACGTAATCGAGCTTACGCAATTTTACCATTTTATCCTTATAATTTATATATTTACAATATTATCTTAACTATATAAAACTAAAAATCCTACATTTTTGTTAGTATTTGTAAATCTTAAACTTTTTTAAATTTTTAGTTGAGAACATATTTTATTTTAATTAAAAAAATATTTTTAAAATTTTTATATAAAAATTTAAGTCGAATCAAGTCGAGCCCGAGTATATTGATCAAGTATTTTATCGAGCTCAAGTTTAAGCTCTAAATAAAAAACTCAATTGAGCTCGAGTCAAATTTGGAGCTTCAAATTTTAAAGTTAAGTTAAGCTCGAGCTTGGTATAGTATCGAATCGACTCTGCTTGATTACACCCTACCTAGCCGAAAGATTGGCAGCCATATGGGATCTTTACCAACTCCAAGAGGCTGGCACCTTTCACATCGAAGAGTGACACCAAATAATACAACATGGCCTAGGTTACAAGCTTCTAAAACCTACACTAGTTTATAACTAGATTTTCTTTTTCATTCCTCCTTGGACAGCAGAAAATAAAGATATTGTTAACAATTCAACGTGATTGTGCATTTAATACTGCCTCAGTTCATCTCATTTCCTCAAATCCAGGAGCGTTATGGTCCCAGGGGGTGAACCTGACATGGACAATAAAACATTTTTAAGACTCTGCAAGCTTGTCGATGATGCATCCACCGTACAGACTCTCTCTAGACTAGAAAAGTTCACATAGTAAGTAGGAAAGAGCAAGTTATCATTTGCCATCTGCTCAATATTTTTCGTCCTACCTAATTAAAATAATCTCACAGCTTGGTTCTCTCGAAGCCTCCCCATTGGTAATGCATCAAGCGCTTTTTTTTTTTTTTTCTTTTTAGCTGTAATCTACTAACTACCAAGTTCGATGCGCTAGAGAAGGCGGATGAACCGAACCCGACTCAAGACCACGATGCCCAACCTACCCCTCAATTAAAAAAAAACCCCACGAGAAGAAAGTGACAAAAACCATCACGTGGCCCACAATGGAAGGGTCACCGGCAGGTGCCTGTAATCCGAGAGTCGCAAAGCCAAAGCACCGCCCACGTCGGCAGTCACAAAGTGCGGCGTTCGGCGGAAAAAGGATTTATCTACCCATTTTTATTGAAACCCACTCGATCGATCGAAGTCATCACGCCATCTTTTTTTTTTTTTTTGGGGGGTGCTCGGAGCCCCATCTCCGGCCCCTCCAAAAAAATCCCAAAGAAGTCACCCATCTCATCTGCACCATCGATGCTTGTTCCCTCAGAACCCTGCACCCTTTCCCCTCCCATGTCTCCCACCCCCACCGTCCCCTTGTATAAATCCCCCACCACCTTCCCTCTCCTACTCTTAACACATGATCTCCTCCGATTACTATATACTACCTCTCATCGTCCGATCGTCGATCTTAGCGTACGTGCTAGAGTTTGGCGATCTCGATCTAGCCGGCCATGGCCTCTGGGACTGGGTCGCCGTGCGGCGCCTGCAAGTTTCTAAGGCGCAAGTGCACCGCCGAATGCATCTTCGCCCCGTACTTCAGCTCGGAGCAGGGCGCGGCGCGGTTCGCGGCGATCCACAAGGTGTTCGGGGCCAGCAACGTCTCCAAGCTTCTGCTCCACGTCCCTCTCGCCGACCGGTGCGAGGCGGTCGTGACGATAGCTTACGAGGCCCAGGCGAGGCTGAGGGATCCTGTTTACGGCTGCGTCGGCCACATCTTCGCTCTCCAGCAGCAGGTACGTACTGGATATTCTTGGCTGCATGGATGCATGCATGGGTCCGCTTACCCAGGCTGATAATGTCCTCTCGAGGACTATTTACAGGATAGAAATCAGTTATCATCATCCACCCACCTCGTTCTAAGAGAGAGAAGATTAAGGTACTAAAAATGATGATAAATGTCATCTAACATTAATTAGGGGTTATAATTCATAAGCCTGAATAAGTTAAGTAAAACTTTGGTGGTATCTATTGGAAGTGTTAATTTTAATGTTTAATTAATGGTTTATTTGGACATTATCAGATGGGACCTCTTAAAATATAGCATCATATATAGTTTGCCAATAGTTTTTAGTTGGCACTCTTCCCCTAATTAAGAACCATGAGATCATGCTAGAAAAAAGTCTATGACGTGTATGTACTATCAGTGTAAGGATGGCCAAGATAGGTTCATCTTAATTAGAAGAAATTATCACTTGGAGTTACCTTGAGGGAATGGATTATAATGATGATAATCATTTGTTTAATATTTGACATGGAATTGGTCCATGCTAAAAATCAACTCAGAGGTCTTTTTCTTTTTTCTTTGTTTATTGATATGCATGGGTTAAAAGTTGATGTCCTGATTCCAATTGATATATTGTTTTTTATGTTGGATTTTTCTAGGTAGCAAATTTGCAGTTGCAGTTGATGCAAGCCAAGGTACAGCTAGCTCAGGGTGTGATAAATTCACAAACTCTAGAGAATCGATGCCAAGGGAGCACTGCCAACTCTCTAATCCGACCATATTCATACGCCAAGTCCTTGTCTCCACAGAGTTCACTTGACTGCATTGATCAGAGTTCTGACGGGTTGTTGCCGATTCAAGGGATGTTCTTTAGGGATGAATTCTCCACGCAGAGGGGAGTGGCACACAATGAAGTGGGGGAGCTCCAAGCCTTGGCTTCAAAGATGATGAAGAATTGATCGATCTCCAGTCAGAAAGTCATCAAGCCAGCTGTGTAAATACTGGAGTCTCAGAAGAGCTTAATTTGTTCCTCTTGACAGTGCCCGTTTTGATGTCTGCTTTGGGAAAAGGAAAAAGAAAGAGCCAATGACAACCTGTTAAGAGCTGTTACATCTCTACAACTCCTGGATCCTTAATATCTTTCTATTTAATTTTGTTTATCCTAGTAATTGATAATTATACATACCTCAACAGTCGTTTTCTTTAGGTTGGCTTAAGAGTAGGGGTCATGTTTGGTTCCCCTCTAACCACTAAGATATATTAAAATTACTTCTGAACATCAGAGAACATTATAGACAAAATTTCCATGTTCTCAAGCCAGTTATTAGTTTTCAAGCGTGAACATACCTCACTACGTAAGTTTAGGTTCAATTTAGAAGGAGAAGAGTTTACCATTTTAATTTTGTACCCATTTAACTATAAAGGCTTAATTGAAGCCTTTGGGATATTTCTTTTTCTTCTAAAAAGAAGCAGTGTCATGCAAAAGAAAATTGTTTATTTGTATGTTGTCCAACGCGAAATTGAGTGTTTTTAATCTCTAGTATATGATTATTAAATCTAAAATATGGTATTAGAGCAAAATGTATTAGGGCTAAAACCCTATTAAAAAAATAAATTTTAAAAAAAGTTCACACCGTTCTTTATATCATTAAGTTCATTTATGGGTCCTTCAGATAATTGGGCCTTCTAATTAAAATATAAGGATTCACGAATGCATCTCCATTGGGCTTGAGGAGTGACTAGACTGTAGATAATATTAATCTTTGGTATTCTACAATTATATGGGATTTAACTTAGACAAAATTCAGTGTTAGTACAGTGATCAAAGAATCTTTGCATCCTTTAACATTACATATGCTTTAATAATAATAATATATATATATATATTTTATGTAATTAGAAGTGGTTTCCAGATGGAACTAATTATATACTTGCAAAGCTCCAACTTTTTGAGTTTATTCTTGGGTATTATAATTATCTTCATGGTGGGTCATTGGCTTCATTGCTAACTGCCTAATCAAATAAAGCAATTCCACCTTCAACATAATGAGGTTGTTAGATAAAATAATAAGAACTAATCCTCCACCTGAGTTTGTTCTCCATTTCAAGGCCTCCTTGATGCAATCTCAAGGATAAAAGGCGATCATGTAGCTTTACCTAACACTTATCTATACATGTCATTAACTTTGCTTTGTACGAACCCCGGTATGTACACATAGATTATGACAATCTTTGCTCTAAAATAACCTTATTGTGCGCATGGGTGGACAACAATGTCCCCTTGATTGAGAACGCACTGTAACATCTAAGGAGTAGTTTGCAAACGCCCCTCATTTCTTTTAATCCAAAACCCTATCAAACTCTTTCAAGACTTTACGTGGCAAAGACTTTTTTTTTTTGTGTGGGAATAGTAAGGGAAAGGTTTCTCACGAGCAAAGTTTAAGATCATGAGAATTTATAATGAAAAAAAGAAAGTAATAGAAAAGAGAAGATTACAAAATGTTTTATGAGTATTCGATCACTTCCTATGGCACAAGTTACCTCACAAGTTGAAGGTGGATGTGATCTGTGGAGAAGTACTGATGGTGGGGATGAGTTCTTTTTTAGAAAAACCCTTGAGTTTCTCTATTCTCCATATGCTACATGAATGATGCAATCAGTTGATCCCACCTTTATCTTACCCGAGGCAAAGAAAAATATTATATACAAAACTAGGAAGCACCAAGCTCCACTTATATATATTAAGATCATGATAGACTATCTCCGAACACTAAGTATATTTTTATCATGCTCAAGGATTTCGAACATAAATAAATAAACAGTGTCAACGTACGTTGCTAGCGTTGATTTGGTAAGGTGATTATAATAGAGTATGCGTGAACATAGGCTTAGGTGAATCATAACAACTCTCCTTACCCAAAGGCAGTGCTAGCTATAGGATCAGTGAAGATTGCAAAGAAACGTTGTATAAAATAATATTCAACATATTACCTCAGCTCATATATAGATAACTGAGAAAGGCTATGGCACCATGGGCATGTGAGCTATGGTGTAGAGCTAGGTCACAATAAACTACTCCTAGTCCCGGATTAAGCGTAAAGCAAGATTTGTTTGCAAGCGATGACTCCTAGCAATCAACTTCTCTTGGGAGGAGCAATGCAACCATGGCATATATATATATATATATATATATGCACCGACTTTGGCCAGAATTCGAACTATTTTATTGCCATCAATCTTTGACCTTCCATATGATTCCATGCCTTGTAATTGGAAAGGCGTTGAACTTAGAGGAATAGCCGTGTATGTAAGTCCGTGCTTGAGACTGGTTGCAGTAGAGGCTAGGGTTTGCGTGTATTGGGAGAGGCAAAGGAAAGAGATTCAGAAGAGCTATTAAAAAGAGAAGTGTTATTAAGGATTTTATTCTTCCAACCGGGTGCAACAAGACAAGCTCAACAACAGAAATCGACGTTTAATTTGAACCCAAAATACTAAGGTAGTGTTTAAAATAGAGGATAAGAGGGGATATCTCCTGGATATCCCCTTTTATTCCCAAAAGCCATAACTATAAGGGATAGCTAGAAATAAAGTTAACCAAAGGGATAATTCATGATTAACATAGTTAACCATGGGATATCCCCTCAATTTATTCCCTAGAAAATGTAGGAATAGCTGGTTATCCCTCCAAATAAGAGTAAAAAAAGGTTATCCTATCGATTTACCTTTTTGCATTTGATATGATCAATAGAATAGTCAAGGGATATCCCTAGGGATAGTCAGGGGATAAACTCTATCCCGTACACTTATCCATGGATAATATTTTTCTATCAAACACTACATGAGAGTTGCATTTAGTTGAGGCTCTTTTGACTTTCCTTACGTTCGGACACACGCTTTTCGTTCAAGTTCGCGTTCACTTGGCTCATTCGGAGCACGGCATGATGGCAGCTCCATCTTTTTATTTAAAAAGAAAAAAAATGTAAACATGGCTGAAGCAATATTTTTTTCTTAAAAACAAAGCAAAAACAAATAATTGGGTCAATAACAAATACTTGGATTAACCTTGGAATAATTCTAAACATATAGCATATATCGTATATACTCTTTTCAAATAAAACTAACATAAAGTTATGATATTTGACATTATTATTTCGATAGGCTGCTTAGTATTCAATCTTTTGTTATTTAAATTTTTTCTTTAAAAATATAAATTGGATAAGGCAACAATGCCTTCTGTAATATGATTAAAGCTATTGATAGTAAAGATTAAAATAAAAAATGCATTCATTAAACCTACACTTAAGATTTATATACAAGTGATTATTCATTTCTTTGTCCTTTAAAAATAAAAGAAATGTGCATAATAATCACAATGAGCTTTGATATTTACTTCACATAATTTTTATCAATTCTTTTATGGTATAATTTAGTTTTGTTTTCTTAAATATCAATTTCTACTTCTATTGCATAAGACTTCTAAATTCCTCGGCTCAATAATAAAGATAGAGTATGCAGCTTTAGATATTTTCTAGTAAATTTTATAACATACATCTCAAAATAAAATATGGCAAAGTTAATAATGATCTAAGATATATAAAATACTTCAAAGCTAGAAATAATATTTATTTTAGACTTCCATTTGCCTGTACATTTCAGGTTTAATTTGCTTTTATTTGATGTTCTATCTATTTTATATATCATAAATCATGATCAATGATATTGCCTTTTCTTTTGGCAATAGATTTCTACTAAGAAGTATTTGGAGCTAGATACTCTTTAAAGTATTCTAGTTGTAATTGAGCTAGATTGATAAATAAATGCTTTCTATTGTAAATCAACAAAAAAACCTTTTGATATAAAAATTAATGTTGTTGATCATCATTTATGATATATAAAATGATTAAAAATAATAAAATTATATATTTTGATATTTTACTTATATATCAAGTAAAAATAAAATGCTTTTACTTAAAATCATAAACCTCTAAAAATAAAAATTAGTTCCATTGTTTTCCGTTTTTGGAATGGGATGATACCTTTGATTAAATCTAAGAGGAGAGGGCATCTATCCCTACGCATAAATCAATAATGAATATTCAAATAAATTCATATGGTTGGTCTTGATCTTTACCATTAAAAGCATAAAAATAAAAATAAAATCATATAGTTAAGTATCTTTGGTGAGGACATAAAGATAAACAATTAAACATCAAATTTTGCTATGATCTAAGCATTTTAACTTATACATGTTTTGTTATAATCATTAATGCGATTTTTTTAATTGACATATTTATAATGTATTGAAGTATATAAGTACAATGAAAACGATCCATTTTTGTTTCTATATGATGCATAAACTAGAGTAGTCCATGAAAATACATAATTTTTGATGTTGAGATATTTTTAATTGCAAGAACTATCACTAGCAGTATGGGCATTTAATTTTGATAAGCAATTATTGATCTTAAAATCAAAAGCATATAAACTTTTCTTTTCGAAGAGTGGCATAGTTCAATTCACACATGTAAAGAGAAATGTAGGTTTAAGTTACACTTGGTATAGCTCTTATTTTTTGAATTATAAGATGCGAGTTTTATATTAATAATTTAAGTCATTGGATATTATTTACTATCCTTAAACTATTTACAAAAAGACCTATGATTTCAAGATTTCTAGCTAGTTGATACATTAAATGGCCAAAGTTAATGTTATTTAAACTATCCAGTATTTATTGCTTAACACATAAACTATGAGCCTTTAAATCATATGATTGTTTCCTGTATAAGTAGTCTAGAAATATTAGATTATTTCCATTGGCTTAGATCATTAATATATAATTTAGTCCTCATCATTCTATTTGAAAAAAAAGGTTTACTTCCAAGAAAGTTACATCGAGCGTAATTCTTTCTCTCGCTTACACATGCATGCATGCATGACACATACATACATATATATGTAATAGACTTTAATTTGTTCCTCTTAAGAGAAGAGAATAACGGTTTTCCTCAATGATAAGATAAAATACTATAATAATTTAGAGGAGTAGCAGGAGCGTCAAAAATTCCTGAAAGATGCTGATGCTTTTAGGAAGTGTTGGAGGTTAGAATTCTAACGACGCTTTTAAGTATCAAAAAATCAACGACGCTTTAAACCGTCGCCCTCAAACTCTAAATTCCTTTCCCCTCCTCTGAAAATCCTAGCCGCGGCCTGTGTATTTGAGGATGATTATTCGTTTGATCTCTCTCACATAGGCGACCACTATAGTTTCCTCCACCATCCAACGGCCAGCCATCTGCCACCATCGACGACCACGAGGGTTCAAAGGAGAAGGTTCTTAAGAAGTTAAGGTAAGCGAATCTCTTTGCATGTCATTATCTCTTTGCTCTCATGCTCATTCTGTCTGAAATCCTTGAACGAAGGAAAAACCTTGAATTTGAGACCCTTGGATGCTCGAATTCTGTGACGTCAAGATGATTTTCAACATGGGAGCGAGTCGAAAACTTTAGAGCGAGTTCGATCGGATCTTGAAGAAGGTGCAGGAAGGGGTTAATATCTTCGACAACATTTGGAACAAGGTATTTCTTCTAAATTTTTTTGATTTTTATGGGTTTTTTTTTTTTGGAATTTTTTAAATAATTTTTTTTTGTTAGGTTTATCACATGAAGAATGCCAATTGAAAGGAGAAATTCAAAGTGGATATGAAGAAAGAGATCAAAAAGTTGCATCGCTATCAAGATTAGATTAAGACATGGATCCAGTCGAGCAAGATAAAGGACAAAAAGGTTAGGCTCTTATCTTTATTCTATAATATAGTCCATGATTTTCATTATATAATGGTGGGAAATTTTGTGAGGCTATGTTCTGAGCCCATATGTGATGTTTCTGGAATTTTTGTGCATGTGTACCAGCTTTTTTTTAAAGCAAGATTTTGAAGAGGTTATACTTAAGTTTCATGTTAAATCATATTAGTGTCATGAAAGTATGACGATTTAGGTTGGTAAGAGCAAACGAATGAAATCTTTTAAGCGGCTGCTGACTATTTACTGACGCTTTAAAGCGTCAAAAACTTGGACAACATTGGCAAAGGTGCAAAATCCCTACGTTTTTAAACATCGATAAATTAAGATTTTTTTTTATGCTTATATATAGCGTCGAAAAATTTTGTCTTCACTCCTTTACTAACGCTTTTTGAAGCATTGGGATAATTTTTTTTCGATGCTTATTAGCATCGGGAAGATCTTTTTTAGCATCGTCTTTTATCCGAGTTATTGTAGTGAAAAATCTATAGCATTAAAAATATTTTAAATAAAAACACATTTTTTAAATCTCTAAGTTAGTCACTAATGGCATTGGAATACATAACAAAATGTTTAAAATGAAAATTTATCTTATTAGTCATGATCTATATATATATATATATATATATATATATATATATATATATATATATATATAAAGATCATCATATTTTAATGATTTTTAACGTTAAATATAACAAAATACGATCTTGTATTATTTTAACTATTTATTTTCATCTTTGTATGATACATTAAAAATGATCAAAACATATAAATTTTTTATTTCTAATTTTTTAGGATATATTATAATCACTGCCATTGATATTTGATTTGATTGTTTATTATTGATTTTAAGGCGAAGAGCAGTAGTTTGGTTCTCTTCTTGAGAGTAACAGACTCTATCCTACAATGTATGCGTGTTAATATATAAAGAAAGAGCTAAACTCTATTATGCTAGCGTGTAACCAAGTTTAGATTTGATCGCTTTTTCACTCTTAGATCCACATAATTACATATTGTAAAGGTCAAAATAGTAGAAAAGAAGGAATAGCTTCGTGATTCATATGGATCTAAGGATATAAAGGATTATCAGATCTGGAGCTTGGCAACAAGCCCAACTATATAAACGTATATTCATAAGTACATACGTATATATGCATATATGTATGCATATGTATATATGTATATTTGTATGTATATGTGTGTATGTATATATATATATAATGTATATGTATGTATGCAGGTATATATATACACACATATATGTGCACATCTAAATGATACTAAGGAAATATAATAAAAAATATTAAACAAAAAAAAAGTAAAAGAGCCATCTAATCGATTTTAAAGATTTCATATTCTCTCTCCGGAAACAAGGAGACAAATTTTAGTGTTAGAGGCAATGTGTTTTTTTCTTCTTTTCCAAAAAAAAAAAAATATTAATATTCTATCCTTATTGACTAAGTCATGAAGCAACTTTAGATGTCCCAGTAGAGAGTCGCGTTTAATTGTTGTGGGCTTTAAACCAGGCCACATGGGTTAGGCAAGTTTAAGAGCATTTTTGCGTACGTTTTGTCGGAGCAAAAGTTAAGCGATTCAGCCATTAATACTCGTGACCACTGACCCAGACTTGAGACCCCACAATGTTTAGAGCTAGTTGCAAAGTTAACTGCGCCGGAGCCCTTTTAAACTAAGCTTTGATTAATCATCATTAGCATTAGCATAAGCGGCCAAAGGAGCAAAGATAAAAAGCAAAGTAGGAGAGCAGGAAAAAAAGGTGGCCAAAAGAAAGAAACAAACTTGCTTGAAACGAAGAGAGTGCTAATTAAAGGAGGGCCCTCCCTCGTGACTTGCGTGAGTCCAATCTAATCTACTGGGTCATAATAATAATAATGATAATGATAATGATAATGATAATTAAATAAGATAATTATAGGAATGATAAACAAAACGACAGCCACACCAAACTTACACATACCATATTTCTTTCACACACAAGAGGTTTACTAATTAACAGGCAGATAGCGACAATTAATTTTGAACTTAAATCTGAACTCTAGAATCTCACATGGAGTCTCCATGATTACACTTTTGCATTATATAAGTTATAAGAGACATAAAAATAACCTTCCCTAATCTTGCAATTGGATGCTTTTTCTTAAGGTAAAGATGCAGTTTCGGATGCTAATTGGCTTGGTCGGCATAAAAAAAAAAGTTAAATTATTTACCCATTGCTTTCACGCTTGTCGGCAGCTTATCCATTCTAATTTATAAATTAGTAAATATATTGGAATTATTAATAATTTTTTTGGCTAGAAAAAAGCATGTGGATAACTAATTAAAATTTTATAAAAGAAAAAGGTAAAGGCCAAACGCTTGAGAAATTATATTATTTTGGACCTTCGAGTGGAGAAGAGAGGCGACCACCAAAGATAATGACAACCTGCACGAATAGGAGCCCTAGAATGACCAGCATCATGTGGTAAGTCCTTTCAAGCATATAATAAATAATGGCTCCACGTAATTTGTACGAGAGAAAAAAAATAACAAATAAATAAATGGTGACTTTATTGTGTTACAAATTATAAGAACTGACTAAGTGCATGATTTACTACATATGATATTTGAAAATATGCCATGGAACCAAGCTCATCCCCAACTCAAAATCCTCCTTCAGTGGGCCTTGGAAGAATTCTTGAAGGTGCCACTAAATCAAGACCATGCCAACACAAGAAATCTAGCTTAATTTATACCCTCCAAAAGGACATTTGATGTCTTTACCGTGTCTGAAGGTGAAAAAAAATCGAGATAACAAATGATATATCTTGCACTGATATATCAAAATCTTGGCCAACACAACTTCGATCAATTACAGCATCCAAATATCAAATTTAAAATTTATTAACCTAAAAAATTATTTAAAATAGTAACATCAAAAACAAAAGTAATCTTGGCCTATATATTTATAAAGATAATAATTTTAACTTTTAAAATGAGAATCCGTCCTAATTCTTTATAAAAATAGATATAAAGATGATGATTATTTTTGTTCTTACTAATAAGGGTAGATTGGTTGAAAATAGGGATAAGTATATCTTTATTTCCTCGTGTTTCTTCTTGTTGGCCTTGTATTTAAGTGTTATATTACTTAAATGTATTTTTTTATATAATTTTTTTATTTCTTTTAAAGTTAATATGTGTTATGAGAGAAAAGATTGAGCAACGTAGGGATGGATTGGAAGTAAAGATTTATTATTCCTTACAAAATGGTGATGGGATTTAAAAAAGCTCTATTTATAAAGACGGATGGAGAAAGTGGATTTTTTTTATTTTTGGACGAAATGGATATGTAAATTAAAATCTAGGCTTTACTTTATTCTATTGCAATCACTGCATATATTTATATCATATTGGTGAAATCTTCATCCCTTCTTATCTCATCTTGTCTTATTATCATTTCAATATATTTGAATTATATGAATGGATATCTTGCAATACATCAATTTATATTCGTTGATATTTTGTTTATACACATTAACACCTATACGCAATCAATAGATGTGAGAGATTAGAAGAAGAGGGATAAAAAAAATACACTCAACGGCTATGGAAACCTTGCTTACGTGTTTTTTTTTTGGTACAATCAGATGATCACACTAGTATATTGCGAGTCAATACAAATAGATCAGAAAATAGAATTTGTTTAAATACAAAAGGACATGAGTCTTTTTGGTTCCAAATTCAAAAGCCAGAATGATGGACCACAGAGGCTGCCACCCAATTCGCAGTAGAATTAGCTTTCCGATAAATATGACGGATCTGAACTCTATGAACATTCCGAAGGATAGTCCATATATCATGGAGCAGTGGATTAGTAGGAACTTGATTGCAGCATTCCTTTCGAAGTCATCGGATGACAGTAAGAAAGTCTCCCTCAATGAGGAAACTATGAGCATAAAGGATTCGGGTAGCGTAGGAGACACCAGCCCAAGCTGCATAAAGCTCAGCCAAAGGGACAGAGGAGTTTAGGAGACTAAGCCCTCCTACCGCCAACAAAACTCCATCAATCCCTCGGACAACAAATGCAGAACCGGCTGGTCTTCCCCGAACACTCACATCAAAATTGATTTTGACAAATCCTAGAGGGAGGCTTCTAAGAGATGAAAACCGTATGCCGGTTTGCTGCCGAAGCAGCAGGGGAACCCCAGTGGCTAGAACTGTTAGGATCAGAAGCATAGCGATGGAGTGCGAATTCAGACGATAAAGATATGGCATTCCGCACTGTCTTGTGGGAAGATATAATTATATCATCAGTAACAATGAACCGATTCTGCGATAACCAAATTTTTGATTGGTATAGCAGCCCATAGGGCAATCTTCTACTAGTTATCCCTCCGAAGATCGCTCAGGAAAAGGGACCGCCAAGGACCCGTATCATCCTCTCTCAAGTAGTAACCAATCATTTGCCAGATCCGTCTTGCTCCGGGGCAGATGAATATGGCATGATCTGTAATCTCCACCTCATGTCCACACAATCAATAAGTAACCAGATGGGTATTCCCTTTCAGAGAGCAGAGAACAGGTAGGCAAATAGTCCTACGCAAGCTTTCATATAAAAACCTGAACCCTAGGATAGATGGAAAGCTTTCAGATCCATGCAGCATTCATCGTACACTAAGGCTGTGGCCTATAAACCTTCATAATATGTCCATGGTAGGAGCCCTACATAGACAAAATCTCTACCATAATCTGGTGTCAGATGTGTACCCCAAAATAAGCGGAATAGAAAGAATTCGGTGAGATAGCTGCTCACGAAATAAATGGATTACCGTAGGAGTGTGCCATGAAGAGAGATCCTGAGAGATCAGATCAGTAACCCTCATGCTGCTAGGAACATCAGTGCTGATAAAAGTGGGCCATCGTGAGAGAAAAAGATCAGCAATCCATATATCCTGGACAATATCAATCGAGGATCCATCTCCAATCATTCATGAGATCACTACAAGAAAAATAAAAATATTGCGATGCCCAAATGCGTCACAATTGCGTCGCTAAACATGCTATTGCGACACAATGATGGCGTCGCTCAGTTGTCCGTCGCAATATTCATTTGTCTATTGCATCGCATATTGTGACTCTTTGCGATGCAACATTGCGACACATCCATATGCATCGCTAAATTAAAAATTAAATAATATTTAAAATGATTATTAAATATTGCGACGCACTCAATTGCGTCGCAATATTGCGATGCATTTCATTGCATCGCAATATTTAATAAAAATATTTATGATATAATAGCGATGCAATTGCGCCGCTAAAGCGTCGCAAATAAAAAAATTTTAAAATATTGTGACGCAAGGTCATTGCATCGCAATATTTATTAAAAATATTTTAGATATAATAGCGAATCAATTTGAGTCGCTAATGCGTCGCTATTAATTTTTTTTTAAATTATTGCGATGCCAGGTCGTTGCGTCGCAATATTTAATAATAATATTTTAAAATATTAGCGATGCAATTGCAGTCGTTAATGCGTCGCTAAATAAATATTTTTTTTTAAAAAAAATAAAATTTAAAAATTAAAACGGTTAATACAATTCGTTACATTTAAATATTGATCGAACATTCTTCACTCATATTGATCCAAACAATAATCA
>UESW01001747.1:89453-117533 GCA_900491605.1 Calamus simplicifolius | reverse complement strand
GTATTGCATCCCTCTTTTCACCACATCAAAACTAATTAAGAAATTATATCGAAATCAAAAGAAATCAAAAGTCGCAGTACCGGTCAAGAACTCCAACAACGGGTTCCTTGGAAAATTTAGAAATTTGAATGACATCCGATGGAGGCAAACACCGGAAAAGATGGGTAAAACAACGATATGCAATAATAAAAACAAATTTATCTAAAATGAAAAAAAAAAGTGGGGATAGAAATTGGGCATCGAAGAGAAGAAGAAAAGATAAACGGGCCGAAACCTTCTCATCTCTACCACGCTCGCAATCTTGCTCTGCCTTGGAACGCCTTCCAGCTTGCCTTCTAAATTCCACGGGAGAATGGGGTGGTGGGGGTGAGAAACGGAGGAAAATGGAGAGGGGAAGAAATGGGGTAGCACTTTAGAAGGCAAGGTTCTCTGGCGGGTTCATAGAGTTCGCAAGAAGCAAGAATCGGAAAGGGTTTCAAGGAAAAGTCTTTATACATGCAACAAATTCTATCGTCTCTTTTTATTGATTAATGTACATTCAATGTGTTTTGATATTTTAGGACAGTTTTACCATTAGACATTATAGTTATGAACTTACAATATTCATTTCCTTTTAAGGACGTGTCATTGTAAAAAAAAAAAAAAAAACCGAAAATCAGTAATGATACCCCTGCTAAAATATTACGACATCTTAGTTACAAACCTAAGACATCCATTCATGCGAGATATGCTTTACGATATCTCACGAAATTTGGCCCAAATAAAGCTACGACACCCCAACTTTACCATTAAGACACTGGATTTACAAACTTATGATACCCATGGCCTTACAATGGACGCTAGAGAAAAGACTCGCGACGTCGACGACATCCCAGCTAAAATATTATGACATCATAGTTACAAACCTAACATACCCATTCATGCGGGATATGTTTTACAACACCCCATGAGAAAATCAGCCGAAACAATGCTACGACACCCCAGCTTTACCATTAAGATATGCTGATTACGAACTTACAACACCCTTGGCCTTACAACGGACGCTAAAGAAAAGCCTCACGACATCGACGACACCCCAGCTAAAATATTACGACATCCTAGTTACAAACTTAAGACACCCGTTCATGCTTAGAGGATATGCATTATGACATCTCAGGAGAAAATCGATCGAAACAAAGCTACGACACCCCAACTTTACCATTAAAAACCATAGTTACGAACTTACGACACCCGTGGCCTTACAATAGATGCTGAAGAAAAGCCTCGCGACATTGACGATACCCCAACTAAAATATTACGACATCCTAATTACAAACCTAAGACACCCATTTACGCGGGATATGCTTTACGACATCCCATTAGAAAATCAACCAAAACAAAGCTATGACACCTCAGCTTTACCATTAAAACATCGAAGTTACGAACTTACGACACCCGTGGTCTTACAACAGACGCTGAAGAAAAGCTTCGCGACATCGACGATACCCTAGTTGAAATATCATGAAATCCTAGTTACAAACCTAAGACATCCGTTCACACAGGATATGCTTTATGACATCCCATGAGAAAATTGGTCGAAACAAAGCTACGAAACCCCAGCTTTACCATTAAGACACTATAGTTACAAACTTACAACACCCATGGCCTTGCGACATCTTAGGAGGAAATCGGCCAAAAAAACCCCTATGTCACCCCAGTTTTACTTTTACGACACCCTTGGTATAAAATTATAAACATCACTATAATATATTTGAAATAGGTGACAAATTGTTACGTCACCCTAGTTGTAAACCGATGAAACCCTGTACAGACAGCTATACCATCCGTTTAAAAATTTGGGCCTCATGTAGCCACACGGTACGTGACGTGAGAGGGTATGGTTGTAGAGTCGTGATATGATTGTACTGCTTCTGCCATCTTTTCACATAGAAGGAGCGTCGATGTCCTTTCATCTTCTTCTGAAGGCGGCATATATAACTTTTGAACCCTAGATTAACCTACGCTTTTTCTCTTCTCTTTGGTAGTCGAGTAGCCGCTGGCATCCCAAATCTTCTCTACTATTTTTTCTTTTGCATCAATGGTAAAGAGTAATTTCGTGGTTCGACAAAGATCATGAACACAGCAAACACAGAAGCACCGCAAGAAGGAAATGGCAGAAGCAAGCAAAGAAATCATTCTTTATTCAAATGAGGATGATGCTCCTTTAAGTGTCATCCCATATAAAGCTACAGAATCAAAAAGAGGTAAACAGTATGATGACTTCTTGATTCAGATATGTTGGCCCAGATGACAACCCAAGAGGGGGGGGGGGGGGTGAATTGGGTTCTTTAAAATTAGCCTTTTTTAAAAAATGTTTGCTTAATAAGAATGAAGGCAATAGCAATGCAAATATAAAGTGTAGTGAATAAAACAGAGATAGAGAAAGAGTCAATGGAAGCACGGCAAACACAAAGATTTTATAGTGGTTCGGTGTATCCAACACCTACGTCCACTCCCAAGATTCACTTGGGTCCACACTATAATCACCCTAGATTACAGCAGAGTTGTTTTACAAGCTCACAACTCAAACTTATTGTTTTTCCGGGATCACAACGAACCCAGCTAGTTTTCAAGGGCTCACCAGCACAAAACCCTAACCCAAGCTTTACCAAGCGTGTACCGAGGTAAGACTACCTCAACTAGTTCAATCCCCCAGATTGAACTAGACACAAGGAATAAAAGTATTATTTTTTAGTTACAAAGCTCCTCAATGAGCAGATAAACAAATATATAAATGAAGTTTAGAAAAGCCTGATTTGCAGTTGGTTGGCTTTGAGCTTTTCTTCTCTTCCTCAACTCCTTTGAAGTGTAGAATCGGGCCTCAGCTTGGATTCTTCACGGAATGTAAGTTGGAGTTGATTTGAGCTTTTTCTCTTTTCTTTGAGTGTTGAAAATCCCTTGAGATGCTCTTAAATAGCTCTTGGATTTTCTTCTGAAGCTTCCTTGGATTGTTGAGCTTGAACACAGAAGGAGCTTCCTTTGATTTCACACTCTTTCTTTCACTCTATTTTGAATCACGGATTTTTTCAAATGAAGCTCTGTTTTTCCGATTTTTCTTTTCTTTTCTCTTGAAATGATATCTCTCTATTGTGTGTCTTTGATTTGAAAACAACTTCTCTATTTATAGATTATGCAAAAATATAGCCGTTAGAAACAAAGAAAAATAGCAGTTAATTAAAAATCTTACCGTTGACGCTGAGTTGGCATTCAGAAAAAATTTCGCCTAGATTTGCTGGAGTCGACTCATGCTTTCCGCGAGTCGGCTCGAGGTCGTGATACCAAAAATAGAAATGTTCAGAAAGTTATAGGGTCGACTCATCAAAAGTAAAGTGTCGACTCCTGACAGTCGGGGGTCGACTCATGAAAATTGGGGTCAACTCGCGAAGTGCTCAGAAAAACACACCTCTGGTGTCTAAGAGGAGTCAACTCGCACAGTCATGGAGTCGGCTCGACAGAATCGGGGGTCGACTCGAGAATTGCATGCGTCACTATTTATTTATTTTTTCTTCGAAAATGCATCGCTACGGCGTCGCAATAATTTTTTAATATTTATAAATGATAATATGTATAATTTATGATAATAATTGCGACGCACAAATTACGTCATAATATTTTTTTTATACTTTTTCATTACATATATTTATAGAAAAAACATTGTGATGCAACTATTGCGTCGCAATATTATATTTCTTTTATTTATTATTACTAATAAAAATTATATTTACTAAAAATAATTGCGATGCATATATTCGTCGCAATATTTGTTTATTTTTTTCTTCGAAAATGCGTCGCTACGACGTCGCTACGGTTCGAGATCGCTGACGATCTGACGGTTGCCATCGATCCCAACCCTGATCCTGATCCGCTGCGACGACCTCGGACCACGCGATCGATCCGATCGGCAACGATCTGACGATTGCAATCGATCCAAGCCCTGATCCCGATCGGCCACGATCGATCTCGGACCGTTGTGATCGTCCGAGATCGCTGACGATCCGATGGTTGCGATCGATCCAACCCCTGATCCCGATTCGCCATGACCGATCTAGGACCATGGCGATCGGACCGATCGGCGTCGATCCGACGGTTGCCATCGATTCAAGCCCTGATCGATCCTAATCGGCGATGAACAATCTCGGACCGTCGCGATTGATCCGATAGGCGACAATCCGATGTTGCGATTGATCCAAGCCGTGATCCCGATCGGCCACGACCGATCTCGTACCGTTGCAATCCATCCGAGATCGGCGATGATCCGATGGTTGTGATCGATCAAAGCCATGATCCCGATCGGCCACGATCGATCTTGGACCGTGGCGATCGGTCCGATCGGCGACGATCCGATGGTTGCGATCAATCCAGGCCCTGATCCCGATCGGCCATGACCGATCCCATACCGATGCGATCGGTCCGAGATCGCTGACGTTCCGACGGTTGCGATCGATCCAAGCCCTGATCCCGATCGGCAACGACCGATCCCGAACTGTGGCGATCGGTCCGATCGGCGATGATCCGACCATTGTGATCGATCCAAGCCCTGATCCCGATCGTCCATGATCGATCTCGGATCGAGATCGATTGGACCGATCGGCGTCGATCCGACGGTTGCCATCGATCCCAACTCTGATCCTGATCTGCCATGACCGATCTCGGACCACGGCGATCGATCCGATCGGCGACGATCCGACGATTGCGATTAATCCAAGCCGTGATCCCGATTGGCCACGATCGATCCCGGACCGTTACGATCAGTCCGAGATCGTTGACGATCCGACGGTTGCGATCGATCCAGGCCCTGATCCCGATTGGCCATGACCGATCCCATACCAATGCGATCGGTCCGAGATCGCTGACGTTCCGAGGGTTGCGATCGATCCAAGCCCTGATCCCGATCGACCACGATGATCCCGGACTATGGCGATCGGTCTGATCGGCTATGATTCAATGATTGCGATTGATCCAAGCCCTGATCCCAATCATCCACGATCGATCTCGGATCGTGGTGATCGGACCGATCGGCGTCGATCCGACGGTTGCCATCGATCCCAACCCTGATCCTGATCCACCATGACCAATCTCGGACCACGGCGATCGATCCGATCGGCGATGATCCAACGATTGTGATCGATCCAAGCCCTAATCCTGATCGGCCACGATCGATCCTGGACCGTTGCGATCGGTCCGAGATCGCTGAAGATCCGACGGTTGCGATCGATCCAAGCCCTGATTTCGATCGGCCATGACCGATCCCATACCATTGCAATCCGTCCGAGATCGGCGACGATCCGATGGTTGTGATCGATCGAAGCCATGATCCCGATCGGCCACGACCGATCTCGGACCATGGCGATCGGTCCGATCGGCGATGATCCGACGATTGCGATCGATCCAAGCCCTGATCCCTATCGGCCACGACCGATCCTGGACCGTTGCGATCGGTCCGAGATCGCTGACGATTCGATGGTTGCAATCGATCCAAGCCCTGATCCCGATTGGCCACGACCGATCAGGACCATGGCGATCGGATCGATTAGCGTCGATCCGACGGTTGCCATCGATCCAAGCCCTGATCGATCCCGATCGGCGATGAACGATCTCGGACTGTCGCGATCGATCCGATAGGCGACAATCCGATGGTTGCGATCGATCCAGGTCGTGATCCCGATCAGCCACGACCAATCTCGGACCGTTGCAATCCATCCGAGATCGGCCATGATCCGATGGTTACGATCGATCCAAGCCCTGATCCGATCGGCCCTGACTGATCCCAGACCGATGCGATCGGTCCGAGATCGCTGACGATCCGACGATTGCGATCGATCCAAGCCCTGATCCCGATCGGCCACGACCGATCCCGAACCATTGTGATCGATCTGAGATCGCTGACGATCCGATGGTTACGATCGATCCAAGCCCTGATCCCGATCGGCCATGACCGATCTCATACCGTGGCAATATGTCCAATCGTCGACGATCCGACGGTTGCGATCGATCATAGCCGTGATCCCGATCGGCCACGATCGATCTCGGACCGTGGCGATCGGTCCGATCGACGACGATCCGACGGTTGCGATCGATCCAAGCCCTGATTCCGATCGGCCACGATCGATTTTGGACCGATCGCTATTTAACATAATTAATTTTTTAAAAATATTGCGACGCAAAGGGTTGCATCGTATTTTTTTAATATGATAATTATATTATAAAAAATTAATTTTATTTATAATAATTACGACGCAACAAGTGTGTCGCTAAATTAAAATATAATTTTTTTTTTCTGGTTTATTGCGTCGCTAATGCATCGCTATTTAACATAATTAATTTTTTAAAAAACATTGCGATGCACTGAGTTGCATCGCAATATTTTTTTCTCATATTTATAATTTATAAAAATTAATTTTATTTAAATTATTTGCGATGCAATTAGTGCGTCGCTAAATTAAAAATAATTTTTCTAATTTTTTGGTTTATTGTGTCGCTAATGCGTCGCTATTTAATATATTTAATTTTTTTAAAAATATTGCGACGCACTGAGTTTCGTCGAATATTTTTTTCTAATATTTATAATTATAAAATTTAATTTATTTAAATTATTTGCGACGCAATTGGTGCGTCGCTAAATTAAAATAATTTTTCTAATTTTTTGGTTTATTGCGTCGCTAATGCGTCGCTATTTAATATATTTAATTTTTTAAAAACATTGCGACGCACTGAGTTGCGTCGCAATATTTTTTTCTAATATTTATAATTTATAAAATTTAATTTCATTTAAATTATTTGCGATCAATTGGTGCGTCGCTAAATTAAAAATAATTTTTTCTAATTTTTGTTTATTGCGTCGCTAATGCATCGCTATTTAACATATTTAATTCTTTTAAAACATTTCGACGCACTGAGTTGCGTCGCAATATTTT
The DNA here is from genome assembly GCA_900491605.1 of Calamus simplicifolius. NCBI lineage: Eukaryota > Viridiplantae > Streptophyta > Magnoliopsida > Arecales > Arecaceae > Calamus > Calamus simplicifolius. The sequence goes on along the minus strand of UESW01001747.1, from coordinate 110,580 downwards.
TTCCCATATTTATATTTTATAAAAAATTAATTTAAAAATATTACGATGCATTATTTCGTCGCTAAATAAAAAATTAATTTTTTTGATTTTCTGATTTATTGAGTCGCTAATGCGTCGTTAATTGCGTCGCAATATTTTGTTGTCACAGAGGCGTCGCAAAGTGGTCACAATTTAGCGACGCATAATTGCGTCGCTAAATTTGCGTCGCTATTTCAGTATTTTCTTATAGTAGATGTTATTCAGGATAGTCGGTGCATGCTGACAAATCTTCTTTTAGAAGAAAGAATGACCACGAGAATGTTGAAAATCCATAAAAGGCGTCCAGTCACCGTATCTAGCACGCATAAAAAAGCTTCATAAGCTGCATATATTTATATCATATTGGTGGAATCTTCATCCCTTCTTATCTCATCTTGTCTTATTATCATTTCAATATATTTGAATTATATGAATGGATGTCTTGCAATACATCAATTTATATTCGTTGATATTTTGTTCATACACCTTAACACCGATACGCAATCAATAGATGTGAGAGATTAGAAGAAGAGGGATAAAAAAAAAATACTCAACGGCCATGAAACCTCGCCTATGTGTTTTTTTTGGATACAATCAGGTAATCACACTAGTTTAGTGCTAATCAATCTAGATAGATTAGAAAATATAATTTGTTTAAATACAAAAGGATAGGGATCTTTCTGGTTCCAAATCCAAAAGCCAGAATGATGGGCCACAGAGGCCGCCATCCAATTCGCAGTAGAATTGGCTTTCCGATAAATATGATGGATCTGGACTCTATAGACATCCCGAAGGGTAGTCCATATGTCATGGAGTAGTGGGTTAGTAGGGACTTGATTACAGCATTCTTTCGAAGCCATCGGATGACAGTAAGAGAGTCCCCCTCAATGAGAAAACTATGAGCATAAAGGATTCGAGTAGCATAGGAGATGCCAGCCCAAGCTGTATAAAGCTCAGCCAAAGGGACAGAGGAGTCTAGAAGACTAAGCCCTCCTACCACCAACAGAACTCCATCAATCCCTCAGATAACAAATGCAGAACCAGCTAGTCTTCCCCGAATACTCACATCGAAATTAATTTTGACAAATCTTAGAGGGGGGCTCCCAAGAGATAAAAACCGTATGCCGGTTCGCTACCAAAATAGTAGGGGAACCCTAGTGGCTAGAACTATCAGGATCAGAAGCATAGCAATGGAGTGTGAATTCAGACAATAAAGATATGGCATTTCACACTGTCCTATGGGAAGAGATAATATCGTAAGTAAAAATGAGCCGATTCTGCGATAATCAAATCTAATTGGTAGTAGCAGCCCACAGGGCAATCTTCTGCTAGTTATCCCTCCGGAGATTGCTCAGGAAAAGGGACCGCCAAGGACCTATATCATCCTCTCTCAAGTAGTAACCAATCATCTGCCAGATCCATCTCGCTCTAGGGCAGATGAAGATGGCGTGATCTGTAGTCTCCGCCTCATGTCCACACAATTGATAAGTAATCGAAATGGGCATTCCCCTTTAGAGAGCAGAGAACAGGTAGGCAGACAGTCCCACACAAGCTTTCATATAAAAAGCTGAACCTTAGGATGGATGGAAAGCTTTCAGATCCATGCAGCATCCATCGTACACCGAGGCTGTGGCCTATAAACCTTTATAATGTCCATGGTAGGAGCCCTACATAGACAAAATCTCTACCATAATCTGGTGTCAGATGTATACCCCAAAATAAGCAGAATAGAGAGAATCCAAAGAGATAATTGCTCACCAAATAAACGGATCACCGTAGAAGTGTGCCATGAAGAGAGATCCTGCGAGATCAGATCAGTAATCCTCATGCTGCTAGGAACATCAGTGCTGATAAAGTGGGCCATCGTGAGAGGGAAAGATCATCAATTCATATATCCTGGACAACATCAATCGAGGATCCATCTTCAATCATCCATGAGATGTTATTCAGGATAGTCGGTGCATGCTAACAAATCTCCTTCTAGAAGAAAGAATGACCACGAGAAGGTTGAAAATCCATAAAAGGCATCCAGTCACCGTATCTAGCACCATAAAAAAGCTTCATAAACAGTGCGGATCAAGCAAGAAACGCAAAGCATGCCTAGCAATCAGAGCCTCTTTCCTTACCGTCAGAGACTGGATTCCAAGTCTCCCTTCAGAAATTGGCATGCAAACAATGTCACATGCCTACAAATGAATACCATGCCATCATGTATAGAAGCCAAGAGAAAATCCTGAAGCATCTTTCCATCCTCCTTATACAAGTAATCGGGAAAGCAGCGTTGGATAGAAGATGCAGAGGGAGGAAATTAAGAACCTAGCAAATAAGGGTGATTCTTGCTATCATGGATAAACTAGTGACCTACCAGCTATCAATGCGGTTCGAACCCGGTACTCGATATCAGTGTAATCACTACTATATGGCCGCTTTCTTATAATAGAAATCTTTAGATATGATAGCCAATCAGCCTGACTATATATGTCCAAGGTTTGAAGGATGGCTATCAATGGCTTTCGAACTAAAGCAGATCATAGACTTTGAAAATTGATCTTTTGTCCAAAAGTGTGATAATAATACTGAATAATGAAAGCAAAGATGATTGTATTATAAATAATAATTTAGTTCAACAATATGCAATTATCGATGAATAGGAGGTGAGAGACTTGCTTGCGTGTTTGAAATTAGAGATGCCCTCCCTGCATTGTTATTAAAATAATTTTTAAATTTAGTCGGCATTAAATTTCGGAAATGAGAAAGAAATTATAAAGAAGGAGAAGCCATCGGTTCAAAAGTCTACGGAACTTGCCTGTTTTGAGAGTGAAAAAAAAAAGCCTGAAGAACTTTGAAGCTCGCACCTGCATCTTCCTTTATGCCATCCCTCTCTTGAAACAAACTCGAGAGACGACAAGAGCCATAAAGTCCATGCCATCCCATCCGATCACGTGTGACGTTATATATTCTACAGAGGTAGGGGCGCTCTTTCTGACGTGGGAAACGCGAAGGGAATATGCCGCCACGCCAGGCCTTCTTGTTCTTTTGTTTAAAAATTTGGATTCCTTGTTCTTTTTTTTAAAATTTGGATTCGTATAGCTCTGGGTGGAGTGGGACCGGTCCAGAAAGGGACAAATTGAAAGGCTTCTACCGAACGGAAGAGATGACCCCCCGGCTCCAGAAATAATTTATCGGTACGTCTTATTATTAACTGGCCCGAAATACAATCATTACTTTCAACGACGACCTGAGGCTACCTGCAACCTCTCCTCTCTCTCCTCTCTCTTTTTTTGTTTTTGTTTTTGTTTTGAGAAAAAAGGGGGGGGGGGGGGGGCAACGGAGTCCTAGTGTTTGTGTTTTGGGCGTGTGATACTGATGCTTTAAAATCATGTTGTTCTGCTATCTGATTCTTAAGAATCTGTGCTTTAAGATTTGTATTTTTGAGTCTTCTTCTCTGATCTTTTGGTGATCTTTTCGTCTTCTCCTCTCCTCTGCTCTGAACCTTTCTTTGGTCGCCTCGTCTTCCCCTATGGCGTCAGATGCGGCGGCGAAGGCTGGGTTCCTAGGAGACGGACTGTGGATTCCGAGTTTTACTGGGTCACCCCATCGCCCTCGCCGACAGAGATAGCGAGGTAGAGGTGATGTATCCAGAGGTGGTGGCTGTGCCGAGGCTGAACTTGAAGCTGAGCTAGTTGAGTGGAAGCAAGGCGCGCTCCTTCCAGAAGTAGGTTCCCGCTGAGGCCCTCATCAGGGAATTCTGGCGCTCTGGTGTTAAAGGTGAGATTATTCCTATTAGTATGGCATTTCGATGCCATGTTTTCTGCTTCGAGTCGGTTGAAGCGTGTGATTTGGTGCTCCAGCGTCCCTGGGTTGTCAATGGCCAAGTGATTGGGACTGAGGCATGGCGGCCGAGTTTACTCCGGCTGAGGATTCCGTCCCGTCGGTGTTGGTTTGGGTTAGATTGCCGAACCTCCTTCTAGAGTTTTGGAAGGAGGAATTTCTTAAGGCGATTATGGCATCGGCGGGAGATTTCTTGTGCGCTGATGCTGCTACAAAGGCGAAAAACAGGGGAGCTTATGCAAGGGTTTGCCTCCGGGTGGATCTTCGTCGCCCTCTTCGGGTACCCAGATTCAGGGAATTAATCTACCGTTTTGGCAGCAATTTGCATATGAAAACATGCAAGGGATCTGTCTGAGCTGTGGATCGTTGCATTTGGGAGGGGCGTGCTCTGTTACGGCGAGGTCAGCTAAAGCTTCCCCTGATTCCTTCTCTCCTTTTCGACCGTGGATTGCTGCTGTCAGGCAACGGCAGGTCGGCTCTGGTTCTCAGGCGGCTGAGAGGGGGAAGGCTCTACCCAAATCCTCTTCGTCTGTCCCTGGCAATGCTTCTGGTGCTCTGAAGGACCTGAACGGGAATTGATCGGGCAAGGAGGCTTCGTCCGACGGCTGGGTGTCACCGGTGAAGTGGCTCGCCGGAGATCCTCCTCATCGACGAAGATGGTGATCGCGCCATCGGCTGAGTCCAGTCTCCCTGGGCCTTGTTCGGGATTGGGGGCTCCTGGCATGGGGGGCGTGCCGGTTAAGGCAGCCTGTGCCATTTTTAAAGCTTTGAAGAAGGACCTGTTACCACCTAAGGAGGCCGGCACCCGAGAGCAGTGTCTGAATATTTCAAATGATTCCAAGAACCCATTTGCCAATTTAGGTTTGGATTCGGGTGTAGTTGGCCAATTGGATAATAGGATGTCTGTCCTGGGCCCCTAAAGCAACCCAGACTGGAGGTTTCTCTGTCTCCTAGGTCTGTATCTACTCCAGTGAAAAGGAAGGGGAAAGGTAAGCCGCCTTTGTCAAAACTTGGGGGGGCCAAAATCTTGTCTCCTGATCGGCTCGCTCTTCCCCCCTATAGCCAGGATGGCAGCGAGGAGAAGGCAACGTCGATCCCAGATAAGGTTGCCAGGGTTTCTGTGAGGATTGATGCTGCTGATCCTATGAGCTTGGATTCTGATTTAGTGGCCTCGGAGCAGATTCTCAGATTGATAAGTCTGGGGTTTAGTCGGAAGGCTCGCGAGTCTGTTCATTACAGATGCCTGAGGAAGGCATTATGAGGAAAGGGGTCCAACTGATTGTATTATGTTGGAGGACCAGGGAGGGGTCCTAGCCTCCCCTAGTTTGTAAATGAAGATTTTAATTTGGAATGTGAGAGGAGCTCGAAAGCCTTCATTTCGCTCCTCTTTTGGTAGATTGTTACAGTTATATCATTTTGATATATGTATCATTTTGGAAACTAGATTATCGGGTGATAGTCTGGCCCGGTTTCGTAGTAGATTGCTCGTTCGTGGTCCTCGTATGCGGTGGACGCTGATGGTTTGTCGGGAGGTATGCTGGCTATATGGCGGGGTTCTGATCTTCGAATTCATGCTTTTCATCAGTGTAAGCAGCAGATTGGTCTTATTGTTTCTGAAAGAACCTCTAATCCCTGGCTCCTATCGGCTGTCTACGCCAGTACGGACTATCAGGAAAGAAGGGTTCTCTGGTCTGAATTGCAATCCCTGCTTGCTCAAGGTCTTCCTTCTATTATTGCAGGGGATTTCAACTGTATCACTGAGGCCAATGAAAAACGAGAGGGTAGACGGGTTATAGGAACTGCTGATATTAATGAATTTAGATCCTTCATTGATTCTTATGGGTTGTTAGATTTGGGGTATTCTGTACCCCAATTTACCTGGTGTAATAATCATCAGGGGTCTGCTTGGGTTTGGGAGAGGCTGGATAGGGCTTTGGCTACTGAACAGTGGATTCACATTCACCCTGCTGTTACTGTTACTCACCTCCCCCGAATTGCCTCGGACCACTGCCCTATTTTGATTTCCATGGAGGCTCCTCAGCACCAGCGTAAGCAGTTTATATTTGAGCAGTTTTGGTCTGCCCACTTGCTGCTCGTACTATTATTTCTCAGATTTGGCATCTTCCTGTCAGGGGCAATGCTGTCTATCGGTTATCTCGCCATCTTAAGATGGCCAGACACAGGTTGTCCTGATGGAATAGGACGGAGCTGGGGGATTTGACCAGACAAGTTGAACACGTTGAAAATGACATTAGGGATTTGCAGTCTAAGGAAGATCTGGATGGCTTTCTGGTTCACTCGGACCTCTCTTCTCTCCGGGAAAATCTTGCTCGTCATCACTCCCTCCTTCGGCAGCAGGAGGTCTACTGGTGGCAGAGATCTAGGTTTCAGTGGATTCGCGACGGGATCGCAATACTAGATTTTTTCATCAGGCCACCCTGAAGCGTCGTGCGGCTAATAGGATTCGCAGGATAGTTGATGATGAGGGGAATAGTCAGGAGGATGTTCAATCTATCAGGGAGCTGCTTCTTCACTTCTTCCATCTAGATGGGCAGAGTCCACTGGTGATGGTGGTCCGATTATTCAGGTTCCGACTCAAGAAAGGTGTCTTCTCAGGATAATATTATGCTTGCCAGATCTATTTCAGTGGATGAAATTAAGGAGGCCCTTTGGGAGCTGGGTCCGGATAAGGCCCCTGGGCCTGATGGCTTCCCTCCTTTTTTCTTCTGTCACTACTGGGATATTGTTGGTCAGGAGGTGGTCCAGGCTATTCAGACTGTGTTCCAATCTAAACACATTCATGAGGAATGGAATCAGACCTTGATTACTTTGGTGCCTAAACGCTCGGATGCATCCCTTCCGCAGCATTTTAGGCCCATAAGTCTATGTACTACTCTGTATAAGGTCTGTGCTCGCCTTTTAACTCGCCGCCTCAGTATGGTGATTCCTTGTATCATTTCTGCTGAGCAGGGGCGTTTATTAGAGGGCGATCTATATCGGATAACGTCCTCATTGCCCAGGAGTTTATGCATGACCTCATAGAGCTCCGGCTAGTCGCTGTCTTATGGCTGTTAAGCTAGATATGGAGAGAGCTTATGATAGACTGAGTTGGACCTTCTTGCATCGCACTCTTCAGGAGTTTGGATTTGATGGGCTTTATTGAGTGGATCATGGCTTGCATTCTGAGGCCTTGTTTTTCCCTGATCATTAATGGGACTCCGACTTAGTTCTTTCGCTCCGCTGTTGGGCTTCGGCAGGGATGCCCTTTATCCCCTTTGCTATTTATCTTAGCTGCGGATGATCTCTCGCGTGCTTTCTACCAGGCTCAGCTTGAGGGGCAGATTACTCCTTTTAGGGCTGGTGTGCAGGGCCCTCCGGTTTCCCATCTTTTTTTGCTGATGATTGTATTCTCCTTGGTCGGGCTACTATTGGAAATGCGGCTTCATTCTATTCTATTATTCAACACTACTGTCAGGCTTCGGGACAGAAGGTGAATTTTCTCAAGTCTTCTATATGTTTCAGCCCGAAGACCTCTAGGTTCATCAGGGAAGCCATTGTCAACTTGTCAGGTATCACTACTCAGACTGACAGGTTTATGTACTTGGGGATCCCTATAACGGGAAGACGTCCCCGATGCTCCGACTATTATGAGCTAGAGAGGAGGGTTCGTCAGCGGATTGAGGGGTGGCAGGTCACTGGTCTTTCGATGATGGCCAGGGTCATCATCATTCGCTCGGTTCTTTCCTATCTTCCCCTGTACCTGATGGCGAATGCTGCTGTTCCGATTACCTATCTAAGGAAGATTGAGAGATGCTTTAGAGATTTTCTATGGGCTTCTAAGCAAGAAGGTCATGGTATTCATTTGTTATCCTGGGATACGGTCTGTATGCCTATCCAAGATGGAGGTCTTGGGATTCAGTCTCTCATTGTTAGAAGGGAGGCCCTTCTTGCCAGACATGCTTCGAGATTCCTCCTGGAGCCGCATTGTATGTGGAGCACTCTAATGCGCGCTAGGTATGGTGACTGGTCGTTTGCCTTGCACATTTGCCCACCTCGGGTTGTTCCTCTTTTTGGAGGGAGGTTTGTCGTCTTGGCCAGACTATTCGAAAATCTCTCTTGGATGATTGGTGATGGAGCTTCGATTGATGTCAGTCAGGACACCTGGATTTCTGAGATTCCTCTATCTAGGTGGCCCTCATTTGTTAGTATTGATGCCCCATCCAGCTTAAGGGTCAAGGATTTGATTTCAGTAGATCCCCTTGCTTGGCATATCCCCTCGGTGACTCGTTTATTTGGAATGGAGCTTTCTAGCTGATTCTCTCCATGCCTATTACACCTGGCCGTATATCTGACTGTAGGGTATGGCAGAGGTCCTATCTCTCCAGGGCTCCTACCAGGGATTTGATGAAGATTTTCAGGCCTGTGCCCCAGCGTTCGGAGGATGCGGCATGGATTTGGAAGATCCCCACTCTTCCTAGGATTCGGCTCTTTATCTGGAAGCTTATGTGGGATTGTCTGCCTACCTGTGTCCTCCTCTCTCAGAGGGGTCTGGCTATTCAGCCGATCTGTCCCTTGTGTAGGCTGGAGGAGGAAACTACTGAGCATGCTATCTTTATATGTCCCAAGCTAGACGGATATGGGATTTGGTGGGTTATTCTGTTAGATTGCTTGATTCAGGCTCCTCTCGCTCTTCTTTTCTTCTTGACCTCCGGAGGGATTCTCAGCAAAAGAATGGGCTTTGGGCTACCACGGCTTATCAGATTTGGCTCTCGAGGAACCGGCTTATTTTTACTGATGATTCTATCTCTGCTCTCCGGATTGTAAGGAAGACTAGATATTTGGTAGCGGACTGTGCCCGTATTGGTTCTGACGTCTCTGGCCTCTGGGGTTTTTCTGCTGCTTCGGCAGTGAACTAGCATACGGTTTTCATCTTTTGGAAGCCCCCCTCCAGGGTTCATCAAAATCAATTTTGATGGTAGTGTCCACGGTAGAGCTGCAGGTTCTGCTTTCATCATCCATGGTCACCATGGTGACTTGTTGGCTGCTGGAGGGTTTGGTACTCTTGACTCCTCTGTCCCTATGTCTGAGCTTGATGTGGCTTGGGTGGGCATCTCTTATGCTGCTCAGATTCTTCATGCTAAGAGGCTTTTGATTGAGGGTGATTCCAAGTCGATCATCTCTTGGTTGCAGAAAAGAATTAGCCTTCTGGCCTTGCGAATCCGATTCTTACGGATATTTGGACTATCCTACGGGAGAGCGACTACGCCCAGATCCATCATATTTATCGTGAAGCCAATTCGGCGACGGACTGGGTGGCTACGGCAGCAGCGCAGCATGCTGGATCATAGATATGGAAGCCGGACGATCCCTGTCCTTCTTTATTGATGCAAATTTTGAGTTCGAATCTATCTGGGTTGATTCGTATGCGACTAGTATGATCACCCGTTTGTACCAAAAAAAAAAAGAGCGGGGGGCAACGCTGCTCCTGTTAGAGTTTCTGCGGTAAGTGGTGCAACGTAGGCGCATTTTAGTTAGCGTTTGAAGAAAGTTATTTTAGGAATAAAAATATAATATTTTTAAAAAATAATTTATTTTTTTATTTTAAATTTTTATTTAACTTATAATTTAGTATTTTATTTTATTCAATGTAATTAATATAGTATTATTCTAAATAATGTTTGAATGATAAGAGAATAAGCCTTTATTTCATTAGAAATAGATGCATATTTTTTTAGAAATTTTAAAAATACTTCTGACCAAATAATAAGAAAAAATAGATTATTAATATATTTATTAATATAATTACTTAAATAAATTATTTTTATTAATTAATCTATTATTATGATCTATTAAAAGTTTGCATGTTATGTATATATATTAGTAATGGTTAGCAAGAGAAAAGTGGATTATACTATTATCATTTTACGGTGGATATTATTATGTACATATATTAATAACGGTTAGTCAAGACTACATCTTTTCCCTCTTTATATTTACTATTATAAATTTTTTCGATAGAAAAGGTAATAGTCAAATTTTTTTTTTCAGTCACTATCTTGGAATATGGTAAATAAAAATAGGGCTATTCCATGGGAAAGTATGGAATACAAATTCTAGAATAAGGATATTTGATCAAAATATCAATTCCTAGGGGTCCATCACCTTTTTTTTGTCTGTTTGAGGGAATAGCATGAAATAAGACTCTATTCCAATTAGGAATAGGGCATCCAAACACTATCTTAAATAATTAGAATTGAAGAAAATATCTGTTAGATTTTCGTTATTAACATCAACCCAATGCAAAGCCAGAGAGACTCGGATTGTAATTTAAGTTTGAATCCAAATTTTAATGATAGTACTTCATATCTTAGAATCCAAGATAGCAAGCTAGTGAATTTTGTTCTAATAGTCGCGTAACCTATTTCAGACTATTTTAGATTCAAATATTAAAATAGTGCACTCATAGATAATTATAATCAAGGTAGGTATTAGTTTTATCCTTAAAAATAAATAAAATATAAAATTAAAATTATTTTTTTTACACGAGAATAATAACATAGTTAGGAGCTATTCTTGCAAAATAAGAATAGTCCGTCCATGATTTATGCTACGGGAGAGATGCTAGCAAGGCACGTAATCTTAACTTGGAATAAATTAACTCATTTCCTAAACGTTAGTGGTGCAGATATGATTGGATGTTATTTTAAATGGCTTTTATTTAAAAAAAAACAAGTAAATTACATAAAGATTTGGTTAAAAATCATTTCTATCTTGTAATTTCTTTTTGATGAGAAAATGAAGAAGAGAGAAGAACTTTCTTATAATTTATTAATTATAAATTAGTTTGTTCAAGTAAAGATAGAAAAAAAGAAAAGAAAAGTAAAATATAGAATAGGATGGTTAAGAGAAAAAGAAGTCAAAAAAAAAAAAAAGCTTTAGGTTTCTTCCAAGATGAAGCTAGAGAACATCAAATTATATTCCTAAGGCATCTAGTGATCCATCAAGCGTAGGTGCGAGGGGTTATCAAAAATAATGACGACCCTGCAAAGCACACAAATTCATCCACTCCTTGAATGCATGGATGGTCTTTAGTTCATTTGTGGAGGTAACGATCAATAGAGTTGTACTCGATGGTAAAAGATGCAGTTTCGTTAATTAAATTACTTGGATAGCTATGGCAACTTCCATTCAAAGGAGAGGCATGAAGCTGGCTGATGGAAGTAGAAATGCAAGTTGTGTGGCATGACAGATTTCTTATGAATATATACTTTCGAATTAATTTATTTTAAAATTTATGAGCCTTGAAAAAGAAAATTCAAACCATAGTTTTGGGCCTTTTGGCTTAACACACAGTAGAGAATGGTCGTATAATAGATTTTAGAATATGTACGCCTTATTGGCCATTCTAGACGGAACCATTACCAACTTGCATGCATGGTTTTAATTAGTACAAGTTTTTTCATGCCATCTCATTTATGCCTGCCATTCTGATATTTGCTGGGATTTACAGAAATTTCTATGACATGGTGTGCAATATATCTTGCAAATTACTTTTAGTCACCCTTTCTCTATAAAAATATCTATGGCATGGCCAATTCACACGGCTAGTGCGCGCTTACTGCATCGAGGTCGATGCAGCAAGGCTTTTCGGACCTAGTATATAAGGCGTGACCAACATGCATTTAGCACACCTAAACTTAATAGCATTTTACCATTTTAGCTTCCTAATAGCTATAAAACAGTTAGTTTGGGAGGTAGTTACATCAATTTCTTAAATAAAAGATTGTTTTGCCCTTTTAAACCACCAATAAAGCTAATTTTTAAAGGTATTCTTATCTTTTACTCAAAAGGCCTATTTATCCTCATAAATGTGTAGTTTTCAAGATTTATTAGAACATTTGGAAGCCCTCCAACTTATGTAAATAGTCTTCAACCCTTATTTTTTATTTTACTTCAAATTACAAGCCCTTTAAAGCTCTTCTAAGCTCTTTTCATCTTCCTATAAGCCCTTCTTTTTATTTCTCTTATTCTCTATCTAGTCTCCAACTGATTCTCTTAATCTCTATCTATAGTCTCTATTCCATATGCTCTATAATTAACAATGTCTTCATACCCAATAGTGTCATCGATACCATGTCGATCATCAAATCCAAAGGTACATTCAAAACTTTAGGAGTTTGTTTGCATTTCGACATTGAGGAGATCATCGATTTATGGGTAATAAATAAAGTTAGAGATATCATTAAATATATACAATCTTCTAAAATTAAAAAATAAGAATTTAAAGCTTTATGTATTGCCTATAGTTTAAAATATAAATAATTTTTATTAGATATAAAACATAAATAAAATTCTACATATTTAATATTATAATTATATTTTAAATATAAAGATATTATTATCATATTTTATAATATTCACTTCTTCGATCAAACTATATTAGATTCTCATTAGAATAATTATGGTATTATCATGTAATTTTTGAAGTGTTTTTACGAAGCGACTAATATTTGATCAACAAATCAATAATATTACCAACTATAAGGAAGCTAAAAGTTTTAAAGATATTACTAATAGAAATAAAATTTAATAAGTATTAAGAAAAAATTATATTTTTAATGTTTAACTTTAATTATGGATCCTAAAATTGAATTAGATGATTTCTATATAACGTTAAAAGCAATTTATAACAATACAATGTATGAACTAAATAAAAATAGATTTAAAGTTAAAATTAGTAATTTATTAATAAAAGTTATGATATATAATTAAAAATATAATAGAGAATAATTATGAAATATGCTAAAAAAATCAAAAATTACACTTTTTTATCATTTAATGAATTAACTTTTTATATGAATTATAATGATTTTATAAATTTTTTAGCTTAGAACGAAATAGATAATTTAGATATTCTGGCCTAGTGATGGGTACATGAGAATAATTATCCTATACATGCCACTATGACCTATGATCTACTAACTCTTTCGGTATTAACTATAGCATTGGAATCTACTTTTAGTGTACTTGATGATAGGAGAAGTCGATTGAAATCCAATACAATAGAAATGCTGGTTTACCTTAAGGATTTGTGCGATAAAAAAAACAAAATGCAAGGTCAGAAGAATGATAATGAAAAGTTCCATTGAATTGATAATGACCAGTGTAGAAGGCCAAAAATGAAAGATGGTCCAATCCATTACAATCCTAAAAGCCAGACGAAAAAATAACCATAAGTCGCACCAACGGCAAGCCCTAGAAAAGATGAGTTATCTAATTTATTTTATTTAGTTCTTTTAAAATCAGTTTTAAATTTTAAAAATTATAATAAATAAAAATTTCGATGTTAGGTTGGTCCACTAAGCTCGATAACATAAGTCCTGAGACATATCAGATAAAAGTAAAAATAAAGATTGAAGACTTTTCTCTAAATGGCTAGAAGATTAAAAAGAAGGCCGAGTGATACAATAATGAGATGTTGCAATTACAACTCGTGGGCTCAGCAGCATGGCCTTCGGGCTGGGCTTATGGGCCGTGCCGGGCTTTGGAGGGGAAGGGGGGGGGGGGGGGTTTCTCCTATAGCGAAACGTGTGGGCTCCTTTGACACATCTATTAATGGTTCAATGTATGAACTGAAATTATCTTTCCAGATCTTACAATTGGATCCCATGATTGTAATCTAAAGATTGGGAAAATTAAGAAGTCTCAAATTTTTTTATGCACCAGGAATCTTGTCGGCGTCATGATGCATTATAAATCATTTTCCTTTGCATAGTCTCATACGGACTCTGCATTGCTGATTTTGATTTGGTTTAATCATTTGTAGAGCAGTCCTTGCATTACCACAAATTGGATCAGCTATAGCTCTCATGGAAGCAGTCCAGTGTGCTTACATTATAAGCGAGCCTAGGCCGGCTAGACCGGTGCAAGATAGAGCTGGTCGACGGCTAACTTTGGGTTGAATTACCACAGCATGCATGTACGTGCTCCAGCTCTCATGGATTTCTGGCTGTGTCTCATCTCGGACTCAACAAAAATCTATACACCGGTATTCTTTCTCCACTTAGTTTGTCTGCGACAGCGCGCTTATAACATTAAGACCCAGCTTAGATCAAGATAAAGAACATTGTTGGCAGGAAAAGACTTTATATCGTATTCGGTGCAACAAATTTCATGTGGGTTATACCATTTCTTTTTATTGGTCCACATACATACGATATTCACTAAAAAATATTAAGACAGCTTTACGATATTTCAAGGAAAAAAAATTACGATACCCCAGTTTTAAACTTACGACACCGTAGTTATAAAATTAAGACACACATTCAGAAAGTAAAAAAAAATTATGACATCCTAGTTTTAATCTTAAGACACCGTAGTTATAAAATTAAGACACCCGTTCAGAAAGCAAAAAAAAATTTATGACATTCCAGTTGTGAATTTATGACACTGTAGTTATAAAATTACGATACCTACTTAGAAAATGTGTCCATGCATAAATTTCAAAATAAAAAGCTGTCTGACGTGTATTAATACCCGTTCAGTTTTTTTTTTAAAATTTATGTACAAATACATTTTTTTTGAGTAGGTGTCGTAATTTTATAACTACGGTATTGTAAATTTATAATTGGGATGCCGTACTTTTTTTTTTGACTTTTTTAATGAATGTCTTAATTTTATAACTATGGTGTTGTAAGTTTAAAACTAGGGTGTCATCTTAAATTTTGGCGTGATGTGCATTAATACCTGTTCGGCTTTTTTTTTTTTTTTTGAAATTTGTGTACAAATACGTTTTCTGAATGAGTGTCGTAATTTTATAGCTACGATGTCGTAAGTTTACAATTGGGGTATCGTAATTTTTTTTTTTGCTTTATGAACGGACGTCTTAATTTTATAACTACGGTGTCGTAAGTTTAAAACTGGGGTGTCGTAATTTTTTTCCTCGGGATGTCGTAAAGCTATCTTAACATTTTTTAATAAGTGTTGTATGCATGTGGATCAATAAGAAGGGGCGGTGCAGTCCACGTAAAACTTACTGTATCGGATATGGTGTACAAAGTCTTTTCCTTGTTGGCCTCATCCAATTAGCTTATATGGACTGGGCCTTAGTTTCAGATTAGTGACTCACAGATGCCTGCACATGAATTCTTTGCAGCGCCCAAGGGTATGCATGCAGAAGCTTGTGGACATGGTTCAAAGGTTTGTCGAACTACGAGAGCTTAATTACTACTGTTTCACATGCCTCATGCTTTGCAACATCCCTATTAGTTGATTGTTGCCCATGGATACTATTGTCGCCGGGATTTGTCCTCCGACTCAAACGTGATCGGTCTCCTGATCGGGCTTTCTCCTGGGTGGACCTGCACAGAAGTCCTCACACGAGAGGCGTTGGGGGTGGCCCTCCGACGCTCAAGTCAATGGGGATCGACGATCAATAGAAATAAGGAGAAGGATCTCTCTGGGGAGTCCCTCCACGAGCGGCCAATCGGGAGCTCTTGCGGAGCGCCGACGGCAGGGGGAGCAGAGAAAGGGAGTGAGCCAGGGGCTGTGCACGGGAGCTTGTGCGCGTACCTGAGAGAATCTGGGAGTGTCTTATTTATAGGCAATCACCTGAATCTTGAGCGCCTTCTGAAAGGTTCGAAGGTTGTTGGGATACGGAGATGATTCGAATCAAGTCGTTGTGAGGCCGGTGGGATCCGTATCTTATTTGTTGGAGGATCGACGGCTGGGAGAGCTCTCTGATGGCTTGAGGTCTAATGACTGCGTAGGTCCTAGGCCATTATCGCAGATCCTAGGCCACTCCTCGATACGATTCTTCATTTGGGATTCCGTTACACTAGACTTGGGCTCTTCCGCGCTAGGTTCTGCGGAGGTGCATGTCGAGCTACGGGTTACTCGGGGAAGCCGAGCTATTGGTTGCTCGGGGGAGCCGAGCTATGGGTGGTTCAGGGAGGCCGAGCTATGGATGGCTCGGGGGAGCCGAGCTATGGATGGCTCGGGGGAACCGAGCTATGGGTTGCTCGGAGAAGCCGAGCTATGGATGGCTCGGGAAACTGAGCTATAGGTTGCTCGGATTCCCCGAGCTATGGATGGCTCGGGGAAGCCGAGCTATGGATTGCTCGGAGAAACCGAGCTATGGATTGCTCGGGGGAACCGAGCTATGGATGGTTCAGGGAAGCCGAGCTATGGATTGCTTGGAGAAACCGAGTTACGGATTGCTCGGGGGAACCGAGCTACGGATTGCTCGGAGAAACCAAGCTACGGATTGCTCGGGGGAACCGAGGTATGGATGGCACAGGGGAACCGAGCTATGGGTTGCTCGGGGAAACCGAGCTATGGGTTGCTCGATCCCGGATCATACTAGCTAGCTCGTTCTTTGTAGGCACACGTAGCAAGTAGGGGATGGGGCTGATCTTAGCCCGTTCGCACAGTTATCAATGTAATGGCAATTTTACCCCTCAACACATGCCCCCCACTCCCTAGTTCGAAGCGTAGGTTCGGGCATAGGGAGTATAGACTTAGGTGGCACAATCTGAACGGGGGGATCTGTATTTGGCAGCCTATGCAATGATGCCCTAATTAATGCTGCGTGGCCGTTCTGCCTTCTCGAGGTGGATCTATCGTTCCTTAGGGGTGAAGGCAACGATTGGGGAAGCGCCACATGGAAAATCTCGATTTTCACGGTGCCTGCAGCGGCGGTTTCGGACGTCTTGGTTAAGACGCCTCATCTTCTCCCTGAGGCGGTTTCTTTTGGGAAAAACGGGTTGTAGCGGCGCCATCCCTATTCGTAGCGCTCTTTCGCTTTCCCTCAGAAAACTTCATCTCCTCATTTTCTTAGCGACCTTGCCCAACGTCTCTTTCGGTCGAAAACATGGTGAGTCCGAATGATCAGGCTTCGAAGGTGACCCTGGCGGATCTGGAACAGATACGCCGCCTGTACAAGATTCCCCAGGATGTTACCTGTTGCTCCCGACGGCTGAGGACAGGGTGACATCCGGATTAGGGAACGGAGCGTTCTGCTATGAGGAAAGTTTGAGGGCAGGTCTCAGGTTTCCTCTTCATCCGCTGGTGCGGGAGGTGATGAGGTTCTACAATATCTGCTTCACCATGGTGGCTCCCAACAGCTGGCGCAACCTCATCGGATTCATCTCGTTGTGCGGCCGTGTCGGGGTGACCACGACCCTTCCGATGTTCAGGGTGTGCTACAATCTGGTCTCCGGGAGGGCCTCAGAGTGGCCTTACATCGGTCCCCGGAGGTCCTTCAAGATAATTTCGGATAACCCGTCATCGATAAAGGAATGGAAATCGCGATTCTTTATAGTCGAGGGGAATATTGGCTCGGATTTCCCTCGGGTGTGGGGACGATACGTAAAGGATCCAGAAGCACATCCGGAGTTAAACGAGCAGGAGAAAAGGGATTTGATGGTGTTACACGGCAGTCGAGCGCTTCCGGCCAGTGCCCTTCTATCGGAGGACGCTCTCTTCGCGGCCGGATTGAGTCCTGTTGATCCTCATGGTGAGTATCACTCTGTAGCCAATAGCTTAATGTGATTCCATCTTTGATTTTTGTGCGAGCTAACGGGCGAATCATATTGCCCCTACAACGAAAGGTCGGCGTTCGTAGATCAGATGAGGGAGGAGCTGGGCAAGCGCCGCAGGAGATCCAGCTCCAGCAGCAAGCATAGGGCCGAGAAGAGGTCTTGCCCTTCCGGCTCCCGCCCTAGGGGGATCAGGAGAGATGGCGATGATCGGCGCTCCTCGTCGCCGCGGGCTGGAAGTATCGAAGTTCCGGTGGCGCATGCTCTTTCGGCGCCGGAGGAGGGTCTGTTAGGAGGCGAAGATCAGGATACCGCAGGGGTTTCGGGGGAGGCCGCTGAAATCTCCTCCCCACCTGTTGTCGTTTTGTTCGACGATGGCGAGGGAACGACGTCGGTTCACTTGGAGATCCCCGTGGTCGGGGCGGCTCGGTCTCCCTCATTGGATGCCGGTGGCTCGGAGAGGTTGCAGGCGAAGGCGGGAGTGGCCTCCGCTTCGATCAAGGTGGAAGAAGTGGTTACAGCTGCCGAGGTTCGGCCTGGGCTGCTGGTGGGAGAGCCAGTGGGCGATGAAGGGTGGCCGAACCTACCGAACCAGCGATCGAACCTCACGGGGTGTCTTCTGGTGAAGGGCCATCCGCCGAGGCACAGGAGGCCCCGAGGGAGGCCGAAGTTCAAGAGGAGTCTGCTGGGGGTAAGGGAATGTTCGAGGAGGCAGAAGCAGAAGAAGAGGAAGAAGGAGGAGGAGAGCCGTCAAGCGAAGGGGACGTTCGGGCCGGAGCTTCCCTCGCCGGAGCCGAAATGCCCGAGGTCTCTCAAATGAGGGCTTTGGTGGAGGAGGCTGGCCAACCGAGGGCCTCATGGGCCGTGGGTTCCCAAGTTGGCTCCCTGAGCGTGAACTTCCACTCACGCGATCCGGAGGTGAGCGCCATGTTCTCTGCTTTGATACGGTCTGCGTTCCAAGGGGAGAGAGTTCCTCGACAGGAGGGAATTATTCGGAGGACCTTGTCGAGATGGCCTTTATGCACATTGGAGTGCCGAACGAGGCTTTCCTTCTTCCCGAGATTGATGATCTTGCCCTCATGAGGATTGCTACGGATTACGCATCTCGGGTATATTGTCACACCGAAGTAGGATCTTTAGTCAGTTAGTTCAACTGCATTCCTTACGTGTGCAATCCTTTTTGCAGAATGCCCTGATCATGAGGGTGCTGAAATGGCGCTTGCATCTGGTCGTTGGAGCTTGGGCTCGGGCCCGCCAGGAGGTCGATCACCTCAAGAAGAGGGTGGATTCTACAGCTAGACTTTCCCGAGCCCTGGTGGTCCTCCAGAGGGAGCTCGAGGAGGCTCGCAGGGTTCTTGCAGTCGGGAGGGAAAGAGCCTCTCAACTTGCCACGTAGGTCAGCGAGCTTCAAGGCTTCTGTGAGCAATCCAAGAAGGTCTGTCTGGAGCTATCTCAGACCAAAGCGGAGCACGAGAGCAAGGTCAATTCCATGCAGCAGTTTTTTGATAAGAGGTGGGGCCAGTTGAAAGCCAGCCACACTGAAGATAAGGGCAACTGGAGCAAGAAGCTTGAGGAGGAAGAGCACAGGTGTCGGCGGCAGCAGGACCACCTCACCCGTCTGAATAAAGAGCTCGCCGACACAAAGGATCGACTGAAATGGTCGGACGAACGAGCTGCTCGACTCTCTGACGAGCTTGACTACGCTCGTCAAGAGATTGGGGACGCTTAGTCCCGGGTGGATGAACTTAAAGAGAGCCTTTGCCAAAATCAATCGGCTAAATCGAGGGCTCTCAATAGGGTCCAAGTGCTGGACGGCGAACTAGCTCGGCCGGGCGAGCAGGTAGGGCGTTATCTGTTTTATCCGTTTTGGTTTTTCGACTTCTGCCTTACTTGGCTCTTAGTCTGCAGTTGAACAAGATGAGCCAGGAGTTTCAGGAGCGGTTGACGGCATTCGGAGAGGAGGCGGCTCGAGGCACCGAAGGATCTTCGAATTGAGAAGCAATTGGCCGAGGTGAACGCGCGGGCCTCTTCAGCGGTGGAGGAGTACAAGAACTCTACCGAATTTGCCGAGGAACGTAGGGCGGCCTACGCCGATGCATTTCGGTTCGGCGAAGAGGAGGTGCGGGCTAAGATTGCTCAAACTTATCCTGACCTGACTTGTCTTGTTTGGAAGCCGAATATTACGAGACACGTACCCCGGGGGCCGAGGAAGACGAATATGAAGAGATTTCTGACATCGATCTCGAAGCTGTTCTGGGAGTCGACGTTGCCGCCGAGGTATCCCGGCGGGATACCATCGAGAAGGGGGGGCCAAGCGATGCTCCCGCTGATGCTGCCGCAGGAGACGCCGGGTCTGATCCCAAGTCTTGACCCTTTGGGGGCCCATATGTATTTTCTGTTTCTTTTCTTTTGTAGTTTGACCGGAAATCAGTAAACGGGTTAGTTGTTTTTCATTTATTTGTCTTTCTTGGATGGTTTCTTGTCTTAAATTTTTATCCCAACTGTGAGTGCTGCTTGGTTGGTTTTCTGGCTCGAATTTGAAGGAACATCTTGGTCGAGGCCAAGGCATAGGGATAGCCCTGACGAAGGAGTCGAGCGACAACATAGCTCGGTGCAAAAGGAGGTTGAGAGACAATTCAATTCGGCTTAAGCCGAACGACACAATGGTTCGGCCAGGGCCGAAGAAGGGGGGGCCAAGCGACGCTCCCGCTGATGCTGCCGCAGGAGACGCCAGGTCTGATCCCAAGTCTTGACCCTTTGGGGGCCCATATGTATTTTCTGTTTCTTTTCTTTTGTAATTTTACCGGAAATTAGTAAACAGGTCAGTTGTTTTTCATTTATTTGTCTTTCTTGGATGGTTTCTTGTCTTAAATTTTTATCCGAACTGCAAGTGCCGCTTGGTTGGTTTTCTGGCTCGAATTTGAAGGAACATCTTGGTCGAGGCCAAGGCATAGGGATAGCCCCGACGAAGGAGTTGAGCGACAACATAGCTCGGTGCAAAAGGAGGTTGAGAGACGATTCAATTGGCTTAAGCTGAACGACACAATGGTTCGGCCAGGGCCGAGGGATGAAGTAGCTCGGCTTGGGCCGAGGGATGAAGTAGCTCGGCTCGGACCGAGGGATGAAGTAGCTCGGCTTGGGCCGAGGGATGAAGTAGCTCGGTTGGGGCCGAGGATGAAGTAGCTCGGTTGGGCCGAGGGATGAAGTAGCTCGGCTTGGGCTGAGGGATAAAATAGCTCAGCTTGGGCCGAGGGATGAAGTAGCTCGGCTGGACGGGACCGGAAACCACAGAAGCACCCTGGCTAGGACCGGGGTAGTCCGCCTTATCAGTGGCCAAACTGTGATCGTACCTTCAACGAAAGAGGGGAGTTTGTTGAATCCTCGCTGTCACCCCTTTATTCTTTTTGGTAAAGGGAGGGTTTGGCCTTCGCGCTTCTTTATTACCCTGTCAGTGCTTTGTCTTTTCCAAGGCAGGTCGATTTTCGTTTCGCCGAAGTGGGTAGTACGGCTCCGTAGCTAGCAAAAGGTGCCCCGGCACTTCCCAAGGGACCTTTGCTGTGTCGATCTTTTCTAATGCAGGCTGCTTTGGCGTGTAGTGTAAGCGCTTATTTGCCATTGGAGGATGTCATTTTTGCGGGATGATCCCCCAGATCTGCCAGTATCTGCAAGATTGGCGAACGATTTTCTGTATTTAAAGCTCGTGATCCGGGATCAGAGACAATCTTTTGGCAGGCGTCATG
>UESW01001747.1:50345-87112 GCA_900491605.1 Calamus simplicifolius | reverse complement strand
TCTCTATCTCCTTCTATTCACTGCACTTTATAGTTACTTTGCATTTGCCTTCATTAATCTCAAGCAAACTATTTTAAAAAGGCTAATTTTTTAAAAGAACCCAATTCACCCCCCCCCCTCTTGGGTTGTCATCTGGGCCAACATCGGGGAAGTCGAGCTACGGGTTGCTCGGGGGAGCCGAGCCATGGTTGCTCGGAAGAGTCGAGCTATGGATCGCTCGGGAAAGCCGAGCTATGGGTTGCTCGGGGAGCCGAGCCATGGGTTGCTCGGGGAAGCGAGCTATGGATCGCTCGGGGGAGCCGAGCTATGGATTGCTCGGGGAAGCCGAGCCATGGTTGCCGGGGAAGCCGAGCCACGGATTGCTCGATCCGCCGAATCATACTAGTTAGCTCGTTCTTTGTGGGTGCAGTGTAGCAAGTGGGGGCCAGGGCTGATCTTAGCCCCTTCGCACGGTTATCAATGCAATGGCAATTTTACCCTCAACACATGCCCCCACTCCCTAGTTCGAAGCGTAGGTTCGGGCATAGGGAGTATAGACCTAGGTGGCGATCCGAACGGGGGGATGTGGATTTGACAGCCCACGCAATGATGCCCTAATTAATGCTGCGTGGCCGTCCTGCCTTCTCGAGGTGGATCCATCGTTTCTTAGGAGCGAAGGCAACAGTTGGGGAAGCGCCACGTAGGAAATCTCGATCTTCATGGCACCTGCAGCGGCGGTTCCGGACGTCTTGGTTGAGACGCCTGATCTTCTCCCTGAGGCGGTTTCTTTTGGAAAAACGGAGTTGAAGCTGCGCCCTCCCCATTCGTAGAGCTCTTTTTTTTTTCCTCGAAAGATTTCATTCTTCTATTTCCTTTGCGACCTCGTTCAGCGCCTCTTTTGATCGAAACATGGTGAGTCCCAGTGATCAGGCTTCGGAGGTGACCCTGGCGGATCTGGAATGGATACGCCGCCTGTACAAGATTCCTCAGGATGTTACCTTGTTGCTCCCGATGGCTGACGACAGGGTGACATTCGATTAGGGGACGGAGCATTCTGTTATGAGGAAAGTTTGAGGGCAGGCCTCAGGTTTCCTCTTCATCCGCTGGTGCGGGAGGTGATGAGGTTCTACAACATATGCTTCACCATGGTGGCTCCCAATAGCTGGCGCAACCTCATCGGATTCATCTCGCTGTGTAGCCGCGTTGGGGTAACCGCGACCTCCCGATGTTCAGGGTGTGCTACAATTTGGTCTCGGGAGGGCCTCAGAGTGGCCTTACATCGGTCCCGGAGGTCTTTCAAGATGATTTCAGATAACCCGTCGTCGATAAAGGAATGGAAATCGCGATTCTTTATAGTCGAAGGGAATATTGGCTCGGATTTCCCCGGGTGTGGGGACGATATGTAAAGGATCCAGAAGCGCATCCGGAGTTATCCGAGCAGGAGAAAGGGATTTGATCGTATTACGCAACAGTCGAGTGCTTCCGGCCAGCGCCCTTCTATCGGAGGACGCTCTCTTCGCGGCTGGATTGAGTCCCGTGGATCCTCGCGGTAAGCATTACTTTGTAGCCAATAGCTTAATGTGATTTAGCTTTGATTTTTGTGCGAGCTAACGGGTGAGTCGCATTGCCCCTACAGCCGAAAGGTCGGCGTTCGTAGATCAGGTGAGGAGGAATTGGGCAAGCATCGCAGGAGTCGGCTCCAGTAGTAAGTATAGGGCTGAGAAAAGGTCTCGCCCTTCCGGTCCCCCCCCGGGGGGATCAGGAGAGATGGTGATGACCGCCGTTCCTCGTCGCCGCGGGATGGAAGTATCGGTTCCGGCGGCGCATGGTCCTTTGGTGGCGGAGGAAGGTCCGTCAGGAGGAGAGATCAGGACACCGCGGGGGTTTCGGAGGAGGCTACCGAAATTTCCTCCCACCTGTTGGCGTTTTGTCAGATGATGGCGAGGGAGCAACGTCAGTTCACTGGAGACCCCCGTGGCCGGGGTTGCCCGGTCCCCCTCATTGGAGGCCGGTGGTCGGAGAAGTTGCAGGCGGAGGCGGGAGTGGTCTCCGCTTCAACCGAGATGGGAGAAACGGTCGTAGTCGCCGAAGTTCAGCCCAGGTTGCCGTGGGAGAGCCAGCGGAGGATGAAGGGGTAACCGAACCAGTCGAACCAGCGACCGAACCTCGCGGGGCATCTTCCGGCGAAAGGCTTTCTGCTGAGGCACAGGAGGCCCCGAGGGAAACTGAAGTCCAAGAGGAGTCTGCCAGGGGCAGAGAAATGTTCGAAGAAGCAGAAGAAGAAGAAGAAGGAGAAGGAGGGGAGCCGCTGAGCGAAGGGGACGTCCGGGCTGGGGCTCCCCTTGCGGAGCTGAGATGCCTGAGGCCTCTCAAATGAGGGCTTTGGTGGAGGAGGTTGGCCGGACGAGGGCCTCAGGGGCCGCGGGTTCCCAAGTTGGCTCCTGAGTATAGATTTCCACTCACGCGATCCGGAGGTGAGTGCCATGTTCTCCGCTTTGATGCGGTCTGTGTTCCAAGAGGAGAGAGTTCCTCGGTAGAAGGGAACGATCCGGAGGATCTTGTCGAGGTGGCCTTCAGGTACACTGGAGTGCCGAACGAAGCTTTCCTTCTCGCCGAGATTGATGACCTTGCCCTCACGAGGATTGCTTCGGATTATGCGTCTCGGGTAAGTATCATACCGAAGCAGGGTTTTAGTCAGTTAGTTCGACTGTGTTCTCATATGTGATCCTTTTCGCAGAATGCCTTGATCATGAGGGCGTTGAAATGGCGTTTGCATCTGGCTGTGGAGCTTGGGCTCGGGCCCGCAAAGAAGTCGATCACCTCAAGGAGAGGGTGGATTCAACAGCCAGTCTTTCTCGAGCCTTGGCGGTCTCCCAAAGGGAGCTCGAGGAGACTCGTAAGGTCCTTACAGCTGAGAGAGAAAGAGCCTCTCAACTCGCAATGCAGGTCAATGAGCTTCAAGGCTTTCGTGAGCAATCCGACAAGGCTAGTCTGGAATTATCCCAGACTAGGGCGGAGCACGAGGATAAGGTCAAGGCCATGCAGCGTTTTTCGATAAGAGATGGGACCAGCTGAAAGCCAGCCACGCCGAAGATAAAAGCAACTGGGATAAGAGGCTCGAGGAGGAGGAGCTCAAGTGCCGGCGGCGGCAGGACCAGCTCACCCGTTTGGACAAAGAACTTGCCGAAATGAAGGATCGGCTAAAAGGTCGGACGACGAGCTGCTCGGCTCTCCGACGAGCTCGACTACGCTCACCAGGAGATTGGGGACAGACAGTCCCGGGTGGATGAACTCAAAGAGAGTCTTCGCCAAAATCAATCGGCTAAATCGAAGGCTCTCAATAGGGTTCAAGTGCTGGGCGATGAACTAGCTCGGCGGGACGAGCAGGTAGGGTGTTTCCTGTCTCGTCTGTTTTGGCCTTTCGACCTTTGTCTTACTTGGCTTTTTGTCTGCAGGTAAACAAGATGTCTGGAGTTCCAGGAGCGGTTGAAGGCCTTCGGAGAGGAGGCGGCTCGAGGCACCGAAGGATTTCCGAGTTGGAGAAACAACTGGCCGAGGCAAACACGCGGGCCTCTTCAGCGGTGGAGGAGTATAAGAGCTCCACCCAGTTTGCCGAGGAACGCAGGGCGGCTTGTGCCGATGCATTCCGGTTCGGCGAAGAGGAGGCGCGAGCTAAGATCACCCAAACTTATCCCGACCTGGACTTGTCCTGTTTGGAAGCCGAATATTATGAGACCGCACCCCGGGGGCCGAGGAGGACGAGTATGAGGAGATCTCAGACATTCGATCTCGAAGCTGTTCTGGGCGTCGACGCTGCCGCCGAGGTATCTCGGCGGGACTCCATCGAAAAGGGGGAGCCAAGCGACGCCCCTGCTGACGCCGCTGCAGGAGGCGCAGGGTCTGATCCCAAGCCTTGATCCCTTGAGGGCCTCCACATGTATTTTCTGTTTCTTTTCTTTTGTAGTTCGACCGGAAATTAGTAAACGGATCAGTTGTTTTCGTTTGTTCGCCTTTCTCGGATGATTTCTCGTCTTAAGTTTTATCCCAACCGCGAGCAACCTATGGCTTATTTGCGCTGCTTGGTTGGTTTTTTGGCTCGAATTGAGGGAACATCTTGGTCGAGGCCAAGGCATAGGGATAGCCCCGACGAAGGAGCCGAGAGACATAGCTGGTAAAAAAGGAGGTTGAGAGACGATTCATTTGGCTTAGACCGATGACGCAATGGTTCGGCTAGGGCCGAAGGATGAAAGAGCTCGGCTAGGGCCGAGGGATGAAATAGCTTGGCTAGGGCCGAGGGAAATAGCTCGGCTGGGGCCGAGGGATGAAATAGCTCGGCTAGGGCCCGAAATAGCTCGGCTGGGGCCGAGGGATGAAATAGCTCGGCTCCGAGAAATAGCTCTAGGGCCGGTAGGTCGACTGGATGGGACCAGGAATATGGCTAGGACCGGGGTAGTCCGTCTTATCAGTGGCAAAATCGTGGGTGCCTTCGATGAAAAAGAGGGGAGTTTGGTCCCGAAGGGGGGGTTTGTTGAACCCCCATTGTCATCCATTTATCCTTTTCGGTAAAGAGAGGGTGACTCCTCGCTTTGAGCGGTCACTAAGGTGATGACACGTAGCAAGATTTTATGTCAGTGGCACTGGGGCCGATGGCTAGGGCGATTAGGGCTCTCGCCTGAGCGGTTTAAATACCGATAGGTGATAGGCCATCGTTAACCATTTCCTTTGCCGATCTTCGCTGGTCTATCCAAGCTTGCGATAGTAGGATGGCTTCCAAAGATGGAGGGGGGTCGGCCGGAGCACCAATCGATGGTGTCAACGCTCGTTGGGGGGCCCGTAGGGGCCGTACCAAGGCGGTGATCGACGGGGTCCTGGCCTCATTGTTTGTAAGTTGTGAGCGACTCCAACAGCGACCGAGCAATACATGATCGCCTCTACTAGATCATGCACCTCGCGGTCAACGATCGGTTGGAAAAGCGTGTGGCGTCCCTTCAGCAACAAGTGTGCGGCAGTGGAGCGAGGGGAAGGCTCAGTAGAGAGAATGATAAGCCCCTGTGAGGGGTGATGTATTTTCTTTTCTTTTTGTCGCCCCCTTTTTATGATGAATGAGAAGAACCGTTTCTATAGCTTTTGTGTTTGCCGCTGTTTTGAGACGCTTGCTTTCATCGTGCAGACTTTATAAGCGATCTATCCCTCGGAGGGTTTCTAGCCATCCTTGCCCGGATCGAGGCGTGGGATAACATTCAGTCATATTGGACTGAAAATAGGTACTTCGGTTTGTTTTGAAGTATTTTGGCCTTAGAGGGGAGCATAGGGCGGTGCCTAGCCTAGGTCCCACAGGTAGTTGGGCCGGAGCATAGGGTATCGAAACGTCCCTATCGAGGATATTTGGCCCTCGTCTCTTTATTACCCCTGCACTTTGTCTTTTCCAAGGCAGGTCGATTTTTTTTCGAAGTAAATAGTACGGCTCTGCAGCCGGCAAAAGGTCCCCCGGCACTTTCCGAGGGACCTTTACTGCATCGATCTTTTCCAATGCAGGTTGCTTTGGTGTACGATGTAAGCGCTTATTTGCCATTGGAGGATGTCATTTTCGTGGGACGATCTCCCAGGTCTGCCAGTACCTGTAAGATCGGCGGGATTTTCTGCATTTAAAGCTCGTGATCCGGGATCAGAGAAAATCTTTTGGCATGCGTCATGGTTCGGGCGACGCGCTTGGCGCACAACGAAGGGTGCGCTCTTATCCCGGGAGGCCACGTGGTGGTGTGGGTTGGATGTTTTGAATCTCGGGGCTTTCGGCTCTGATAGCTGCTCCCGGTTCATCTTTGCCTATAAAAAGGGGAAAGAGGGCTGTTGGGCCATCCCAGAGTTTTTTCTCTGAATTGTGAAGGTTTACATGATGCCTATCTCTGGGGCTTAGAGCGGGAGGACCGAGCTTTCCTTTGCAAGTCGTCGTCCTCCGGACAGCTGGGGTGATGAAGGAGCCGCTGGAGTGGCTCGTCCTCAAGAGAGGAGTTTCGGAGATCGTATGGAGAGCGCACAGGAGGTTCGCAGAGATCGCATGGAGAGCGCACATATCGCTTCCTGTGTGTCCTTTGCGATTCGCCATGGGACGCAAGGCAGGAAGTCCACGCATGCTCCCCATGACTTACATGAACTTCCCCCTCCCCTGATCCGGATTCCTGGGCTCGTCGCCGGGAATCTTTTGCCACATGAGGAGGGGGGTGATGGTGTGTTGTCCGCTAGTACGTTGCCTTTTGACTGGGCAGTGGCTAGCAGTACACACTCGATTTGGGGGAGTACCCCATCATCAGGGTCCGCGAGCTTTCTTCCCACTCGTCGGAGGGCTCTGCGGATGGGTGGCTTGGGGCAAGGCTCATCCACCCTTTCTGATTTCTCTGATATCTCGGGCCGGATGCCGAGATATCATTATTAACTGAAGCTGGTCGCAACAGTCGGGCCGAGTCATTTGCTCGTTATCAGGGCGAGCTGACTGGTTCATGGTTT
This sequence comes from Calamus simplicifolius, assembly GCA_900491605.1. Lineage (NCBI taxonomy): Eukaryota > Viridiplantae > Streptophyta > Magnoliopsida > Arecales > Arecaceae > Calamus > Calamus simplicifolius. The sequence goes on along the minus strand of UESW01001747.1, from coordinate 80,632 downwards.
GTCTGATTTGTTGGATCAGATGCCGAAGTATCATTGTTAACCGAAGCTGTCTTGGAGCAATTCGGCCGAGCTATGTACTCGTCTTCATTTCCTGTGCTTCGATGCACTTGTAATGCCTCTTAGGTGGTTGTAATTCGTTTCGCTGGTAATAAAGAAAGTTTGTCCTTTCTCCTAGCTCCTGTTTCTTTTTGTGCCGAGAGTTGCCGCTCCCGTGTCATAGCATACTTTGGCAGCATTTCGCCGCTTTGTTTTTTGCCAAAATCGCAGCTCGGTTCTCAGTAGGGGAGACCATTTGTTCCTGTTCGGTTGAAGGGAGACCCGGGCGGTCCTGCGGATTCACGCGGTAAGCATGGTTTTGTTTGTAGAACGAAACAGGTGTTTCTTCGAAAAGAGAGCTCGTATGTCTCTTTTGAGTAGAGGAGATCTTTCACCTCTACCGAAGTACCGCGAGGCGCTAACATCGTATTGGGATTTTTAAGAAGTTGCTCGGCTCGTCCGAGTTTTCATAGTATCTTACTTGGCGTAGGCTAAGGCGCAGAGATATCGCTCGTTCTTGGCCGAGGATTTTGCGCTACCCGACCCGGTCGGGGCTTATAAGCTGCCCGAATTCGGATGGAACTTTGGAGATTGCTTGGTTTGGTCGGGATTTGTGATAACGAGACATGCGTTTCGGCTTAGGCTGGGGCTTTGATAGTGGGAAAAGCTCCTTGGCTTTGGCCGGGATTCTTAATAGTAGAACATATTCCTTGACTTTGACCGAGGTTCGGAGACTTATTGCTCGGCCCAGTCGAGGTTTGGAGATTTGTTGCTCGGCCCAACTGAGGTTCAGAGATTTGTTGCTCGGAGGGATAACTCGGTTGTCGCCGAGACTTCTGATGTTTGTTCTGTGAGATTTGGCGGACCGCCAAAGAGAAACGGGCGGCGCATGGGGGTGCCCGATATTTATGATTTGGTGATTTCCGAGGGAAGTGAGTCAGCGTCAGCTGCTGACGCACCTTTTCGTTTCTTCGCACTTCTCCAAGGGCGGCTGATTCAAGGAAATCCGATGGAGTTTCGAGAACATTTACTTCGTGAGGGCCCGGCAGATAGGAAGGAACCCAGTTCCTAGAGAAGGAGGGGGGTTCCCGAGTAGTTCGTCGATGCTTACCGATTTTCCTCGGAGGGGCGCGATCTTCGCTTCCCGTGGGCGCCAGCCGAAGTGGCGATGCGCGGCAGATTCCCACGGGTCGGGATTAATGACCCGACTGATCGAATACTCGCTAGGGCGATATAAATATGGACAAGAGGGATGCCAGTGTTTGTCATCCCCTTAGTTTTTTGATAGCTCCCAAGAGTAGGTATGGCCTCCCACGGTGAAGGGAAATCGACTGAAGAGCCGTACGGCGGTGGCAGCGGCCGCAGGACTCCCGGGGGGGTTGCGTTCCTGTGACTGTCGATGGGATGGCCTTAGCGTCGGTTTTAGTGGGCCATGAGCAGCTCCAAAAGACGGTCGAGGAATTTCTTGCCGTCTCGACGAGGGAGGCCGAGGTTCTTCGCCGGGTCATTGGCCGGCAGGAGGGAGTGATAGCATCCCTTCGTCAGCAAGTTGCCGAGTTACTCAGCGTAGGGAGGGCCCGGCAGCTCCTGAGGGAGACAGTAAGCCCTTGTGAGGGCTCTTTTTGTTTCTTTTTTTCTTTTCCTTGTTGTCGTTTCTCTTTCTTTTTTCAATCAATGAAGACGAAAATTTCGTATCTGGCGCATTTGTTGTCATCTCCAAAATGTTTGCTAATGTCGATCGGGGCTTGTCAGCTTCCCGGGTTCGAACGTAGTTTTAGGAGAACGCTTAGGTCGACCGGGGCTTGTAAGCTGCCCAAATCCGAACTTAGTTTAGAACGCTTAGGTTGACCGGGTCTCAGAATTTATTGCTCGGCCCTGCCGAGGTTCGAGATTTATTGCTCGGCCCAGCCGAGGTTCGGAGATTTATTGCTCGGCCCAGCCGAGGTTCGAGGTTTATTTGCTTGGCCCAGCCGAGGTTCGGAGATTTGTTGCTCGGCCCAGCCGAGGTTCGAGATTTATTTGCTCGCCCAGCCGAGGTTCAGAGATTTGTTGCTCGGCCCCGAGGTTCGGAGATTTATTTGCTTGGCCCAGCCGAGGTTCGGAGAATTTTGCTCGGCCCTGCCGAGGTTCGGAGATTTGTTGCTCGGCCCAGCCGAGGTTCGGAGATTTATTTGCTCTGCCCAGCCGAGATTTGTTGCTCGGCCCAGCCGAGGTTCGGAGATTTGTTGCTCGGCCCAGCCGAGGTTCGGAGATTTATTGCTCGGCCCAGCTGAGGTTCGGAGATTTGTTGCTCGGCCCAGCCGAGGTTATCTCGGCCCAACCGAGGTTCGGAGATTTATTTGCTTGGCCCAGCCGAGGTTCGGAGATTTCCTGCTTAAACAGATAACTCGGTCGTGCCGAGGATTTGGTAAGCAGCATCTATTTCTTCACGATTTTTGGTGATATAATTTGTGGTGATTATGCCATGAATTATGAAACAATATGCCAACAAAAATTTAAGAAGGCGAGCCTGTAGAGGGCGTACCCTACTGATGATACTTGCGGAGGTTGTCCGAATTTCACGTCCGAGGATGGATCTTCCGCTTAGATCTTGCAGCTTGTAGGTACCTGGTCCGACGACCTCTGCTACTTGGTAGGGGCCTTCCCAGTTTGGAGCTAGCTTTCCTTGCTCCAGCGGTTTGGAGACAGATGTTTTTCGGAGAACGAGGTCGCCAAGCAAGAAAGCTTTCCCTTTGACCCTGGAGGCGTGGTAACGGGCCACTCTTTGCTGGTAGGCAGCTATTCTGATCCGAGCTTTTTCTCTGATCTCCTCTACCAGGTCAAGGTTGGCGCGGAGCTGCTCTCACTGGCTTCCTCCGAGTAGCTTTCCACCCGTAGGGAAGGGAGTCCTATTTCCATGGGGATGACGGCCTCTGTGCCGAAGGCCATTCGAAATGGGGTCTCGCCCGTGGGCACTCTCGGGGTGGTGCGGTAGGCCCATAGGACATGGTGCAACTCGTTTGCCCACCTGCCTCGGGCTCTGGAGAGCCGAGCTTTGATCCCTTGAAGCGGTTCGGTTGGTTACCTCGGCTGCTCCGTTAGCTTGTGGATGCCCGACCGAGGTAAGGCGGTGATGGATCCCATGCTCCTCGCAGAACTGACGGAACTTCGGATTGTCGAACTGTTTGCCGTTGTCAGTAATGATGGTGTGCGGGAGGCCGAAGCGGCAGATGATGGATCTCCACACGAAGTCCTTGGCTCGAGCCTCAGTTATTTGAGCAACTGCTTCCGCCTCGACCCATTTGGTGAAGTAATCGATGGCGACGAATAAAAACTTCCGCTGCCCCGTGGCGAGTGGAAACGGGCCGAGAATGTCCATTCCCCACTTGGTAAAGGGCCAAGCGGAGGAAATGGGGACCAGGCTGGCGGAGGGGAGCCTCTGAATACTGAGTGTCTTTGGCATGGGTCACAAGCTCGGACGAGGTCGTCAGCATCCTTTTGCATGGTTGGCCAATAGTAACCTTGACGCAGCACCTTGTGGCATAAAGACCGGCTTCCCAGATGGTTGCCGCAAATCCCTTCGTGTACCTCCCGAAGGGCATAATCGGCTTCAGATGGGCGAAGGCATCTGAGCAGCGGCATAGAGAAGGATCGCTTGTAGAGCTGGTCGTCAATCAGCACATAGCGGGTGGCTTGCAGCTTCAGCTTTCTGGCTTCCCTTCGATCGGATGGAGCGACCCTTCTTTAAGATACTTCTGGATGGGTCGAACCATGATGGTTCGGCCTCAACTTGCACTACTTGGTCAGCTTCCGCGATACTGGGTCTCTCCAAAATCTCCAGATGAAATTTTCGTTCGGCGTTCATTGATTCCGTGGTTGCCAGCCGAGATAATAGGTCGGCACGGACATTTTCGGATCTAGGAATTTGAATGATCTCAAATTCAGGGAAACGGAGAGTAGGCTTCGAACCTCTTGGAGATATCGGACCATGTTTGGTTCCCGGGCCTCAAACTCGCCCCGTACGTGACCAGCCACTAGCTGAGAGTCGGTGAAGGCATTCAGCCTCTTCACCTTAAGGTCGCGGGCGATTCGGAGCCCGGCGAGCAGAGCTTCATACTCGGCCTCGTTATTGGAGGCCGGGAAGGAGAAGCGGACGCCATATTCGAAAGTCGCCCCCTCCGGGCTGGTGAGGACTAAGCCCGCACCGGAGCAATGGGCGTTGGACGACCCGTCGACATGGAGGAGCCACCGGGCGTCAGATTTTGGGCGCTCGGGGAAGTTGGGAGTGGAGCCGTCCTCCGGGATGGTACATTCGAGGAGGAAGTCAGCTAGCACCTGAGCTTTGATGGCCGGGCGAGGCTGGAATCGAATGTCATGCTCGCTCAGCTCGACGGCCCATTTAGTCATCCTCCCTGATGTCTCCGGGCGATGGACCACCGCCTTGATGGGTTGGTCAGTCAGGACCGTCACAGAATGTGCTTGGAAGTATGGCCGCAACTTTCGGACTGAGGTTATCAAGGCTAACACCATCTTCTCAATCCGGGTATACCTCGTTTCCGCGTCTCGGAGCAGTTTGCTGACATAATAATTGGCTTATGGGCCTTATTTTCTTCTCTGACCAACACCGAGCCAACGGCACCTTCCGAGATAGCTAGATACAGGAACAATGTTTCCCCAGGATTTGGACTGCTGAGGAGAGGGGGAGAGCCGAGGTACTTCTTGAGATCTTCGAATGATTTTTGACACTCGGAAGACCATTGGAAATTCTTAGCCGACCGGAGAGTTTTGAAGAAAGGGAGGCATCTTTCGGCAGACCGAGCCACGAAGCGGTTAAGGGCTGCTATTCTCCCAGTTAGGCGCTGGACTTCTTTAATAGATGCCGGGGCGCCATCTGCTGAAGAGCCTGGATCTTCTGGGGGTTAGCTTCGATACCCCGTTGAGAGACCATGAAGCCGAGGAACTTCCCAGAGTTAACGCCGAAGGCGCACTTAGTTGGGTTGAGCTTCATCCGATATTTGCGGAGTGTCACGAAGCTTTCTGAGAGATCCTCGACATGTTGTGACGCTTCTTTGCTCTTGACCAGCATGTCGTCGACATATACCTCCATGTTCCGGCCGATTTGCTCTTTGAAAACTTTGTTGACCAGCCTTTGGTAGGTGGCACCTGCATTTTTAAGACCGAAGGGCATTACACGGTAACAGTAAGTACCTCGGTCGGTTATGAAGGCAATCTTCTCTTTATCTTCGGGGGCCATCCGGATCTGGTTGTAGCCCGAGTAGGCGTCCATGAATGTCAGCATCTGGTGACCCGAGGTGGCATCTACAAGTTGATCAATTCGAGGAGAGGGAAACTGTCCTTCGGGCATGCTTTGTTGAGGTCGGTGAAGTCGATGCAGATCCACCACTTGCCGTTCGACTTCTTTACCATGACAACATTTGACAGCCAACTTGGGTAATTCACCTCCCAAATGAAGTTCGCCTTGATAAGTTTATCAACCTCCTCTTCAATAGCTTTCTGCCGCTCTGGGGCGAAGCTCCTTTTCTTCTGTTTGACGGGTCGGTACATCTTGTCCACGTTAAGGCGATGGACGAGAACATCAGGGCTGATTCCTGGCATGTCGGAGGCGGACCAGGCGAAGACATCGGCATTGCTTCGGAGAAAGTCGATCAGCTCCTGCCGGGATTCGCCTTTCAGTAGCGACCCGATCTTTATGGTTCGGTCGGGATGATCTTCGTCCAGTGGTACTTCTTCCAATTCCTCGGCTGGTTCTCCTCGTTGCTCGACGAAGTCCTCCCAAGCATCCAGCCCATCAACTTCAGGCATCCTGGACTGAAGGCTGGTGACAAAACACTGCCGAGCCATAGTTTGGCTTCCTTGGACAAACTAACTCCCCACCCGGTGGGGAATTTCATAGATAGGTGTGGGATGGAGACAACGGCTTTGAGGGACATGGCCGGGTCTCCCAAATATCGCATTGTAGGGCGATCGAAGCTTGGTCACTAGGAAGTCCGTGTGAATAGTGGCCACAAGGGGCCAGGTTCCTGCCCGAACCGTTAAAGTTACGACCCCTTCTGGGACGATAACATCGCCGGTGAACCCCATTAGGGTGGAGTCCACGGCTCGTAGGTTTTCCATGAGCAATTTCATCTTGGAGAACACATCAAGGTACAGAACATTTACAGAGCTTCCACTATCAACAAGGATCCAACTTACATCGTAGTTATTTAAATTGAGAGATACAACTAATGCGTCATCATGTGGGAATTGTATCCCTTGGAGATCATCGTCGGAGAAGGAGAGCTCACCCGTTCGTGCTTTCTTTGGCGCCGAGCCTTCACCATCATTCTTGGAGCTCAACGAACTACCGGCCTCTTCAATCACGTTGATATGGCCGATCACGGGTGGATTTGGAGGAGGAGGAGGCTGATGAAGCTCGGGTTGGCGATCACCCCCTTGTCCTGGCTCGGGCGCCCTCCTGAACTGGTTGAGTCGGCCCCGTTAGATTAGCCTCTCAATTTCGTTCTTCAACTGCCAGCACTCCTCGGTATCGTGGCCATGCTCCCGGTGATAGTGGCAGTACTTGGTGGGGTCCCTTCGGGTTGGGTTCCCTCGGAGAGGAGCTGGTCGGGGGAGCTGGCGCTCTATCTCCATGAGGATTTGTGCCCTAGGAACAGTGAGTGGGGTGTACTGGTCGAACCGCCTGGGCGGGCTCCGGGAGCGATTTCTTGGCGGCGGTGGGGGAGCTCTTTGGCGACGAGGCGGGTTTGGCTGACGGATAGGTCGATGCCTGTCCGGACCCTTGGGTTCTTTCTTCCTCGCCAGCTCGGCGCGGGCAGCCCTCCGTGATTCTTCGATCCTGACGTATTTGTCTGCCAGGGCCATCATATTGGAGAGGTTTGGGGGGTAACTGACCTCCATCGCTAGGTAGAAGTCGCTCTCCTTCAAAACTCCTCCCGCTAGGGCGGACATAGCCACCTCATGATTAAGGTGGTCCACCTCCAGCATGGCCTTGTTGAAACGGCCAAGGTAATTTCTCAAGGACTCCCCCTCTCTCTGCTTAACTTCAGAGAGGGAGTCGGATCTTCGTCGGTGACGGCGGCTACTGACGAACTGGCCAATAAAAAGATGGCTCAGCTCGTCAAACGAATTAATGGAACCCGGTTTCAAGGCGTTGAACCAGGTTCGGGCAGATCCTCTGAGGGTGGAAGGGAAAGTGCGGCAGAGGACCGCGTTGATGCTCCGTGGAACATTATTATTGACTGGAAACTACTAAGGTGATCATCCGGATCAGAGGAGCCGTGGTAGGGCTCGATGGCGGGTAGCTTAACATGGGAGGGAATCACTTCCTCCATGATCCCCTTGGAGAAAGGGACACCCTGCTCCGCCTTAGGCTGAGGCGGGTGAGCCTGCTTGGCGGCGTCCAGCTCTTGACGCATCTTCCGGAGCTGTCGGCAGATCTCCTCTTCAGGCATAGGAGGAGGGGTTGGACATGGAGATGGCGTCGAATCATGACGGGAGAGCTCTGGAGAAAGGGACCGGGACCGCCGAAGTTTGGGGAGATCATTGTGTAACCCCCTCGCGGGACTGGTCTGGCCTCCTTGGGTCGATGTGGGGGGTCCGCGGCTCCACGCGGGCCAGAAGAAGAGGTGGCTGGAGAAAGAGGAGCTGCGGCCTCCTCGGGGAGGCATGGAGCAGGGGCAGCCGTAACTGGATAGGGGGCTGTGAAGCGCTCCTGAACCAGATGGGTCAGGGCTTGGACCTACTGGACCAGTATGGCGAACTGGTCCTGGGTCACTGGGACAGCTGGTGGCGACGGAGTCTCAGCTGGTGGCGGCGGCGGCGCCGCGATACTCATCAGATCAGGTCTTTGGGAGGCGACCTGATCCTGGGCTTCAGAAGTTGCTTTTCTCCGATTGGCCATTGGAGAGGTTCTCTTCCAGATCGAGATCCTTGTCTCCTTTCTTCAAGTTTTAATGGGACTTGAGGCCCTTCCTCTAGCGCCAATCTGTTGCCGCCGGAATCTGTCCTCCGACTAGGGCGCGATCGGTCTCCTGATCGGGCTTCCTCCTGGGCGGACCTGCAAAGAAGTCCTCATGCGAGAGGCGTTGGGGGTGGCCCTCCGCGGAAGACCCTCCGACGCTCAAGTCAGTAGGGATCGGCGATCAACAGAAATGAGGAGAAGGCTCTCTCTGGGGAGTCCCTCCAGGGGTGGCCTATCGGGAGCTCGTGCAGAGCGCCAATGGCGGAAAGGAGAAGAGGGAGCAGTGAAAGAGAGAGAGAGTGATGTTGAGACTGAGCCAAGAGTTGTGTACGGGAGCTTGCGCGTACCTGAGAGAATCTGGGAGTGTCTTATTTATAAGCAATCACCTGAATCTTGAGCGCCTTTTGGAAGGTTCGAAGGTTGTTGGGATACGGGGATGATTCGAATCAAGCTGTTGTGAGGCCGGTGAGATCCGTATCTTGTCCGTTGAAGGATCGACGGCTGGGAGAGCTCTCTGATAGCCCGAGATCCGATGACTGCGTAGGTCCTAGGCCGTTATTGCAGATCCTAGGCCACTCCTCGATATGATTCATCGTTTGGAATTCTGTTGCACTAGACTTGGTCTCTCCCGCGCCAAGTTCCGCGGGGGTGCGGAAAGGCTTGGTTCAGACGGTCGAGGGACGACCTGGCCTTGATGGCCGAAATGCACAGATAGTTCGCGCTGCTGGGGCGCAGGCACGGCTCGAGCAGCGGAGGCACGAGGGCAGCTGAGATATGACAAAAGAAATAAACTGGACATGAAAACAGTTTCGTTCCGCGGAGGTGCATGTCGAGCTATGGATTGCTCGGGGAAGCCGAGCCACGGATTGCTTGGGAAAACCGCTATGGGTTGCTCGGGGGAGCCGAGCTCTGGGTTGCTCAGGGGAGCCGAACTATGGGTTGCTCGAGGGAGCCAAGCTATGGATCGCTCCCGCTCGTGGAAGCCGAGCCATGGATCGCTCGGGGGAGCCGAGCCATGGGTTGCTCGCGGGAGCTGAGCCATGGATTGCTCGGGGAGGCCGAGCTACGGATTGCTCGGGAAAACCGAGCCACAGATTGCTCGGAGAAGCCGAGCCACGGATTGCTCGATCCGCCGAATCATACTAGTTAGCTCGTTCTTTGTGGGCGCAGTGTAGCAAGTGGGGGCCAGGCTGATTTTAGCCCTTTCGCATGGTTATCAATGCAATAGCAATTTTACCCCTCAATAGATCATATCAATATGGTCTAATAAATCATACCATACCAAATTTTTTTACCATATCGTATCTGGCATGATTCATTTGTTACTAAACTATTTCAGACATGGTTCAATGCCCATCTCTAGTCCGATCCTTTGCCCCTGTTCCCACGCAGCTCCCGCGTGGACTCATGCGTGCGTACGCCTTGGGAGACGTCAGTGCAAGCGTAAAGCTGATGCTGACTCCTTGATCTGGTCTGACGTAGGCGGTTACCATACAAAAATTATTAGCTGGTTTAGAATTTAATTTTTTAATCAAATGCTATAAATAAATTATTAAATTGGCATGGGCATTACAAACATGATTGCAAAGCGAGCGAAAGAATTCGCTGTCTTTAATCATCGTTTAGGCGATGGTTTGTCTTGCATGTTATGAATTTGTAACGAATTTGTAGCGAAGGACTTAGTGAAACAAAACAAAGTTTGCGTATGAAGATTCATAAAGATTAACAAACCGTCAAATTATATTTATCTTAAAAAAATACATAAAAAATATATAATTAAATACTTTTGTATGAATATGTTTAAATCGGTAAAAACTCCTCTAACTATGCATTGCAAGTTATCAGTTTTATTATATCATCGCCAACTAAGAAGGATGAAAAGCATATGGTACGAATATCCTATATATTAACATGGTTGATAGTTTGATGTGCATAATAGTTTATACTCGACCATATATTGTTACTATGCCCAGCATGTTATTACTATTATCAACTATATGAGTAATCTTGGAAAGATGCACCGGTAGCTTGTGAAATGAATCTTGAAGTACTTAAAAGGCTCTATGTACGTGAGCTTGGTGCAGAAAGAGATCATTTCTGAAGATGTTAATACAACAAGTAAATTGGATTTAGAAAACAAGCTCAAGCATTGCTTGGACTTAATCAAAGTTTGTAAACGTCAATACCTATTAGAACATGGTGGCAAAGATGGTGAGAAAGTTCTAAGATGGTTGGCTTGATAAACCTTAAACCAAGACATTGATTTGTTAGAGTTTTTTTCATAGGTTAACAAGTTCAATAAAAGAATATTTCATAATATATGTATAGAATATGAATTTTAGCTTATATAAGATGTCGTAGAATCCTTTGCTATATAAGTATATGTAACTATATTTTTGAGTAAGCCTAAGAAATGAAGAGTTTTAGAGAGGTATTCTAGTTGGATGTGCGTAGGTCTAGGATTCTATGGAAAATAACCTATGATAAGAGATAATCCTTGTAATCTCTACTCATATTTTCATAGCGAAATCTTTGCCATCTTTGCTAATATGGATGTAGATCAACCCTCATGATATTGCAAATCAATCCTTATAATTTTATTAGTTTTTAAAATTTTTTGAAAGTATTTAATGCTCCTTTTCCTCTCCTTTAAATATAAATTAGATCATATAGAAAATTTGTTAAAGCTTCAATATATTTTTTGCCCCTCCCAAGCAACACTCTACAATTCCTTTCCGACCAAAACTCCCAATAAAGTGAGAGGTTAAATTGATACCGAGACGATGAGTAGTAAATTTTTGAAATCATCAGAAAAAAAAGTCCATATCTGCTAGTAGCGAAGAAGGACAATCTTTTCAATTTAGATACCCCTGAACGGGTTTGCCATACACCTCTAGGATATATATATATATATATATATTGCAGAAATACGTGGGTTAACTTACAACTGCGTAGACCTTCGCACGCGCAAAAGCGCTCTTGGATCGATCGACGGTCCCAAGCATTTCGCTGGGCCATCCGATTTGCACCCGTTCCCTTCGTTCATACAGGAAAAGTCTTCATGCAGGAAGCACGTATTGGGCGTTATTGATCATGCATCCATACAAATATATATGCAAGGTGCATCATGGCTCATTGAGTTATAGTACGTGCAATGAGCGAAAATTTTTATTTACACCGCTAGGATTGCTCAATGCATTCTTCTAATTTTTTTTAAAAAAAAAATTTCTAAACTATCTCGTCTTCTCCCTCCCTCTCTTTTTTGGCACTGGCGCCTCTTCCTTTTCCCTAGCACTGCCCCCTCATCCCTCCCTCCACCCTCGTCTTCTTTCCTCCCGTCCCCAGTACCACCCTTGTTGAATCTTTGTCGGTCGGTGTTGGTCATCAAAATCTGATTTTGATGAGAAAAATGGTGCCGAAACGGGATTTTGGAGAAATCTCTTGACTCGCGCTATATTAAATCGATGTGATTCAGAGGAGGGTTCTTAATGAGAATGTTCCCTTTCATGAGCTTTTGTGGATAGTGTTGATGCCCGATCACTTTAATTTGAGCTGGCATCCTTGAGCGTCGGCCGTTCCTCCATAGAATATCGGGGTCCTTCCTTTGTCTTCAAAACCTACAAGAAGTCCCACGGCCGGGTATTCCGACGGGGACCCTCCGATGCTCAAGTTAGTGACCTGGGCAACAGCTGTGAGCTCGAGGAAGCCCGAAAGAAAAAGAGAGAAAGGCTTTTTTAAGAGCTTAGCGCATTGAGTTCCTGGACTTACCTGTCTCTTCTTACCTGATTTATTTACCTTCTTGCTCTGTGTAGCTTGCTTGAGAAGTTTAGAGCCTTGTCCTTTAGTGAGAGTGGGTCACATGGGGCCTCATGATGGGTCGTAACTTTTGGGGCTTATCTGATTCGAGTGGTTGGGGTGTTATGATGACTGAGAACTTTGGTGAGTGGAATGTCTTGATTAGTATCTGTGAGACCTGATGTGCTGCCACTTGTCAGGGCCTTTATGAGGCTGCTTCTTCTTAGTGGCATGTCAGAGCCACAGGCGCTGTCCCTGTTAAAGTGAGTGGCTATCTAATTTTGTCCTGTCAGAGATAGATGGTCACTTGATTACTGTGCCTTTTGGCCTCAAGATTCTATCCATTTCTGACAGAATGCCTTCCATCGATCTCGCCTCTGTCTTTGCAGAGGGTGATTGTTGAGTCAGCTTGAATGAAATCATAAGTAGTCCTAGGACATAGCTTTGCACCAATTAACTCGGGTATGTTTCAATTAACCCACCCTCGTAGATGATTCCAAGGGTATTTGGACTTTGGGCTGGTTGACACCATATTCAAGACCCACACCAAGTTATTAACTATATAAGCATTAATCTCCGTGCCCTGTCCTTGCAATGGAATTACCATTACAACCCTCATCAATTAGATCAATTAGTTTTTGTTGACTGCTCTCTCTTTCTTCCGCTGAAACCTTCATTACGTGCATGCATGGGGCCGTCTAGGCTGTTCCGAGGTTATTGTGATTGTTACAGAGTTGAGGGAGACTGGAGAGTGCCGCGGCCATTGACGGACCTTAAGGCCATTGTGGCCGGTACGGGTGAGGCGGAGGAGCCCAGGGGCTGCCTCCTAGGATTTGCTAGGGGCCACCTAGGATTTGCTAGGGGCCACCTAGGATGGAAGGAGGGCCATTGCAAAAAGGCCGGAGGCCGCCTATAATTTGCCAGGGGCCTCCTAGGATGGAAGGAGGGCCGTTACGGAAAGGCTGGAGGCCGCCTAGGATTTGCCAGGGGCCGCCTAGGATGGAAGAAAGGCCGTTGCGGAAAGGCCGGAGGCCGCCTAGGATTTGCCAGGGGCCGCCTAGGATGGAAGGAAGGCCGTTGCGGAAAGGCCGAAGGCCGCCTAGGATTTGCCAGGGGCCACCTAGGATGGAAGGAGGGCCGTTGCGGAAAGGCCGGAGGCCGCTTAGAATTTGCCAGGGGCTGCCTAGGATGGAAGGAGGGCCATTACGGAAAGGCCGGAGGCCGCCTAGGATTTGCCAAGGGCCGCCTAGGATGGAAGGAAGGCCGTTTTGGAAGAAGCAAGGGCCGCCACGGAAGACCTAGGGCCGCCTGGACTTGGGAGCCGTCACGGGATTCTCGGGCTGCTATTGGGGCCGTCGTGGAAGGTGAATGCTGTCGTGGAGGAGGCTGTTGTGCATCGAAGCCATCCATAGAGGAGGCCGTTATGGAAGCCGGGGGCATGTAGTGGGAAAGAGCTGAGCCTGGCTGAAACGAAGATAGGGGAGTTCCAGAGAGTCCCTCGAGAGCCAGACGAAACCAGGGGTGTCTGGCTCTGTTCTCGGACCTGGCACGACGTTGGAGAATCCTAGAATGGACCCGGCACGATACTGAGCTGAGTCCGTCGAGGGAGGAGAGCAGAGGACGCATCCGTTGTTGGGACCGTCTATGTCAGCTCCCCCTCCTCTCTGGGGCCACCGACAGCACACCTGCACACTTGTGGTAATCGGATAGAGTTTTACTAGTCTTTATGTAGCGCTCCATAAAGAGCTAGAGAACCCCAACTAATTATCATAAGTGGCAGACACACGAAAACACATCCTGTTAAAAACTTTTCACTTTCATCTCAATTATATGCACAAATCACCCAATCAACATTAAGCATCAACCTGCTCAGATAATATTTTTCATGACATTCCTCAGGCAGTTTACAAGATCACATTCACATTCGACATTAAATCCTAAGTGCACACATCATACTCATAATCTTCTCCAAAACATAAGTCTCGTATTCATATCCAAAAAGGTCTAAAACATCATTACATCCCACTGTACACATACACATATACAAAATACAATTATCAAACCACACTCTCTCAATATACAAGGCTAGCATTTAAACACTCTTGCATCCAAGCAAGCTTCACCAGCTAGGGGTCCTGTCCTGTTTATCTTGGGATCCTGGCAGAAATACTCACTGATCTGAAAGAACATTTAAATCATAGAGGGATGAGACCTAAGTCCCAGTGACTGGATAACCATCTAACTATAGAGAAATAGAGAACCATAACCTCTTAATTTCAATCGTATGCTGAAACTATTTAACTTGTACAACTCAAAGTACATTTTTTAACATGATATCAGATAAAATAAAATGTAGCTTATTCTTCAAATAACATATCAGTACTGGAATACTCTATTAAAACTCTTCACTGAAAGATAACTCATTAAAATAAAACTTCATGCATTACAATATGAAGATATGCATTCTTTATCTACAACCCAGACTCCCATCAGGATCTGCTTGCCCACTGGCATCTCAAGTAAGATCTTCCTCTTGGGATAACTATTTGGCCCATTGGCCCTTTTTATATCACAACATATGCTTTTAGATCTCATGATGCTGGGCTGTGTGTGTAATGCCTCTGAGGTACCACCCTACAGTCGCCCTTCTGTAGGTGTACTCTCATCGGGTGCGTGACTAGCAACAGGATCCCGCACAAATAGCACCCCTTACCCGTGCGGTTCACCTGGCAAAGTGCTTTGTTCCTTAACCCTGGAACCTCGGGTTTTCTCTCTGCCCCCACGGGCTATATATAGTAATCAGCTCCACTGAGCTATGATTCATACCCCCACGGGCTGCTCACAACCAGCCCACTGGCCTGGTTAGGCATGCACTCACCCTGATTCTGGGGTTCATCGTACGATCTGTTCGCAAGGAGGTGCCGGCTCGATAGTAGTGTGCAATGCTCATGCTACAGTACAGTCTAAAGGGTGATCAGCCCCCTAGCTGCCTGATGCTCAGTATGACTCATACATCATTTGTAAAGCTTTATCATGCAAATATGCCATGTATACATTAAAAATTCCCTCATTGAAACTCATGCTTATGTGTTTATGCTCAAAACTCATTTATCAGATTATCATATACTAGGTTCTCATTTCTCATATTTAAAACATACATACCATAACTAGGTATAAATCTCATTATACTAGCTCAAATTAACCTCTCATTGCTAGATGAGAAATCCACTCACCTTAGTAGGTTACTCCTCGACTGGTACAACTGGTACTCAACTCTGGTATTTGGCTCCCTGGAATAACCCTCTTGACCTACGTCAACATACAGATACAATAGCTATTAGGATTACCTCCACACGAGGTTTTCCCACGAACCGTGCATGCATACATGATCTATCCTCTAATATCTCATTATTTCTTCCACCCTATCTCTACTCAAGATTACTTCTACTATTACATCAAAATACACTAATCTAAGAAAATCTAAAGTCATACAAGATCTAGGGAAGCTATAGCTTACCTGGAGTCGAGCACAAACCCAAGCTTCCCTTTCCCTTTCTCTTTCTTCCTCCTTTTCTTCTTCTTCTTCTTCCTTTTCCTCTCTTTTCTTCTCTCTTTCTTTCTTTCTTTTCTCTGGCTGAACCCACGTTCCCCTTTTTCTCTAATGACTTGGGTACCAAGTCATAGGAAACT
This sequence comes from Calamus simplicifolius, assembly GCA_900491605.1. Lineage (NCBI taxonomy): Eukaryota > Viridiplantae > Streptophyta > Magnoliopsida > Arecales > Arecaceae > Calamus > Calamus simplicifolius. The sequence goes on along the minus strand of UESW01001747.1, from coordinate 65,151 downwards.
TAAGGGTTAAGGCATGCCAAATCTTCCTTTTACCCTCACCCACTCTTAACACACGCTTTTTGGAAAATACGTGGCTCACTTATAACCATGATATTTTGCCCTTATATTTCTTTCCTAAGTTGCCCTTAACACAATTTGCAATTGACATCGGAGCCTTTCCCATTTTGCCCCTGATATAGCATTTTTTAAATAGATTTATAGCCCAGATCATTTTTCACTTAAATCTATACTTTATGTAACATTCTAAGAAAAGACTTTACCATCTTGAAGAACTCGATTTTATAAATCCAACGGTTCAAACGGCATCCAAATCGGACTTGAAACGGATTAAATATGAATTTCTCAAGATTTAACTCAGAAAAACCTGCCGTCGCGGAGTCGGCTCGAACAGATTGCGAGTCGGCTCGAGCAGAAGTAGGGGTCGACTCCAGAAAAGTAGGGGTCGACTCCTGAAAAGTAGGAGTCGACTCCAGCACTGCAGGGGTCGACTCCTAAGCGTGCCGAAAGTTTAAAACCGTGCCGGAGTCGACTCCACTCTGATTAGAGTCGACTCCAACCACTAAAAATGTCATTTTAGGATAAAACTCAAACTAACTTGATTTTTCTTATGATTTAAACCATTAAACTTAAGTCTCTCAATTTCTCAAATCAGACTCATTAACATTTAGAAATATACTTATTTACTCTAAAATTTCTTCTCTTTACATTTATCAAAAGGCCAACACACCCATATTTCAAGAAAACTTTCTGACTTTCATTTTAACTGAAATGCCATAGATTACAAGGTTTTCAGGATGTTACAGTCTAGCCTACATGGGCGGACTCCAAGACACTCCCTCTCTTGCACCCGGGCTTTAGTAAGCCTGAGTCAAATCACAGCCGGGACATAATATCAAGGTAAGGGTACTGTTTATCTTTGTATGTTTTATGGGACCAAAGGGGAACCAACAACACACATCCCACTCCTGCGACAGGGAGCCCACTTAGGATGAGGCCGCAATCTGTTGAGCCACCTAGAAAGGTCAGCTAAGACTGGACCATCTAGAAAAATCGACTTGGGAATTATTATCTATGGGTTAACTGGCCCATCAATGCCCCCCACACTTCTTGAGCTTATAGGTTCTGTAACCATCAAGTTGAAGGAGTGTAGAACTTCTTCTTCTTCTTCTTCTTCTTCTTCTTCTTCTTTTTTCACTTCGCATGGATTTGTGATCACATCTGTGTGTTATCTAAAATTGTGCCCGTACCTTCTTAAAGACTTTAGAGTAGGAGGTTAGCTACCTTAGGCTGGCTAGGGCAGCTAGCAATTCTCTCACAGGGTCCGAAAGTGATGCTCGTCAACTAACTGGCCGTTATGAAATCGCCGAGGCGCCGCCTGGGATTCTTGGGGGACACCGGGTACTACCTAGGATGCTCGGGCCACCATGGATGACGAGGATAGCCAGAGAGTTAAGATCAGGGTCCTTTTTCTGGATTCTATAGCCTTCGTTACGTGCATGCAACCTCATGCACCTAACCAGCCATCGTGGAATAGAGGGTCCCTGGCTGTATTCCAAGGATGGTGCTCCGTAGTGACTGCTTCATGCTTACAGACAAGGAACCTCTTGCAGTGGGCACCGAACTCCTTATTTTCGGCAAGGAGACTACTTCTCATGTAGTTCTAACAAATTCATGGTCTCCTGGCGTTGATATGAACTCCCTAAGGTGCCCATTTGGATCTGCTGGCCTTGGGGAGAAGGCCATTGTAGTTGGTGGTACTGATGCTCGAGGTAACATATTAGACTCTGCAGAGCTCTACAATTCTGTCGCACAAAAATGGGAAACTCTGTCTAACATGAATAAGCCGAGGAAGATGTACTCGGGTGTCTTCATGAATAATAAGTTCTACATAATCGAAGGCATGGCCAGCCACACAAAGTTGCTGACATGAGGAGAAGAGTATGATTTGGAGAATGGGAGTTGATGATCCCAGGAAGGCCATCCATGGCTTCAAGGTGGGAATCGCATTCGCTCTAGTGTCGCTCCTCTACTATACTCGGCCTTGTATGATGGGGTTGGAGGAAATGCTAGGTGGGCCGTTGTGATAGTTGGTTGCATTCGTCTTCCGCCACCTCTTTGGGCGCATGATACTGTTGAGCTACAGCGGGGCTCTAGCTATGAGCTGAACCATATGATGCAGAAGCTGGGCCAGAAGTCGGGCCATCAAAACTACCCTAATCTAGATAACCGTATGGATGATGAGCCAGTTGGTGACTACTGATACGAAGCTAAGGAGTGTTGAAGGTAAGTTGGTTATCTTAGGTTGACTAGGGCAGCTAGCAATTCCCTCCTGACACAGGGTCTGGAAGTAGTGCCCGTCAACTATGAATCCAAGATGTGAGTTGACTTGGGGTTTAATTGGCCAATTAAGTGTGGCCAATATTATCAACATGTTTCATATGCTTAATTTAAGCAAAGGTTTTACCTAGTTGATCACTAGCCGCAGAAAGTCACTGAGGCTAAGAGAGCCGATGAGGCAAAGCGATAGATGGAGCTACAATAGTGTTGATGAGGCTGATAGATAGAGCTGGTGTCGATTCTAGAAGTATTAGGTGCCGAGCTGGCCTCGGGCCTTGGCTTAGGGCCGCCTAGAATCCAAGTTCAAACCTTCGGGAATTTCTTATGCTGGCAGGGCGCCCATGCCCTTTTTGGGTTATATGTTGAGGCCGTTCGAAGCTAGCCCTAGGGGCGGCTAGGGGCCAGAAATAACTTGTGGCCGCCTAAGATCAGCCCGAGGGCCGATTAGGGGCCATAAATAACTTGTGGCCCTAAGACCAGCCCAAGGGCCGGTAGGGGCCTAATATACCTGTGGCCGGCCAGGACCAGCCCGAGGGCTGGCTAGGGGCCTAACATAACTATGGCCAACCAGGACCAGCCCAAGGGCCGGCTAGGGGCCTAACATAGCTATGGCCGCCCAGGACCAGCCCGAGGGCCGGCTGGGGGCCTAACATAACTGTGGCCGCCCAGGACCAACCCGAGGGCCGGCTGGGGGCCAGAAATAACTTGTGGCTGCCTAAGACCAGCCCGAGGGCCGGTTAGGGGCCAGAAATAACTTGTGGCCGCCTAAGACCAGCCCGAGGGCTGGTAGGGGCCTAACATAACTGTGGCCGCCCAGGACCAGCCCAAGGGCCGGCTGGGGGCCTAACATAACTGTGGCCGCCTAGGACCAGCCAGAAGGCCGGCTAGGGGCCAGACATACCTGTGGCCACCCAGGACCAGCCCGAGGGCCGGTAGGGGGCCAGACATAACTGTGGCTGCCCAGGACCAGCCCGAGGGCCGGTTGGGGGCTTAACATAACCGTGGTCGTCCAGGACCAGCCCGAGGGCCGACTGGGGGCCTAACATAACTGTGGCCGCCCAGGATCAGCCAGAAGGCCGGCTAGGGGCCAGACATACCTGTGGCCGCCCAGGACCAGCCCGAGGGCCAGTAGGGGGCCAGACATAACTGTCTCGGGGGTTTCTCGCGCCGATCTGGGAGTTTGACTCGGGGCCGCCTAGAGCACAAGACTTGAACCTCCGGAGGTTTCTCGCGCCGATCCGGGGTGTCTGTGTCTTTTGAGCTGTCGAGGTCCTTTTGAAACCCCGAAGGGTGACCCGAGAGTCGCTGTGGTGAGACCATGCTCGGGAGCCTTTAACCCCAGAAGGTGACCTGAGGGCGCTTTGACCTGGCTAAGGGTCCTTTTTTGAAACCCCAAGGGTGACCCGAGAGTCGCTGTGGTGGGACCATGCTCAGGAGCCTTTAACCCCGGAGGGTGACCTGAGGGCACTTTGACCTGGCTTAGGGTCCTTTTTTTGTACACATTGCCACAGGGGTTTAGCTCGGGGCCACTTAGGACACAGGGCTTGAACCTCCGGAGGTTTCTTGCCGGTCTGGGGTGTCTGTGTTCCTTGGGCCGCCGAGGGGTTAGGCAGTCGAATAAAAGGAAATCTGTTGAATTAAATGAAAAGAAACTTTGTTCTCAGAGTGTGGTATACTTAGCTTTCGAGGCTTTTTGCCTTTGCATCGTATTTGGTGTCGGCGTCGATTAAGGGCTTGGGAGCTTTTCTTTGGAGAAATTGGTCTCCTGCTACTGACCTAGGTACTTCAGCCCGCTAGTGGTCTGTCCCTCAGGAAATCAGGTTCATTGGAACGGAGGTGTCGTTGTCCTTGCTTGGGCGTCATCACTTGTCCATTGCTGAGGATGTTAACTCTTCCCTCATTAGATGTCCACCAGCATCATTTAGTATATGAGAGTTTTTTTCTTCTGGATGCTGAGGCTCTATCATTTGTAGCCGCTTTGTTTCCCTACTCTTGAATGCCAGTTTTTTCTTCTGGACACTCTCCCTGTTAGTTTCTTCTTTCTCCAAAATATGGTTTTCCTCCTCAGGTAACTTGGAACAATCCTCAGAAACCTTCAATTGTTCAAAATCTTCTTCAACGTTATGCGTCTGGGGTAAATCCTTTGCAAGCTCTCCCACCTCCTCTACAAGCTTGTGTCTACGTACACATGATCTGAGCTCATCCCGCTTCGATCCAAAGGCTCACGTCCTGACTCCTCTTTCATAGCTTTTTGCCCTTGCGCAGTGTTTTTTCCTTTGAAGAAATTGGTCGCCCTTAGTGCTGAAATCTGAGAGCAGCTAGAACCAAATCCGCCAGAGGGCTCGGGCTCGGTTCGGCTCTTGGGTGCAATAGACAGGAAGAGAGAGAGAGACGGAGAGGGCTTTGGTAGAGTCAGTAGTCAAAGCCTTTTGTCTTCATCTTTCACCTTGCATTAATTGCATCAACACCTCTTGGCCTACTACCACCAGAAATCAAAATGCTACAAATGCTTGAAGTGACGGGCCATGGATAATGTCCCAAGTTTGCCCCTTTTTGGAAATTATTCTGCTGACCATGTTACAATCCACCTCTGGCTATCTGTTGAGCCTTTAATTAAGCTCCTTTGGCTGCTGGTGCTGTTCATCCAGATGCTTCTTCACCTTAGGATTAAGATCTTTCCCAGATGGCTCAGAAGATGAGTAATGAGAGGAGTGGCAGCTTGAGCGGGGATAGGAGACTGCAATCTCCTGAAAGCTTCACGATGGTCTTTTGCTGCTCAGTGCGATGTGGATGCCCCCCAGCATGATTGGTGAGGACCTTCGGCATGTGCGTCACCACCATGGCTATTTTAGAGGGGACAAAGATTTACAGATCAGGGAGACAGAGCTCTCTTTCCTTTAGCACAGTCGCCCCCTTCCTGGCGCGCCAATCTGTTGATGCCCGATCACTTTGAGCTAGTGTCCTTGAGCGTCGGTCGTTCCTCCATAGAAATATCGGGGTCCTTTCTTTGTCTTCAAAGCCTGCAAGAAGTTCCACTGCCGGGTATTCCGACGGGGACCCTTCGATGCTCAAGTTAGTGACCAGGGCAACAGCCGTGAGCTCGAGAAAGCCCGAAAGAAAAAGAGAGAAAGGCTTTTTTAAGAGCTTAGTGCATTGAGTTCCTGGACTTACCTGCCTCTTCTTACCTGATTTATTTACCTTCTTGCTCTGTGTAGCTTGCTTAAGAAGTTTAGAGCCTTGTCCTTTAGTGAGAGTGGGTCACGTGGGGCCTCATGATGGGTCGTAACTTTTGGGGCTTATCTGATTCGAGTGGTTGGGGTGTCATGATGACTGAGAACTTTGGTGAGTGGAATGTCATGATTAGTATCTGTGAGACCTGATGTGCTGCCATTTGTCAGGGCCTTTATGAGGCTGCTTCTTCTTAGTGGCATGTCAGAGCCACAGGCGCTATCCCTGTTAAAGTGAGTGGCTATCTAATTTTGTCCTGTCAGAGATAGATGGTCACTTGATTACTGTGCCTTCTGGCCTCAAGATTCTATCCTTTTCTGACAGAATGCATTCCATCGATGTCGCCTTTGTCTTTGCTGAGGGTGAATGCTGAGTCAGCTTGAATGAAATCATAAGTAGTCCTAGGACATAGCTTCGCACCAATTAACTCGGGTATGTTTCAATTAACCCACCCTCGTAGATGATTCCAAGGTTATTCGGACTTTGGGCTGGTTGACACCACATTCATGACCCACACCAAGTTATTAACTATATAAGCATTAATCTCCGTGCCTTGTCCTTGCCATGGAATTACCATTATAACCCTCATCAATTAGATCAATTAGTTTTTGTTGACCGCTCTCTCTTTCTTCCGTTGAAACCTCCATTACGTGCATGCATGGGACCGTCTTGGTCGTTCCGAGGCTACTTTGACTGTTACGGAGTTGAGGGAGACCGGAGAGTGCTGTGGCCATTGACGGACCTTAAGGTCGCTATGGCCGGTACGGGTGAGGCGGAGGAGCCTAGGGGCTGCCGCCTAGGATTTGCCAGGGATCGCCTAGGATGGAAGGAGGGCCGTTGCGGAAAGGCCGGAGGCCGCCTAGGATTTGCTAGGGGCCGCCTAGGATGGAAGGAGGGCCGTTGCGGAAAGGTCGGAGGCTGCCTAGGATTTGCTAGGGGCCGCCTAGGATGGAAGGAAGGCCGTTGCGAAAAGGCCGGAGGCCGCCTAGGATTTGCCAAGGGCTGCCTAGGATGGAAGGAAGGCCGTTACGGAAAGGCCGGAGGCCGCCTAGGATTTGCTAGGGGCCACCTAAGATGGAAGGAGGGCCGTTGCGGAAAGGCCGGAGGCCGCCTAGAATTTGCCAGGGGCCGCCTAGGATGGAAGGAGGGCCGTTACGGAAAGGCCGGAGGCCGCCTAGGATTTGTCAGGGGCCTCCTAGGATGGAAGAAAGGCCGTTTTGGGATAAGCAGGGGCCACCACGGAAGACCTAGGGCCGCCTGGACTTGGGAGCCGTCACGGGATTCTCGGGCCACTGTTGGTGGCCGTCGTGGAAGGTGTATGCTGTCTTGGAGGAGGCTGCTGTGCATCGAAGCCGTCCGTAGAGGAGGTCGTTATGGAAGTCGGGGGCCTGTAGTGGGGAAGAGCTGAGCCTGGCCGAAATGAAGATAGGGGAGATCCAGAGAGTCCCTCGAGAGCCAGACGAAACCAGGGGCGTCTGGCTCTGTTCTCGGACCTGGCACGACGTTGGAGAATCCTAGAACGGACCCGGCACGATACTGAGCTGAGTCCGTCGAGGGAGGAGAGCAGAGGATGCATCCGTTGTTGGGACCATCTAGCCTACATGGGCGGACTCCAAGACACTCCCTCTCTTGCACCCGGGCTTTAGTAAGCCTGAGTCAAATCATAGCCGAGACATAAGTATCAAGGTAAGGGTACTATGTATCTTTGTATGTTTTATGGGACCAAAGGGGAACCAACAACACACACATCCCACTCCTGCGACAGGGAGCCCACTTAGGATGAGGCCGCAATCTGTTGAGCCATCTATAAAGGTCAGCTAAGACTGGACCATCTAGAAAAATCAACTTAGGAATTATTATCTATGGGGTTAAATGGTCCTATCAGATCTTCTTTTGTGTGTTTATTTGATGGGGGCAGGGAGGGAGGAGGAGAGGGGAGGTATTGATGCTGAAAAAGAAAGGAAGAAGAAAAGAAGACTTGGATGCTAAGAATAGTTTAAAATATATTTTTTTTAAAAAAAAAAAAAAAATACATTGAGCAATTCGAACGGTAAAAGTTAAAATTTTCGCAATGAGCCATACGCGGCCAATAGCCGTGCTTCCCTCCTACGTGTACCTGCAAGTCGCGCGTAGGCTCGCATTGGTCAGCGGGCCAACGCGTACGTAGACCTACGCACGCGCAGACCATCGCACACGACAGCTTGTGCGTGGGTAGCCCTTCAAGAAATTGACCCAAGTCAGACGTGAAGATCACCAATTGATTTCGTATGCATAGTCTAATCAATAATCTGCCCAAGAATTTTTCTGGATCCTCGCACACGCAAGTACATATTAATGCTGATTAACGGCCCAGGCAGCATAAGAAATTCTTTGACGGGGGATTATAAATCAAACGTGAAACTTGTGCTAATGCTGATCAACGAGCTAACGCAGCATAAGAAACTCTTGACGTAGGATATAAATCAGACGGCAAAGCTTGTTGATTAATTTAATGTATATGGTCTAATCAGTAATGTCCAAGAATTCTAGTGCTGGTCAACGGGCCCACTTAGCATAAAAAATTTGTTACGTGAGACATAAACAAAACATGAAGCTCATTGGTTGATGTAATTAATATACGTGATCTAATGAATGATCTACTCAAGAATTTCTTTAAATCCTCACACATGCGTGCGCGTACTAGTGCTAATCAACGGGTTCACACGGCATAGGAAATTCTTGGCATGGGATGGGATATAAAACGTGAAATTCTAGCCAATGGTCAGCCTAAAAACTTTTCTAAACCCTCGCACACGCAAGCGTGTTCTAGTGTCCATCAATGGGCCCAAGAAATTTTTGATGTGGGACTTAAGTCAGATTAAAGTTTACTAATTGATCTAAGAGGAAGACTTTGTACATCATCCGATGCACAAAGCATGTATCGAACGTATGAATTGATTATGTTTTCATGTCATCATGAGAATCATAATTTAATGAATCATGATGCGCACTACATGTATGATGGTACAGGCGCATGATTAATCCATCCTTCAGTGCACAAAGGCTTTTTCTTGATCCAATATACATGGTCTAACCAATGATCTGACTAAGAATTTTTATGGACCCTCACACACGCGAGCGCATACTGATCAACGGGCCCACACAGCCTAAAGTATTCTTGACGCGGGATGCAAGTTAGACATCAAATTCACTGATTGATCTGACATATAGATGATCGGCCAATGAGCTATCGATCCCACGCGGGATGTAAATTTTTCTAAACCCTTGCGCGCGCAAGCGCGTTCTAGTGCCGATCGATCAACGGGCCCACGCAGCATCCAGCGGATTCCAGCTGCCACCTCGTTCCCATATAAACTCACGGGAGGGAGAGGGCGAAGATGGCAGCATGAAGTAGCTCAGGACGCAACTTGTTCGAGCCAAAATGAAAGGGTCCATCCTGTTGCTTCTCTGTGGAATTCTTATTCTCGGGCCCAGACTTCAGGATCAGCTGGTTAATGCAAGGGCGGGGTTAGGAGGACATGGAGTTCCACGTAACGGTTTGCACCATTATCCTCGCGTTCCATCACGATATCGATCTCCACTGCGTCCATTACCGCTGACACCATCACCTCCACCACCATCTCCACCGCTGCCTTGATAACCTCGACTTTCTCTCAATTGTTAGTTTGGTACGTGATGATGGCTGTTTGCAAATCATGCATGCAGGCTGGCACTTCCAACACTGCAAAAATGGTGTTGGATTGATGCAATTATCCTTTATTTTTCTGTTTACAAATCATGCAGGCTGGCACTTCAACACTGCAAAAATGGTGTTGAACTGATGCAATATATTTTATTTTTCATATCTGTATAATGGTGTTTTCTTGCTTGTATTAGTAAAATCTATCGAAACTCCTACAAGGTTGTATTCGGCCTTCCATCAAAAAAAAAAAAAAATCCATCACGCATTTCATCAGACTGGAATGGGCACAAAAAGTGAAACAAGAGAGAAAGGAAAGCATAAAAGAGATAACATAAAGAAATAGAAAAAACACCAACTCAAAATCCTCGCATCAATGGATCAACATCACCATTCAAAACAACCTCCGTGTGAGAGCAGTTCAGGCTACCGGACTGCCCATTGAGCTTAGAAAAGTTTTATTCATCGAATCTAGCTGGAACCCTCACCAGCAAACATAGCAAATCTCCAACAATTCTTGCTGAGATTGGTCTGGTCCATTGGACTGATCTACGGTAGATCAGGCAAGGCCTTTCTCCTCTTTCACCTCATACTTGTGCTTGCCGGCAACGAATCTACACTCTACTGTTTTGACTCGATTACCGGATTCCTCCATTGCCTTTTGGGGTCCCATGGCTCAGCTTCATCTTTGTCGAGCTTCAACACCCATCAAACATACTCCGGCCCTCGACGCCAATTTAAGCAACATCGGTGAATCGGCTATAGCAACCGAGGTGGAAGTGAAATGTCTGAATTTTTGTCCACCGTGCTTGTTTGATGACGTCCTGCGCACAGTAAATTAAAGACGGTGTTGCCGCTGAAATCCGTCCTCCGACTCGGGCATGGTCGATCTTCAGGAAGAGGGGGGCGGACCTGCAAAAGAAGCCCACACGCGGAGGGACGCTGGGGGTGTCCTCCGCGGAAGACCCTTCGACGCTCAAGTCAGTGGAGAAGAAATCGGCGATCAACCAGACAGTGAGGAGGTGGATCTCTCCGGGAGACCTCTCCGGGGGCGGCCAATCGGAGGCTCCAAAGGGCAGGAGCGCCGACGAGCTACCGGCGAGAGCAGAGAGTGAGAGTGGGGGTGTAAGCGCGCAAGTATGCGTACAGGGTTGCGTACCTGAGGGAATCTACGATTATGATATTTATAGACTGTCACCTGGGATCTTGAGCGCCTTCTGGAAGGTCCGGAGGTTGTTATGATACGGAGACGGACAGAATCAGGCCGTTGTGGGGCCGTTAGAATCCGTACCCTGTTTGTTTTGGATCGACGGCTGGAGAGCTCCTTGATGTCTCAAGATCTGGGTTGAGTAGGCCTGGGGCGGTTACGATAGGCTTTAGGCCACGTTCCGATATGATTCCTTGTCTAGGATGCCGCTCGGGTAGGTTCGGGCTCTCCCGCGTCAGGTTCCGCGGAGGTAGATGTTAGGTTATGGATTCGCTCGAAGGGGCCGAGCTACGGAAGCCCGGAGGGGCCGAGCTACGGAAGCCCGGAGGGGGCCGAGCTACGGAAGCCGGAGGAGGCCGAGCTACGGAAGCCCGGAGGGGCCGAGCTACGGAAGCCCGGAGGAGGCCGAGCTACGGAAGCCCGAAGGGGCCGAGCTACGGAAGCCCGGAAGAGGCAAAGGGAGGAGGTCAGCCTTAGCCGCCTCGCACGGATATTAATGCAATGACGATTTTACCCCCCAACACATGCCCTCCACTCCCTAGTTCGAAGCGTAGGTTCGGGCGTAGGGAGTACGAGTTCGAATGGCGCGTCTTGGATGGGACGTCTTGGTTTAACTGGCTTGCGCAATGATGCCTAATTAATGCGGCATGGCCATCTTGCCTTCGGGGCTAAGGCTCCCTCGCGAGCGACGGTTGGGATTGCGCCACGCCCGAATCCCGATCGATCGGGTATTTGTCGAGGCGATTTTGGACGCCTGGGATGGGACGCCCGCTCTTCAGGGTGGCCTCCTTGGCGGAGAAGCGAAGTGACGGCCGCATGGCGTGTATATATACATATTGTGCATGCGCGCTTGGCGTCTTCTCGCTTTGCTTCCAAGTGGGTTCTGGTCTCTCATCTTCTCGACGCTCATTGCTTTCGTTCGGTACCTCTTTCAATGGCGATGAGCCCAGACGATGTGGCCTCCGAGATCGTTGCTGAGGACTTGGGGAGGATTCATCAACGGTATGGCTTGCCCTTGGACATCGTCCTACGGGCGCCGGAACCCGAAGACAGGGTTACTCGAGATTTAGAGTCCGGGGTCTTCATCTACGAAGACAGTTTGAAGGCGGGTCTTCGTTTTCCTCTCCATCCCCTGGTGAAGGAGATCATGACCCACTACAACATCAGCCCGTCAATGGTGGCTCCGAACAGTTGGCGGAATATCATCGGGTTCATCTCGATGTGTCACCAGATTCGGATCGTTGTCACCCTTCCCCTTTTTCGCACCTGCTACCACCTGATTCCCAGGAGGAGATCGGAGTGGCCTACATCGGGCCCCGGAAATCCTTCAACGTAATCGCGGATAAGCCCTCTTCCATCAAGGGGTGGAAGAGTCGGTTTGTCATCGCGGAGGGGAACGTCGGCTCCGACTTCCCTCGGAGATGGGGGGATGTTGTAAGGGATGCGGAGACGCATCCGGCCTTATCGGCGCAGGAAGAGGAGGACTTGGACGTCCTCCGCAACGGGCAGGTATTTTCGGCTAATGACCTGCTATCGGAGGGGGCCCTCTTCGCAGCCGGGCTCAGCCCCTTGGACCCGCAAGGTGAGTCTCTTTCGTGCCGTGTATCTTTTTCGATTAGTGTGCTTGATTCTGAGTATGTGTGCTTTGATGTGGCAGCCGCAAGGTCGGCATTGTCGAGCCTCTCCAAGAGGAAGAGAGGGAAGCGTCCCGGGGAAGGTAGCGGCGCGGACAGCGGCCGGCCCGTAAAAAGGGCTCATGCTTCCGCGAGGAGTCCGCCGGATGCCGGGGCAGTTATGGTAGAAGCGCCGGGGGCGAAGGAGAGCCCGGGGAGGGCGGTTATGGCCTCCGACCCTCTCGTGTTGGAGATATCGGACAGCTCAGATGAGGCTCCGATGGCTCATCCGACCGCGTCCCCCCTGAAAGAGGAAACGGCGGCGGATTTAGAAGAGGGGACTATTGCTGAGGAGGTTGTCCCCGTAGGATCGCCGCCGGCTCCAGAGGAGAGGAAGAAGTGGCGGCCGCCGGGGAGGTTCAGGGGGAACTTTCTCTCGGTCTCTCCGCAGGGGAACACGATAGCAGTGAGGCAGGTCAGACTGAGGCTTCGGGGGAGCCTACGGAGGAGACGCAAGTGGTGGAACAGGCCGGGATTTCGGAGGGCCCGGCGGCGGAGACACAAATGGTGGTGACCGAGGGAGGGGCGTCGAAGGAGGAGACGCAGCAAGGCGGGAGCTCCGCATTGGGAGCTTCTTCGAGAAAGATTTTGGGGAGGCTGGTGCTTGGGCTGGCTGAAATATCTGAAGAAACCCAAGCCAGGGCCTTGACGGAGGAGGCTGGGAGATTGAAGGCCTCTCAGGCGGAGGCCGCCCGGGCTGGTCCTTCGGCGGGGTTGGCTCATTCGGCAGCTCGGACGCTAGTATCGAGGAGGCGTTCTCTGCCATGATAAGTCGGCCTTGTATCCGGGCGCGGACCCTTCGGCGGACAAGTTTGCCGACCTGGGGCTGGTCGATGCTGCGTTTGGGCAGCAAGGCGTGGCAGAGAGTATCCATCTTCTTCCCGACATCGATAACATAACCTTGATGAGGATGACCCGGGCCTATGCCTCGCGGGTGAGTTATTTTTCTTGTGCGATAGACGTTTCTCGATTGATCCCATCGCGGCCTCTTATTCAATTTTTGCCTTTGCAGAGTGTTTTGCTTTCCCGGGCGATTTGCTGGCGCTTGAGCTTGGCGACGGGGGCCAGTGTCCAGGCTCGGAGGGAGAATGTCGAGCTCCAGTCGCGGCTGAAGGTGTCTGAGCAGTTCGAAGAGCTTATGGACACGATGGATAGGAACTTGAAGGGGGCAAGGGCGGCACACCAGGTCGCTCTGGCTGAGGTGTCCAAGCATAAGCGCAGGGTGGAGGAGTTAGAGGAACTCCTGGCGAAGAACGACAATTTGGAGTTGGCCAGAATTGAGTCAAAACACTCCGCGGAGGTGGCGGCGATGCGGCGGGAACACGGCGAAAGTATGAGCCGGCTGGGGAGAGAGGCCGACGAGGAAAGAAGGCGTTTGGCGAGGATGCTCGGCGAAGTGGAGGAGAAACTGAAATGGCGTGATGGTGAAATCGCCCATTTGAAGGAGAGTGCTAGGTGGGACAGGGACGATAGCTCGGGTGAGCGCCGAGTTATCCCAGCCCGGAGGGACGTCGAAGCTAGACAACTGAAGATCGGCACTCTGCAGGAGAGGGTTGAGCTGATAGGGGCTGACAGGACGAGAGCCAGGAGCAAGGCGAAGAGTTGGCCAAAGGTTGGCCAAGCGAGAGGGGGAGGTACGCTCTTATTTTACTCTTTTGTTTTTCCGGCTGGGTTCTCGCAATGCTGATTTGATTTTGGATTTTTCAGATGGCAAAGATGGAGTCGGAGGTTCGGGCTCTTCAAGGTGAGCTTGCGTCCGCTCGCAGATAGGAGCTCGGAGCTTGAAACGGGCTAGCGAGCTCGAGGTTTCAAAACGTCATCCTGAAGGCCCAGTGATCGAGGCTGAGAAGCAGACAGCGGAGCCAAGACGCAGCACGCCATACTCAGAGGGAGGCAAGACGCTATCAGTGTTGACGCCTTCCTTCATGGGAAGGAGGAGTGCAAACAGCAAATTCTAACGAGCACCCGGAATGGGACCTTTCCTTCCTGAGTGCTGAAGATTCCGAAGATGGCGAGTCCGAGAAGAAGATGAAGACGAATACGCTGATGCTTCTGACGCCGAATTCGGCGCCGCCCCTGGCCCCGGCGAAGCTGCAGTTTCTGAGGGGCGGTCGCAGGTTGCCACCGAGGGGGCAAGAGTATTGGAGAAGGGTGGGTCTAGTCATACTTCCGCAGATGTAATGGGGGCCCTCCTAAAGCCGATACAGCTCCTGGTTCTTAAGAACTGTTCGTGTATCTTCGTTCTTTAGATATTTTCCAGACATCTCATAGTGAAAGAATTTCCTGTTTCGATTTGAGTGTCTTTCTTGCATGATTTCGTTGTCATTTAGCCTCGGTTGTGAACGACCTATGGTCCCCCTGAGGCTCTTAGGTCATCCTTATCTCAAGATTGAAGGAAAACGTACCGGCTAAGGCCGATGGACAAACCAGGTCGGCTTGGGCCGACGGATCAAAATAGGTCGGCCAGGGCCAACAGGCGAAATGGGTCGGCTGGGGCCGACGGATCGAAATAGGTCGGTCGGGGCCGACAGACGAAATGGGTCGGCTGGGGCCGACAGACAAAATAGGTTGGCTGGGGCCGACGGATAAAATAGGTCGGCTGGGGCCGACAGACAAAATAGGTCGGCTGGGGCCGATGGATAAAATAGGTCGGCTGGGGCCGACAGACAAAATAGGTCGGCT